>CAACVS010000002.1:200486-315175 GCA_900660405.1 Pseudo-nitzschia multistriata | reverse complement strand
AACGCCTCCAGTAACGCGTCCTCCGCGTCCACTACTAACAACGCGTCCGCGTTGTTCGCGTTGCTGTTGCTGAGCGGCTGCTGCTGCTTGTTCTTGTTCCTCCTCCTCACGTACTTCACGTGCAATTGTAAACAAGTTTGGGGGGGGGGAAGTGCTTGCTGCATTCTTCTTGTTCTTGCTCCTCCACCCCCACGTCCTCCACCACGTCCTCCGCGTCCTCCGAGTCCGCGTCCGCGTCCGCGTCCTCCACCAGTTGCTGGGGGTGCTGGGGGTGTCATTGTTAGCAGTTTCTTTATTGCTTTGCTTTATTGCTTTGCTTTGCTTTGCTGCTTTGCTTTCTTGCAGTCGAAGTTTTTGTGTGAAGGACCCACCACATCATGGCACAGTACACGTGGTTGTATTATTGCACACTCTACATACGTTTTAAGGGGAATCAACGGTCGAAAATGCAACAAAAAACGCTGGTGAATCCTACCAGTAAGAAAAAAAGCAATACTGTTTTTGTTAGTAAATTTACACACAAATTATTGTATACTGTCTCAAAAACAGAGATATTGGTCTCCGTACATACGAATATATGGGGTAGGGCTATTCAGTATTGTTTTTGGGTTGCATCGAGGCAATTACGATAATGCAATTTTAGTTGCAAAATACACATACTGTACTGGTACAATACTCGTAGGAACTCGCACTATCAGAACGTACGGATGTTTTAATCCAGCTGTTCACGTTGGTTTCAAAATTTTGGACTGGTTTGAATTGACTTCAGAATTCAATTACTTCCAACGTCCCAAAATGATTGTCACCTAACACATTTAATGTTGAAATAAGCTCAATACTTGAGCAATTTGAATGGTTCTTTTTTACTTTATTCATCTTGTTTAATGCAATTGAATATGTTATGCCAACAATTATTATTCTTCTACTAGCAAGATTGAAATAAGCCTTCAAATGGAGCTCTTAAAACATCTCCTCATTTTGAACTTGTGTGTTGAAAGGGGGTTCCAACAAGGCTCATTTTGACATGCTGCTACTTGCACGACATGTTAGTGTAGATATAGTTTTTTAATAACAAGGAAGACTACCACAATATAAATCTCTCAAAGGATGCTGAGACCTTGGCAGAGGCCCAGTACCAGTCAAAAACTGTCAAGTTCTGCATGAGTTGCCTCTTTATGGTGTTCAACAAAGAGGGGATTGAGTATTCACTCTATGATGATTCCAACCATCCAGTTGGGTTCCAATCCTACTGGAAAAGGATCTTCAAAATTACAAGTGAGGGGTATCACCTAAATTCTTTGGGAAGTGCCCATGCAAGGCAAAGCTTGACCCTGACTGCAGGTTCTCCAAGCAGTGGAAGGCTGTGCTTCTTGATACAATGTGCACAGCCCATGGAATGGAACCACCAACATCCATTACCTTGTCCTTTTTGGTGGATTCCTCTCTTGCACCAGTCTTGTTCCAACATTCTTTCTGTGATCACTTGAAGGATTCCCCCAAGGTCTCTGTTGCTTCTGACATTGCTGCTGGACATTTGAGTATAAGCACCCTAGAAATTGAAGTTCTCTAAGGTGATCTCAAGCCCCCCCCCCCCCCCGACGAACCTACAAATATATCTGTTCCTACTCCCCCCCCCCCAAACCAACTACCTCTATCCCTATGCCTTTTACTGATCACACCGATCAAGTGCAGGAACACAGTCAAGGTGATTATCACAATGAACCCCCAATCATCGTTGGCATGAGGATTTTGATGGTTCTTGTTCCCCCAACCGGTACTCCCATCATAACTACCCTCCTCCTCGTTCTCCTTGGCGTCAGCAGTACCATCAATCTCTGCCTATCCTTCCTCCTTCATCTGCTTGAAATCGATACGAGCGTCACAATAAATACCCAGCGTGCACCCTCTTTGTCCTACTATGGGGAAGAGGATCGTTGATCTCATTGCAGGGTGTCTTTTGGAGAAGATCCCTACTATGATCCCCCGCGCCAAGCTCCTCCTCACCCTCCTCACCGTGACCATCGTTCTGTACACTTTGGTGATAATAGCTACCGTTGCTATGATCAGCAACAGAAGGATTGTACCTGGCATCCATTGCACTTGAAATCCCGTTCTGGCACTGGTATTGCTACAAGAATTTCTGGGCGACATGCACATGATCGTAGGTCATTGTTTGAGACCCACGATCCTCATGTTGAAATCACTGAAGTGTGGTTCATTGCGAAGAGCACAAGTTCCACTAACCCCTCCTAACAAAGCTATCGTGGGGGGGGGGGGGGGCGTTTTCTGGCAAGAAAGAGGTCTGCAAACTACTTAAGACAAAGCACTAGTAACAAACTGCATCGTTTTGATTACTTTTATTATCGTCTCAGGTTTTGTGAACAACGAAAGCTTTGCCTGTTGCTTTTTGTGTAGCCCTTAATGCACCCAAAGTTCCTACGGTGGTTCCATCCCGGGCAGCAGATACTTGTCCTGAGGCCATGCGAGCCTCTGCTTGTTCACGAGCAATCTGTTTGAGGCGCTTCTCCTCCTTCTTCTTCCCACCCCCGTGCCCATGGAATTGATAACATAGATCACGGTACGCCTCCTTCTGAGTAAGCAACCTGCCATGTTTGTCACGGTATTCGAGTTTGATTTCTCGCCGGGCCAGTTCCCTATCCTTCTCGGTTGCATTTTTCCCGATTTTGACCTCTTTCGATAGATCCAGGGGTTCATAGTTGTCGTAATTTCTTTCATCTTTTGCCCTTCCTCGTAGCTCCTCTTTTCCACCGTGTTTGCCGGTGATCTCGCCGGTTGTCTTCAAATGGGAAACAAAACTCGAAAGACCACGCCCCACCCCAACAAACCGCGCAGTCGAACCTTCGAATTCGGATGGAACGTTGTCCTCTTTCATTTCTTTCGCGAGTTCCTCCATGTCAACGTCTTCCATCTCTTCGTCGTTCTCGACATCTTCCTCTTTGACACCCTTGCCGGCTAGTTTGTCGCTAGCTTCTTGCATCGAATTTCCAGCATTCTTGTTTACGATTACACCAGCGTTCAGTTTGGTTTCTTCCTTTGTCTTCTCCGATTGTCTTTCTTTCTGCTGGGTGCGAGCTCGAATTGCTCTTGAAAACTCACGGGTGTCGTCAATGGAAAAAGTGACACCGGAGGATTCTTTCGTGTTGTTATTGTCCACGGTCGACGACTTCACGGCTTCTGCAACAGCGGTTGCTCCGCTCGATACTGCCTTGTTCATTTCTCTTAGGCGGTTCAACCGTCTGGCTTTTTCCAAAGCGGCATTTAGGAACGAATCATCGGGCTCCTCGTCCATCACCTCGACGTCGTGTCTCCGTTTCTTCACCTCGGCATTGTTAAAGGCGTTGCGGGTCCGCTCGTTTCCTTTTTCCATAGCTTTCTCGTACTTTGATCTTTTTGACTGCGAGTCTCGTGATTTGTCGTCTGTAGAATTTTCTGTGGTGGAATTCGTGAAAGGTTGCATCTCGTTGTCGTCTACCTCATCGTCACTCCTACGACGTTTTTGTAGACTCGTCGATCCACCGTTCAAACCTGCGGTTTCTTCCAGTTTTGATAGCAAGTTTCCATTAGAATTGTTGGCAAGCGGCGGCAGAGCAGCTTTCCCATCATCTTCGTCGTCGTCGTCGTAAATGTCGGCTCTCCTTCGTTTTTTCTTGCTCTTTTTCTTCTTTTTGAACGTTGCCTTTTCCTTTGATTTTTTTCGTTTTGCTTTGAGTTCCTGCTCCTCCTCTATTGTCATGTAATCACTGGTAACGGTATCTCCTTTCCATACCAAAGATATTGCCTCTCCCTTTTGAACTCTATCAAAGTCCGTCTTGGAATCGTCAGATGCGGCTGTTCTCTGGGATCCTATCCGGAAACCCTGTGTTTTATGTCCGTTTTGCTCACCGCTGCCGCCCCGTTCTCGGTGCGATGGCCCAAGGGTTCCTCCAAGCTCTTCGAACTCATCGTCATCAAACCCGGCATACCCACCCGCTCGACCCATGCCCATTTCCAGCATTCTCTTTTTGCGGAGGCCGTCTCGTTGTTTTTCTTGTTCGGTAAGACCAATGTTTTCGAGAGCGTCTTCCTCGTCGTTGATCCCAACGACCTTGCTCGACACGTCCGTTTTTGTTTCGAGTATCGGCGCATCTGCCAGGGTGAGCACGGCGTTTTCTCCCGCCTCCAAGCCCGCCATGCTGTTTCTCACTTGCATTCCCTCCAGATCGTTCTCGTCGTAGCTGCTCCTCTGTTCGGTCGGCTTTTCTTTCCGTTTTTTCTTCTTTTTCGTTTCTGCGGGTGCCTTTTTCTGGTGCCTCATCCTGACGGCCCAGTCGTTGTCGTCGTTGTCGCCAAGTCCCAGGGTCGACGTTCCAAATGTTCGTGAAGCACCATCTTCCACCTGGCGCCGGAGCTTGGCTCGTTCGATCCGCTGCAGGGCTTCTTCCTGCTCGCCCGTGTTTTCCGCCGGCTTGTGGACCTCCTTGTTCTTGTTCTTTTCGGCACCGGTACGGAGGGGCGCGAGCCCGAGTTTTTCCCGCAGTTTGTTTGTCTCCTCTACGGACAGTTCCAGCGCTTCTTCTTCGTCGGCTTTGCCACCATCGTTTGGCAACGAATCCGTCGCTGTCTCCGCAGCGGGGGCTTGGTGGTTGTCGATGCGCAGGGGCTTCAATCCGAGCTCCTCTCGCAGTTTATTGGTCTCCTCGACCGAGAGCTCGATCACCTCTTCGGACGGCATTTTGGATTCTTGTGGTTTTCTCCCGGAATCTTATTTCGAGCCGAAGCGATGTTTGGCGTGTTGTCTTCAACCTCTGGATTTTGCAGCGTGCAACGAACAACTTCGAGTGATGGTATTATGTATTACTGTATTTATTGTGAGGAATGCTCCACCCCAAGCTGAAAGTTGTGCTCGTGTTTGGGGAGCGGTAATAGTAGGGTTTGTACGGTACGGTAAGGTAAGTACTTACAGGGCCCAGGTATGATTTCTACGATGGGTGGATTCTGAACACCCAGACCCCAGACGTTTGCCGTTCGAATACGAATTGTACGTTTGTACGGTAGGTTACGAGTACAGCTCGTGCCTCGAACAAGCCAATTCATCAGCGCCGTACCGTACGGTACGCTCATCTTCGAAACCGTAATTAGTAATAGTACTACTAGTACTACAACTAGTAACAGTAGATGTTGTTGTTGTTGTTGTGGAACTCCTCTGATAAAAAGGACAGCAATAGTCAATGACGCACTTGATTGGTATGAAACAAGCGCATCAGTCAAACTGCCCAAGTTTTCAGTTTGTTTCACTAGTACTACTAGTAGTAAAGATACAGCCTGGAAATCTACAGGATAGAAGAGGAAGCAACAAGTAGCTATTTCTTCTTACTCATAATATATTATAATCTGTACAAAATCTGAAATCAGGTGGAAAAATAGATGTTCTCAATCCTCCCAAATTATTCTGGACAGTTCCCGTGGAATGATCAATCTAAGTGAAACTTCTTGTCTGTGATGGCATAGTCCTTCAATAATTGGCAGGGTTCAAACTGAGGTCCGTATTTGTCGGCGAATTCATTCATCATGTCAACATACCCCGAAACGCCAACTTGATCCAAGTACCGGAAGGGTCCACCACGGAATGGAGCAAACCCTGTGCCAAACACCAGACCAATATCGCCCACTACCGGGTTTTCGATGATTTCGTCCTCCAGGCATTTTGCGGCTTCGTTCACAAACCTCGAGATTATTCTGTTCTGGATTTCGCTTTCATCAAGGTTCAAATCCTGCGTGACAAACTCGTCCAAATATGCCTTCACTTCTGGACTTACAGTCTTTCCTTTCTTCTTTTTGTCGTACGTGTAAAAGCCTTGCCCCGATTTTCTGCCAAGCCATCCCTTCCCGATCATGTTCTTCATGAGATCAATGTTTCCACCATCCATGCGAACGCCCAAATCTGCATTGGACAGGAAGCTAGCCACGTGGGACGTGACATCAATGCCGACCTCGTCGGCTAGTGTCACTGGACCGACTGGCATGCCAAAATTTTTCACAGATTTGTCTAGCTTATCCAGAGAAACACCGTCGCACACCAAAGCGCTGACCTCCACAAGAAATGGCCCTAGGCAACGATTTACATAAAATCCAGGGACGTCCTTGACAGCGATGCAGGTCTTGCCTTGTTTTGTTCCGACATCAAACGCCGTAGCCTTGGTTGTTTCGCTTGTTCCTTCGTGTGGGATTATTTCCAACAGAGGCATGGATGGCACCGGTGAAAAATAATGCATGCCGATAATATTTTCGGGACGTTTCGAGCCTTCGGCAATTGCACCGATGGGAATTGCTGAGGTATTGGTTGCAAACACACAATGGTCTGGCGCCAATCGTTCTACGTCGGCGACTATTTTCTTTTTAAGGTCCAGGTCTTCAAACACGGCTTCGATTACCATATCCACTTTCCCGAAATGTTTCTCCAAATTGGAGCTATTGTCGGTCAAACCAACCACGTTGGAGGTATTCAGGTTGTGTTGGAATTTCGACATGCGCCTGCGCTTCAATTTTTTGTCCCAATTACCTCTCATGTAGGACTCGCCGCGTTCGATGGCCGCGTCGTCGCGGTCCTTGAGCAATACCGACATGCCCTTTTCGGCAGTGATTTGCGCAATGCCCGCCCCCATGAGACCGGCACCCATGACCGTTACCGTGTCTACAGGAGCTGCGGCACTGCTTTGGAAAGGATTCTTCTTCATCTGGGTCATTCCATCAAAGATTCCAATGAGAGCTTCCGATTCCTTCGTTGCCGCAAGCTTCGCAAACTCTTTGCGCTCGTTCTCGAACTTTGTGGCTGGGTTGGATATACCATGCTGTACGCATCGAATTATAGCATTCGGTGCGGGGTATTTTCCATTCGTGTTTTTCTGCACCATTTTATCGATTTGGCTCCAGATGATTTTTCGTCCAATTGATGTATCCTCCAAGAGCCGGTTCATCCAGGATTTTGGTTTTCTCTTGGGTTTGATCTTTCCACTGACAATGTCGACTGCGCTTTGGATAGCGTCTTTTTCGACAGACTGTGGAGCAACGACCAAATCCACGAGCCCCATCTTCTTGGCTTTGTCTGGGCGGATGTCCTTGCCCGTCAGCATCATGTCCATTGCGTTTTGAAGCCCGACAAGCTCGTGGAGATTTTGGGTTCCACCAAACCCGGGGAGCAGTCCAAGCTTGACTTCTGGCAAGCCAAGCTTTGAATTGCGTAGTATGATGCAGAGGGTAGGACGACGCGAGAAAGCAAAATTCGAACGAGACAGTCGTGTCAGCAGGTGAATCGTTCGGGATGCATTGCGTTATATAAGTGAAAATCCGGATTAGCAGTGTTTCCGACACATCATTCTCACCTTTGTTTTAGAGGAATTTGAACAGACACGATAGTCGCACCACATGGCCCATTCCAGTCCTCCGCCCAGAGCGGGCCCGTCGATAGCCGCAACTAATGGGACTTTCTTCGTTCGCATGTGTTTGAAGAAATTCATTCCTTCTTCGATCAAATCCACGAGGTCTTCCTTGTTTTCTACTTGTTTGATATCAAAAATGTCCGCACCGGCAATGAACATATCTGGTTTGGCAGACGAAAAAACGACGGCCTTGACGCCAGAATTGTGTTCAATTTCGTTTGCCCACAACTGTTTGGCCTCCTCCGAAAGCGCAAAGCTAATCGAGTTGACCTTCTTTGGACAATCGAATCGGATCACAGCTATACCTTCTGGAGTGAACTCGACGTTGGCGAAGAACTCGTATTTTCGGTCGGGCGTTGGGACAAATTTTGGGGCTCGGGTTTCGTTCGCATGGTTGGTGGTGAGAGGTGCAGCTGCGGTGGTGCTTTCTTCCATATCCACTGAAGCAGCAGAAGATTGGAATCGAACGGAATGAAATGCATTCGTCGAAGGAAACGCCCTGGCGACCGTTGTCGTCGACATGTTTCGCGTAGACGCCGGGGGCATCCATGAAACGACAGCCTTTCGCGACTCTCGGACCAGGGTCGACGACACCATTCGGCTGGTGGCAATTTTTCGTAGCATCGTGATCTAGAGGTGGATAGCAGTGGATAGCGGTGGATCTTTCGTGGGTAGGTCGATAAAAAATATTCTTCAGCTTGTTTGTTGTCAATGGTTGTTCTGAATTCAGGTGATTGATTTTGTGGCACGAAGAATGACCTCGGCAGCATCGAAAATCAGAACTTCGTTGGCATCAACAATCAACACGAGAAGTCCAAATGCAATTATGAGAGCAAGTGGTTCTACCGGTACAATCGAAAGAAGGGAGGAGTGATCGGTGATGGAAACAGTTCGGTCGTGACACCACCTGATCGTGACGCGCTTCACCGATTTGGAACAAGAGCGATTGATCCATTCGTGACTTAAGATTTGAAGAGGTATGTTACGAAGTACGAGTACGTATGTCACATACTACTAGTACGTACGCTATTCTGCTAATCGTACGTCGTGCCGTAGTAGAAACTAGAAACCTCCGGTAGAAGCCAGGGGTCAAGTACAAGCAGTAGATTTGAAGAACAAGCATGCCGTCTGCCGTCACTGAACACTGACCCAGTCGGTTCAAAGAATACAACTGTACTGTAATAGTAAATAATAACTGATATTCTTTTTCTGTTCGGATAATAACGTCACTAAACTGCAGAGTTCCCATTGATCAACGAACTGTAGTCGCTGCCCAGGTAGGCTGTCACTGTTTTCAGACGACCGTTCAGATAATGTTCCTCCAATTTCAAGTTTCCGCGATAGCCCGATGCTAGTGCACACGATCCGAGAGAGTTTTTGCTCGTGTTCCTGGGCAGATCCAGCATGACCACACGTGAGCGCACCGCTTCTGCGGCCAACTTGATCAACTCCTTGCCATTTACAAATTCTCCCTCGGTTTTCTTATTGAAATTCTTCTTTCTCGACCTCTTCGAACCTTGGTTGTGCTTCGGTGCGGCAAATGTGTCGAAAAAATCATCAGAAACACCACAGTCCTCCTCCTCGGGTTCTTCGTTCTTCTCTTCGTCGCACCAATTCACTTGGATCTTCATGTTTCGCTCGAGATCGTATCCGTTTTTGCCAAGAATTTCATAGTCGATGCCACCCCAAGGCGGATCAAAAAATGCGAGATCGATGTGCCGGGGGAGCATATCCAATCCACCGATGGGATATCCAGCAAAAAGTCTTCCCTGAACGGGTGGCGGCATGTATTGCGGCATGTTGGATTGGGGTCGGTCGAGAATGAATTCTCCATCCTTGTAGCAGTATTTTAAGATAAATATCGAGTTGCAGTGAACAAAGATAAGCTTATCCTTGGGAATGCCGTACAGAGAAGCGTTATGGGCAGCCTTGAGCAGTTTCGAATAATCTGTATCCACACAGACTACTTTAGAAACAATATGGGATGGAATTTTCCCGAAGGCAATAGAATTTCCTCCACACCCGCAAAAACCATCAAGAATAACAACGCCCTTCCCGGGACTTTCTCGCTCCCGAAAAGCAGGGGAACTATTGACAAGATTGGAAACCCTTTCTGCCACGTGATCGGCGATGATTTCTGGAGTGACCGAATACCAGCCTTCTGCATCAAGCTGAATGCCAAAATCGAATCGCGAAAAGAGTCGTCTGTTGTACATCGTTGGAGAAAGCATACAAAAAAACACATAGTTCGACAACAAAACCAATAGTAAGGAAACTATCTGGAACGCCACAAGCTTCACCAATAAAGCAATTGTTGCTTTCTACTTACCGGCGTTGAGCCCAGTACTTGTCATGTACAATGTTTGGGTCGTGCGGATTCGGAGTACTGGTATCAATCACATCGCAATGCAATTTTCCTCCGGCTTGAATGGGAAATTGAATGGATTCGACGTGGTGCGGCACTCGTACCGTCGCCACCGACATCGGTTTTGGTTCGTCTTGTTTCTCGAGGCCCATACCGGGAGGAGGCGAGAAACCGTTTACAAAACAAGGTCCGGTTTTTTCACCAGGGACAAAGCTATATGGTACGACACGGGCGTGAGATTGCTGGGTTTGTGGGTGATAGCATTCATCAGGTTGAAAATGAGCGGCCGAGTCCCACAAATCGCAACGATTTACAATGACGGTCATCGCGGCTGGATTCTTCTTCGCTTTGCTGTTGTAACATTGCCCACGAACCGGGGATCTTGATTTGTTGTGTCTCATTGGAGACCTAGATTTGCCATTTTGCTTCCTACCATTGCTGTGTCTCATCGGAGACCTGGATTTGTTGTTTTGTCTCCTCGGAGATCTCGAGTTGTTGTTTTGTCTCTTGGGAGATACAGACTTCTGAGACTGGGAAAATCCACTTCGGCCTCTTCCTACCGTGCCTGCATCAGCACCGCGATATTCCTTTTCAAGTTCCTCTTGCTTGGTCATCTTACTGTATTCCAAGCTGCAGCTGGAACTTCCTCTATTGTAAATGATTGTGAAACTCTGCGTGTGGTACCATACATAACTGAGGCTCATGAAATTTTCAACGCAAGGAAAGCGAGAGCACTACCGTACGGTACGATACGGTACGTACGGTACGAGAAATCAGAATCCGAATGTGTTCACAAGGTAGCAGCGTACAGTGGAGCTGAAAATGCTCTACCAGTACGGACGGAATGGTACGCTACTCGTACAGCAGTTAGTGGTACCGTACTACGTACTCGTAGTGTTACTCCCACTAAATCGGTCATTCGCAAGCATCGGAGATAACAGATAACGGTACGTACGAGTAATTGTATTGTACGTACAAGAGTAATTTTGTTCTACGGCGACTTATTTTATTACAGCACTTCCAAACAAGAACGATAACGGGTCTTTGAAATATTTTCTACATACAGTAAGATGGTGTTCTCTGTAGTTACGACAATTCAGGTACCGAGCGTACGTGGTTCACAGTAAAGAGTGAGGTTATTCTCTATTTACTCGGGACTGAATAATCTATGTACGTAATATGTACCGTACGAAGTACCAGGTACTAATACGTAGCAGGTACGTACGTTCTGTACCTGTTAGCGGTAGGTGCGAGGACCGAGAACGAGCTAAAAGGACTGTGAGGATATTTCGCGCGACCGCGCACAATATTTTTTTCATTTGCAATCATTCCTTGTTTTCGACCATTAAAAAATAAGAAGTCATTCACAAACGCGATTGAATTATGTAAGGGGTACAACATGATACTTCGTGGTCTCAAAAAAGTGGATGACAAGAAGGCGAGAAGTGAGAGTACATAGAAGCTTACGAGCGTCCGGTATGCATAGTCGATTCCATTTTCTGCATTGAAAGGCATCAAAATTTAGATTTGCCCGAAGGAACAACGTGTGTTCTCATTAGAACCAGAACTAGTCATCGATCATAATGGGGAAAAAGATATCGAAAGGCAGCAGTGGTGGAAAAAAAGGTGGAGATTCGGATGTATGCTGGTCTTCCAATCACCATGCCCTGCGTAAAGCCAAGCAACAGCGAAAAATGCGAGTGTCCGACGAAAAAAGGGAGGAGCGAGAAAGGCGGACAGCAGTTCTTACACGTGGTTCGAAACAAAAGCGTGAAGAGGGGAAAAATCGATTGCACATGAAACATACTCAGCGGAAACTCGATAAGCTGAAAGAGAGACTTGAAAAGTGGGATGACATAGAGGAAGCGTTGTTACTGAAAAAGGAAGAAGAGGAGAGACGACAGAAAGAAAAGGAGGAACTTGATCCTCCAAAAAAGAAGGGAAGGAAGGGACCAGAAAGTTGGAAACTGAAGGGTGCTGCGAGACCAGCTCACTTGGTTTACGATTTTGATACGAGATACGTCGATCCCCACATGAAAGCTCACGAAGAAGCCAAGAAAAAAGCATCTAGATGCCGAAATATCTTTGTTCTCTGCAAAGGTAGATTTGGTATTGAAAACGACAAGGATGTGCCACAACCTCACTGTCGGGAATATTTATCCTTATTGATGCAGCTCGGAAATCTGTCGATGCACTCGAAACAATTGAAAACCGCAAGAAAAAGTTTTCTAGAATGCATGGAACTAGATTCGTCGGAAAGTCCCATCACACCCGCCAGGTGCCAGCTGATGAGGTTGTACATGGAAGCAAATAGACCCGATTCGGCAAGACGTCTATGGGAAAAGCTTTCACCCACCGATCCATCTGTTTGGATTCGGTATTCTGCGGTGCTGATTGAATATGTAAGCTTCAATCTACTCGAAGAAGAAGGGAGTAGCGAACAAAATTGTATAGATAGGATGGTAGAAGCGATCAAGTCCAATATATTTTGTGCGTATTATATTGCTTTCTTTGATGATTTCTACCAAGTAATGGAATACGTTGACGAGATCGAGGATGCCCACGAAAGCTCTCCGTTAGAGGAGGCAATAGAATACTGTAATAGCGAGCAACTAGGCGCATGGAAAGGGACAGAGGGGGCAATGGAATGGGCAAAACGCTTCTTGCTTCGTCTCGTGAACGACGAGTCTACTCACGGAAGGTATGGTATATCTGCATCCGACTTGGACTGGCGAAAAGCGATATCAGACACACGAGAGATGCATCCATCGTCGTCTTCTGTTGATAGCGACGACGAATCTGTCGTGGATGTTGAAATGTATTCAAATATGTTTGAGACGGCTATGGAAATGCTCGAAGATTCTGGCGCTCTGAAAAGTAAAATATGACTGTTGCGGTCCAGTAAAAATAAAACTTAAAGATTGAAAACTTCATTTTTATTCTTCGTCGGATGGTATTGGATTTCCAAGGACTAGATCCAATAGTGGATTTGACAGGATATTATCAGGATCGTAGATTCCTCTCAGAGTATTGAATTCGGCTAAAGGGAATCGTTCCAAGTAGAGTGACTTCAGTTCCACCGCTTTCCAAACAGAGAGTGGCTTTTCTAGCTTTGACCAGTGGCTTACCGACTTCAGAGGGCGCCCGATTTGACGAACAAGATCTGTGTACTTTGTGTTGAATAAGTGGGTAATATCCCTTCGCTGCTTTAGGTCCTCTGATGGGAGATAATTGATAATACCTACCCACGTATGCAAACTTTCTTCACTTCCAGAGGCTGGTGACATTGGCGAGGACGAACCAGAAGTCCAGCGTTGTTCGATTGGTGAATGCGCAGGAATATCGTTCTCCTCGATTTTTCTGAGCAACTCTTCCATGAATATCATGTCATTGTTGTTGTTCTCGTCTTGTGTACCTGTTGAAAAGCAAACTTCGTAAACCCATTGCTGTTTGATTCATTTCAGAAATTAGAAAAAGTCAAAACACACATTTTGAGTTTTTTTCTTCCACTCTGCCGACCACATTGACGAGTTGCACATATATTTACCTGACCACCGCAGTCGAACTGGAGTAACTCATCACTTGGTTTTATTTGGTACCCTTCGTTTTGCTTCCAAAATTCGGCTTCTGCCTTGTTACATCGTTTCACGTGTGCGACATCCAAGGGCGCGAAAGCCAGTAGAGAATCTGTTCCAATGAAAATGAATAAATAGATAAGTATGAGAAGTCCAAATTCCAGACATTATTCTAGAATAGTATCGCATCCTACCTCGAAGTTCTCCAAACCCCATTCCTTTTACATCATCTTCTGGAAAATTTCTACCGCTTTCCACGTACAACTGTTGCAATAGATCTCTAAGAGGGTTTCCTTTCTCCTTGTCTGAGGCAGACATATCAGGATGCGCACTGTGTTCTGCTGGATCAAATTCATCGTTGGTGACCACGATTACAGCGTCGGTATAAGGAATCCACATGAATCTGGTGTGTTTGTGATTCTCCAATAGTTCCGCCTTTTTTGACATGACCTCCTCTCTTGTCATTACAAACGTGTGTTCTATTAGCTTGTGAGCAGGAATACACTCCATCGTGATTTCGACAACGACACCCAAACACCCAAGTGCCAACCGAGCGAGCTCGAACAGCCTTCCGTCCTTATCTCTCGTCAACTCAATTGTTCCTTTTCCAGGGGTGACCATTTTCAATTTTGTGACGTAATGATCAACGGGCGCAATTCTCTTTCCCGTTCCGTGGGCACCAACTTGAGTAAATCCCCCCATTTGTTGCTCTGCAATAGATGCCAAGTTAGGAAGAGTTAGATTGTATGGTCGCAATGCTTCAACGACCTGATCCATGCCAAGCCAAAAATGAATGTCATTTCGATGTTTTGGCAGTGGGCGGAGTACGGACAAAACGAAGATGGTGAAATGACGATTCAGAGAAAAAAATACTGCGAACCGAACACATTACGTACCTCTCTAACAGGAATCCCTGCCTCAACGGTGACAGTTTTATTTTCTGTGTCAATATTAAGAACCCTGTCCAGGTTAGCCATGCTAATCATTCCATCCTTGTTCAAGGCAACTCCATTTGGACTTAGAGAGGAACCGAGAGGGCGAACTGTTTGGCCTCGTTTCTGACAATCTTCCACAATTTTTTCTACGTCCTCGATACTTTCTGGTTCAAAGAAATTCTTGTTTTTCACCGTGACCTTGTGCGTTCCACTCCAGTTAATGACATCTGTCGTATCATCGTCCTCGATCTCTTCTTCCTGATGAATATCCTCCAGTTTAGTGGTGTTCATCGACATTGATTTAAGGAACAACACTTTTTCCTTCGTCCAGGGATTCTCTTCGAATTTTCCATGCGAAAGTAAAGAGCCAGCACCTACTGCTATAACAGCAGCGGGAAGTACTAAGGATGACGACCATTGAAAGTTGCTACCACTAGACCATCTTTTTCGAAAGGATTCATCTATTGCTCTCTGGAGACGAGGAGATGAACTCGAAAAGCGTCCCCCAGCGTTCAAATTGTGCGAAAAACCATTCAACCTTTGTCGATTCGGTCTTCCCCCCCTTCTCAATATTCCTCTGATCATCTTACTTTTGTTTCTTTTCCTCTTTTGCTTCTTTACAGTAGGACAAAGGTTTTAGGGTCGTTATTATTGGTGTTTCTTCAGACGACATCCGACGTCAAGTGTGCGTTGATTTTGATGGTGGATGGTGACACATACAGGACACACGATCTTTTCGATGATTCACTCAAAAAACTGATGTGTACGTACGTACCCTACGTAAATGATTGCAGTACGATACAAGTACGAGAACGGACGGTAGATCAGACCAATACTGTAATTATCGAATCGAAGACGTGTTACGTAGGCTAGGAAAAACCAAAATTCCGTAGATGAAAATAATATGATATGATGTCGTATCATCTTAGCATGTACGTACCGTATGATAGTACAGAAAAATTTTCAATGCACCCGGTACAGTGGCCTGTACGGCGTACGGCGCAGTAGACCCCTCTTGTTCCTCCTCCGTACTCGTACCGATACTTCCTCTATGTGTTTAAAAATAAAAAATCAGTCTAGTTACTCGTACGGTATGTACGCTAGTACGCTGTGTTGATCTTTTCTGTTTTTAGACTTCCAGGAGATCAGGAACGAAGAACTTTTTGGGCGCGGCTGCTAAGTCAAAAATGCCTCCTCACTGTACCGTACCGTACCTTAGGCAAATTACCATACCGGGACGTAACGGTACGTACCAGTCAGTCGCAAGTCGGACCAAAAATTGTTCCCATACCGTACCAAGTACTTGTACGGACGTACAGTACCATTTACGTACGATACGGACTCGTCTGTACAGTATGGATAACTGCATTGACATAGGCTTGTGCAATACTTGTATTTCGTGTTGTACGTATCATTACTGTAGATACAGTACATGGTAAGTAGTTGATACTGCTTTTACGGATCGACAGCAAACGAACTGCATGTCATTTCTACGGTAAAGGTACTGGATGTTGCTTCTACTGTTGCTCCTACTGGTCTCGAGTACGACAAACCACACCCCTAACTCCAAGCCGGCTATGAAAAACTGTTCGATGACAACAACGAAGCGACTAGGAGACGTTTAACAAAATCATTGATCGTCTAGGGTTACGGGTACACTCGCACTTTCGAACAACGTCAAACCTCAACCCTAACTCTCGGTTAAGACTTTTCCTTGGAAACAAGAAGGCAACAAGTTATTTGACGTTAGGATCCTCTAAGCTTGCGGTATTTGGTATTTCGGCACTTCAACTGTAGAGTCCAACGAACAAGGCTTCACATTCCTCTGGCACGATTAAGCCCCTTCAAAAAATGGATATCCGTAAACGCAAAGATACCCCGGAATCTGCGATCGATGACGGAGATGCACCAAATCGCCGCACGAAACTTCGAACCGAGGAAGACCTTGGCGATGTACCCGCAGGCACCGAAGATCCTTCCGCGGAAAATGCAACCATGGTGAGCACCGCCGCTGCCGCGAGTGCAGTTGATGCTTCTGCGTTGCCCAGCAGCACCGATCCAGAAACTCTTCCAGTTTCGAACGACCCCGCCATCGAAGTGGAGAAAGCGCTAATTGCACCAGCCAACGAAGCCTCGCCAGAGTCCATCACTGCTATCGAAAACCCGGATCTTGTTGCCGCCGCCACGGAGGAAATAGCCCCAAAGATCGACCCAAAGCCGTACACGGCAGAAGAGCTGGCAAACTGGAATCAAATGTTTTTCCAATTAATGGTAAGTGCTGCACGCCTATCGTTGGCTATATCCTTGGAAGATCACTGTTGGATTCCTAATCATGCTCGCGCTGAATTTCTGAACGCCATGGTGGCCAATCGGGTCGAATTGAATGGATATTTGCAACATCACTTTGCTACAGCTTTATAGAATCGAAAACGGTAACGTAAATGTCAAGTCAACGGACAGAAAACACGGGGATTTGTACAGCTGGATCGTTCAGTTGCGAAAAGACTACAAGACACGCGAAAGAGATCCCTCGGAATCGCCCCTCACGGAGGCCCAAATCAGTGTTCTTGAAAGTGTTAGGTTTGCATTCACAACTCGGGGAGAAGAACATTGGCAGAAGAGCTACGAGAGATTGAAGGAATACAAGGCTAATCACGGGCACGTTCTCGTTCCTCGTCAGTGTGAGATTCAGGGATTGGGAGATTGGGTAAGACAGTATGAACTAATGAGCTGTGTCTGCCGTAACTGGACGCATTGGATGATGTTTGCTCACCCTCGTACTTCGTGTCGCCTTTTCTGCCTTGTCTTTTTCACTCTATAGGTCACAAGTCAGCGCCAGCAATACCAAGAGTACAGGAAAGGGCGCCCGACTCCTCTCACGAAACAACGCAAAGAGTTATTGGACGAAATCGGATTCCAGTTCCGGATTAGAAATCGTCCAGAATGGGGTTCGAAGTACCAGGAGTTATTGGATTACAAGGAAAAGCATGGCGATACTCGTGTCCCCCAACATTTCAAAGAGAACAAAGCGCTTGGAAAGGTAAAAAGAAACTAACGGAATTGCTAAGGACCACTATGTGTATCTACCCGCATGTTTCAGTCGAATCGCATTGATAATTCTGCTCACACTTTTTCTGATGCTACCATCTCTCAATTTTTTCGACGTTATAGTGGGTTGCAAAACAGCGGGAGCAATATAAGCTACACAAAAAAGAAAAGCAGTAAGTTATTGCCCACAATTTTGCTCAATCTTTGCGCGAACCCTCTTAAATCCCGTATGGCAGCCAATGTTACGTTTACTTACACCAAGATATTTTCTCTTTTGGTTGCAAACGATAGTTCCTTTCTGACTCCTGATCGCCTGGAGAAACTTAACAGTATCGGATTTGTGTGGAGTGTACGAGGCGAGTCATCTACGTCACAAGCCGATAAGAACGTAACCAATCCATTACCCGATGAGAAGATTGAGCCAACAGCTGTGGTAGCTGTTGACGTCCACATGCCGAAAACCGAAGGGGAAGATAAAGTCATCAAAGAAGATATGGTGGTAAATACAGACTCGCAAGTACCAGTGGATGATGAAGTCAACGACATTCGAAGCGTCAATGTCTAGCCTAGTTGGAGGTGCTGCATCCATGAAAAATAATCCAAGTATGAAATTTTCTTTCATGATGCCTGTTATGAATACGATTATTTAAGACATAGGGTGCTTTTTAAAAATATGTTTGTATTTTTTGGTGTAATGTGCACTGATAGCATTCCATAGTTATTATTTTTCATAAACTTTTTAAATTCAACCTTAAACTCTGCGCTGCATGAGTCAAGCTGCAACTTCATCAATCAGAAAGAAAAAAAGTTGGGACGAAGAAAACATACCAATAAATGTTGTTGAGAAAAAAATCTTCCAATTTTTTAGGCATCATTCTCTAGCAGATCAAGACAAATTTAAACCTGAGAGGCATCTTTGATTTTGTCGTATGTGTCTAGAACCTCGCTGCTGAGTTTTCCTGTTGCAGCGTTGACTGCTGCTGCAGAAACCGCATCTACAGAAATAGGAGGCTCCAAAGCAATTTTTAGGAAACCCGAAGAAACACCTGTGATACCTCGAATGGGACCAGAAGACAAAAGAGATTCGATGAATTCTCCATAGAAACCTGCGACCCTTGGAGGATTTACAGAAAATGAATCCCCACCATAAATGAAAGTTCTGCAAATTAAGAGATTTTTTTATAGCAAGGGAAACAATAGGGATGATGTGAGAGATTTGAACTGGTCTTAGAGCCACTTCATTGCATTTTTGTTCCAACTTCTGGCTCGACTTACGGCTCGATCAAGACGTGGCTACCATTAGGAAAGTTGGACTCCACGGCATTTTGTGAGAATGTTTTTCCTTTCATGTATTCTTTGAGAAAATCAATTCCTTCCGCAAATTCTTTGACTTCAGGCGCAACAGCGATGTATACGAATCGCTCAACACCAGCACTTTTCGCTCCCTGCGCAGCCAAACCTGTTGCCGAATTGACGATGTTGTCATTTTTCGTTCCAATTGATCCAATGCACGAGATAACTGCTGTGCATCCCTTGGAGAGTGCTTCGATTTCACTGACGACATTGATTCCGTCTTTGGTGGCATCGAATGCAATGGTTCCCCCTCGACCATTCGTTGAGGTCGAGATAACTTCTACACCTTGGCTCTTCAACTTCTCTACAACGCGGCTACCAACGAATCCAGAACCACCCAAAACCAAAACTTTCGTGCGTTTTGGTGAAGGATCCACGGTATCATCAGCACTGACAACAAGAGGAGATCCGGCTAAAGTGGACGCTCCTGTTAGCCCAGAAATCAATAAGGGTACAGCGGCAGAGGAAAGAGATTCGCGAAAGAATGCTCTTCGAGAGGATCCCGCAGCCTGAGAGTCAATTTCATTTTGCAAGATTGGAACGTTCTTCGATGATTGAGTAGTTAAACCGAGGATTTCTGTGGCAACCAGGGCCAAGGTGACAACCGCAACTAGTAGATACTTCATGGCGTTTGGTTTCTGGACTACTCAATTAAAATGATCTGGCTGGATAAGAGTACGAAATTGAAGATGGACCGAAAACACCAAACAAGCTACGAGTTCCATGTAGAATTACGTAAGTACGTACTAGAAGAACTCGTACATTTGATCTGATTTTTAGATTTAGATTAGATGCATGATTGGCTCGCTAACGCAAATTGTTTCTACCGTGCAAAAACTAAGTTAGTGCCAGTAAGGTTGAAGTTATGCTCTGAAAAGAATTTGTAGAAGAAGCTATTCAATGAAAGCACTGTGGCTGTTTGTTGTTTCTGAAATAGGAATGGAAATTATCAATTTGTTGTGTATGCTAGGTATTGTTTTTGTTGGTGTTGTTTTTTGTAAGCAGAAGAGGTGATCTTACAAAGAGACAATTGGAAGAAGTTTCTTTGTTACTAGCACTAGTAGTACTACTAACTCGTCTTCTTGTTGATGATAGCACAACAACATAAATCCAATTGCTTGTGTAAGACCAAGTTGAAACCAACACATTCCAAAGATCTTTGCAACAATCTGTGAACAATGCTTGTATTGGAAATATTAATTGGGAATTGAGATAATTGTATTCCCTTGTGTCTTGTTGAGCTTGTTGAGTTTGATTGGTACTACCAACTTTTGTTGGTTCATACTATTCCTGCAGACATCAAAATGTTACTGTTGCTGCTGTGTTTTGAGAAGATTAAGTGATCCCTTTCTTTGAGTCTCCTTCTTCAAGGACTACCTCCATCCATTCAACTTTCTTGGCATCTACACATTGAACATAAAATCCATTAATGTTGATAATTTCACTAGTAGGGGTCAGCAAAGCAACGGTATTTGAAAAACGTTGCGATCCAACGGTCCACAACGCCTTTTTCTATCCTTGACCATTGCACAACGCCATTGCAGAATAAAATGTATAAAAATATAACTACTTGGAAGTTTTACCTACTGGCTGGTGCTTGAACAAGAAGGTCATACTAGTAGTACTTATCAATCACATCAGGGTGAGGCTTATTGTATGCATGATCTGCAACAGGAGGAACATCAAGGCACCCATGATGATTTTTCTTTACAGTAGAATTCTTCTTACTCATACTTGTGGTACTGCTTCCAGTACTAATTGCTTTTGTAAAGTGGCTGTTTGATAATTGTGAGGGATTGGAATATCATGGTGGAAAAGGTGTTCTTTTTGCAACCCTGCTGTTGCAAAATACAATGGTCCAACACAAGCATTGCCTAAATATTTAGTCCCACATAGATGGTACAGTAATTACTAGTAGTTTACTACTATAAAAACCTCTCTTAGAATGTACAAGAATTCATAGTATTAAAATTTGCAAGAAGGGAGCAGCACCAACAAAACCCCCTAACACAGCAGTTCGTATTGCTCACTACCATAACATCCTCACTAGTAGTAAGAAGTAATAGAAGTTTTCCAGTAGTAAGCACTAATAGTCATTCAAAAGTGGTAACCAATGAATTTACCTCTTCAGTAGTAAGGACCACTAATAGAAATATTTTGGGACAAAAGTTGTTGTGTGTGGAGGGGGGGGAAAGGGGAAATGGAGATGGGAGAATGTCCCATATGATTCAGTCTTGCAACGCTGTTGTGTACTGGTAGAGTGTAGCGTTGCACTGTTGCAAAAATTTTAACCCTAGCAGCGTTGCTGACCCCTAAATTTCACAATCATGGTACCCACTTTTCAGTTTAACAGACTTGGATGTGTACATGGCTCTATTTGCTTTGGACTTTTCAATATTTATGTTGCCATTGAACATGACAGGTCTACCAACATACAATTTAAGCATTGGATATATCCTTTTGGAAGATTTGTTTGTACCTGCAACAATGTCAGCATCTGATGTGGCAGGTAGCAAGCAGTATTTCTAAAATCCTGGCATGATGTATCTGTTTTTTCTGTTTTTTGTCCATCTACAGTTTTAGATTTGATGAGGCCTTGATTACAATGGTATGATCTGGTAATCTCTTGTTTTTTATTTTTCCAATGTGCTGTTTTGAAATACTCAGAAAATAAGCCATCATTTATTGCACATTTGTCAGCATTGCTGTATGTTGCATACTAAGCAATATCTTCTGGGAGTTTGTCCCAAGGTTTACAATCCTAGAATTTTCTTAAATCATCAAGAAACTCTCCCCAGATTGGATCATCTTTAAACCTGTGGTTTGTTTTAAGTTCAAGCAATGTGATGGTTTTCTCTCCAAAGATGGATTTTTTTACAATAGTACTAGAGAGTCTCCTCCCATGGGTTTGAGTTGATTGAAGTCACCTACAACAACAATTGGTAGATTTCCATACAAATTATATGATGGCTTGTTACACAATCAGTTCAGATACTTATTCAATGTTTCAATTTGTTTGATGCTACTAGCACCAAATGATATCTTGTCAACAGTGAGTAGGCAAGTCTCATTTACCTGTAACATTGGATCTGTCACAATTAACAAGATAGTGTACTAGCAAGCTTTACTATGTGTTGTTTCCCCATTGATATTAAATGCTGCTGTTCCAGTCATGCCTGCAAACACAAACAACAACACAGCAATACACACAGCAACAACACAAGCATACAACAATATAGCAAACAAAGAACAAATTCCATKGTCAACCTACAAAATTCAATTGATTGATACATTGAAGCAAACTAGTTTAAACAAAATTTTATCAGCAAGAGCTACAAGTGAGCTGAGCAAAGAACATCATAACTAGGATTTAATACACAGTACTACACGTACAAGCGATTTGATACATTCCAAGAAGTTGCAGTTCCTCTGCAGGGTTCTCAGGGTTCTCACCCTTAAAAATCTGTTGACATGACTTGATCAGGGTTCTTCCTTGTCTTTGTGGGCCCTTTATTGAGAATGCTAGCTAGTAGGTAAGAATTCCTTTTTTCCACTTACTTGAGAGGTTGTTCTTTTGTGATGAATAACTTGTGGTTTGCCTGGCTTTTTGGATTTGTTTTGGCGTGCTCACTTGCACAATGTGTTCAAACGAAATTCTGTTATACAAATTAAGCAGATGCAGTGCGCCAAAATTCAATATCTATGATTTTATGTAGGTACATACTAAATCCTGTATACCCAAATGTATTGAGTATGTCGTCATAGATTTTATGTATGTGAATGTCCCAATATCATACTATGAAGGAAAACTTGGGTCATATGTGAGGAGTACGCACGGCACGGTACCGTACTGTACTTCTCATCGACGGTGCACAGCATGTTCATTTGGATATGATGAGTGGGTCTCACATCATTCTCAGGGCTAGAATTATCCAGAACAATATCTTGTGTCACAAACTTTGTCGATCTAAATTCAAACACTGCAACTCTCCCTTGGACAGGGAGCCTTAGTTACTTTTGGGCATGGGCGAGATTGATTCTATCACAGGAAAAGTATTCGGCACCTGACCAGGTCTGTCCCACTCCCAATCGCGACGGCATTCCACTAACGCATTTTGCCCAAGCCTTACTGTACCCGCTCGACCAAGAATGGTTTCGTCCAAGAAGATTGTTGCATTAGATGATGACGACGCTTTAAGCAAAAGTGAGTTGGATCCATGTCGCGCTTCTGACGTAGTTCGAGCCAAAATATCTTTGCATGCAGCGTGCACCGAAACAGAAAAAGGGTCCAAGCGGACATCTTGCTCCTGCTGCTGTTGAGTCTGGAGACCATCTTTTTGTTCGTTAGAGCTGATATGGCTTCCCTGGCCCAAAAGGGTCTTTCCATTGGTACTGATCTCAGATCGTCCCCTTTCCCCGACAAGTCCAGGCAGGCACAAAAGGGTTTCGGGAACATCAATTGCTGGTATCGATTGCAAAAGTTGAATCAAGCCTTTCCAATGATCTAAAGGACCAATCCCATCGCATTGAGGATTAAGACTTCTATTTGAACCACCATTGGCTGAAGATTCTGCAAAGGCATGCGCTATGCTGGTAGTATCCCATCCGAGAATCTTACACGTTACAGGATCGATTCTATATTGAAGACAAAAGGCCTGGTGTCCAAACAACACTTGATCCAGAATCCACAGGCTTTTCTCATAGCTGTTCGGAATTTCTCGATGAGCGCGACTAGTTACGGCCTCTCGGATTTCGTCGTAGTTCAAATTCACGGGAGATGCAAAATATTCTACACGAGCCCGCATACGAACAGGAAGTTTGGATGCCGAATCCTTGAGTCTCACCAAAGTGCGAACAATCACCTTTATTGGCTTTTTGGAAATGTTACCGCCAATTTTATTCCCTGGTAAAGTCCAAAGACTGTATACATACTGAATCGCTGGAAGTGAACTCAAACGTTCGCCGACGGATGATCCGTCTTCTTGTTCTTTGCTATTTTCTATGATAGTCTCGGAAGTCGTTGTTCTGTTTGCTCTTTGCTGGGTCTGCTGAAACAGTTGGTAGAGACCTTCTTGCAAACCCCGTTCGAGACACGCTCGAGGCGAAGAGAAACCATGAGCGATAGGAAAATCTAGAATCGTGATCTGAATTGACGAGGACACCGATGGCTTCGATTTGGATTTCGGATCCGGTACTGTCACAGAGGTACAAGGAAGCATCCAATTGCAAGAATAATCCCCTGGACGTCTCAACAGCGTCTCCAATGTCTCTGAGGTCGTAATGATGTTGGCCGAATACTGAGCTGCCAATTCGAGGGCCTTTGGATCGTTTCGAAGCAATTGCACAGCTGGGGCTGACTCGATTGTAGGCGGAGGAATAGCTTGGCAGGTATTGTGATCTGTCTCGTTTGGTGAGAATTCTGGGATCTCAGTTGTTCTTGTCATCGACGATGACGTTGGTCGTAGCAGTGGCTTTGACTCGTACACCACAGAACATGTCAAATCCTGGACATCCAAGGACGATCGATGTGCTCTGGGATGCAAAGCTAAGGTTTGCCGGACCTTGCCGTAGCACCTTGGTAACGCGTGACTGTAGCATTCGTTGCTCATTTGGTCAGAAGAGCTAGGAGTGGTATTATTGGAGGATGCTGCGAGTGCCTTTTTCCATTCACGATTGATCGATTCCGCGTGTGAACAGGCCCATCGGCTGAAACCATCGACGTTGCGGTTGGCATTCGCGTTGACAATGGATCTCCCGTTGGAAAAACGCGACTCAAACCCTACAAGGTATCGTGACTTGTATCGATAGTGAAACTTATCCAAAGCCAATCGATACGACGCCTGCTCTTTCACAATCATACTCTGCAGTTTTTTAAGTTCCCTTTTTTGTAGATGGCGCGGCTGAGAGGATTGTTTTTGTTCTTGTGTATTCTTTGTAAGCTGTAGGTATCGCCTGTGATGGCCAATTTTAATTGTAGAAAAAGAAGGGTCGTTGATCTCGTCAATCGTTGGTGTCTCTTGTTCGGAATCGTTAGGTATCGTATTTTTGTTTTTATTGACGACCGGAATATCCTCTTTCTTTCCGACCGATTCATAGAACTTTTTGAGCAACGACGATGGGCCGGTCGTTGAAGAAGAGCCGGATATGTTTCCATTTGTCTTCGTTTCGTTCGCCATTGACATCAAAATCTGGGTCGACGGCAATGGACGGCCGCGTGTTCGCTGACAAGAAGAGGCCAGAGCCACTCGATCCGAGAAAGCACTCATATCACGCAACCGACGATGCTCCTGGAAATTTCCATCGTAGTCCGAGTAAGCATTCTCGAGATCGGCAAGATGTTCTTCCCTTCTGGGGATCACCAGGTAAAGGCGTTGCCTGCGTCTTTTTCGAGGTGAAAGGTGTTGTTGGCGCCAAGATCTAATAGGGCTTTGTTCTCTTTCTCTTGTAGAACTATCATGTTGCGAGAGACGTCGCATATCATAACTCATCCTCCCATTTCATTTAGTTCTGTGCCGAGGCTCAATGTTAACACTCATCGTAACTGTTTCTTTTTCTGCTCCTCGTCAATAATTTTTGATGTGGGCGAGATGGCCCAAAAAAGAAAATAACGACTACTACGACTAGTGCATGTCAATTCTTTGTACCTCCACGTTTCGCCGTTCCAATTGTTTCTGTTTCCCGCACCGCGAAATTCCAGTACGAGTAGTCAACTTCCAATCACGTCACAGATTCACAGATAGCAAATCAGACATCAAAATTCTCTTTCTCCGTCTTTCACGTCAAACAAAACCAAAAAGAATAGTTCCATCATGGCAACTCAAAACCTTCCTCCCTTCTTCACAAAGTGATAGACAAATAGACAAAGAAATCCGATCCCTGTCGTTGATCCAAGCAGAAAGCTTCAGCAATGATCGGCTGTCCCAGTATTGCCATCGTCTCATTTTGGAATTTCCTGCTCGTATCGTCGGCTAACGGATTTTTGCCCCTGACAATATCTAAGAACGATGGTTCTACATCTTTCGCCAACACGGATTCTGGTTGTATCACCTTCAATAGAGAAGCCCCCGTCCGTCGACAATTTGGGATACCAGCACATTACTTTGACTCGAAAAGTATTACATCCTCTCTCCGAAACACGAAGAATGGAAATGATCAGGACGTCTTTCCGCGTCACCTAATCGATGCGTTGGACTTGGCTCAAATCATCGAGGAGGTTGCCAGACACACTGGCACTCGAAGAGGCTACGAGGCTTTGTTATCGACCGTTCAACGCAAACCATCGCGAAGGGAATCAAGCTCCACAACCCCATTATTCCTGTCAAATCGACAACGAGAACGGTATGGTGTTGCGGATATGCTTGGACCTTCGTCTCTCTCGCCTATTGCAAAGTCATTCGAGGAGGTTCAATCCGAGTATGCGTTAGTCGAAGAGGCAACTCTATTGCTGTCTCCAAACAGAAACGAAATCGATTCCTCTGGCTGTTTGACTTACCMTCCTCTCTATGGTGATTCTGAAGGTCCTTTCGACATTCATGTGGCATCCCAAACAGACGACGACGAATGGCTGTTCCTTCCATCCGAAGAGTACACAGCAGAAAATATCTTACAAGCGGAGCAGGTCATAAAGAGACTTCTTGAAATTCGCGAATGGAGTCAGCAAGAAACAATGAAAACGTGGGCGCCAACACTAGCACAAATGGGATCTACCATCGACGAGGACGACGAAAACACACTTTCGCAAGTTTACGACGATATTGCCGGAACTATTGAAATCGTTCGAATCAAGTCACTCACTAGCTCGTCGGGAAAGTCATCGTTTTCGGTTCGAGTAAGAGACGATGCCTTCCCCGTGCTTCGATTGCTGCGAGAAAAGGAACAAAAGCTGCTAGACAACGGTGGGAAAGAATTAGACAAAGATCTTGTCGCCATCCGTGCCGAGATCGAGGGAACAACGTTTCAGATTGTATCCAGTCAAGCACAAAAAGTAGTCAGTGTTACGAAAAGTATCGATCAGGGATTGAATATTGCGGCAAGGCTCGATATAATCATGGCAAAGGCTGCCTATGGAATGTCTCTGAATGGAATTGTACCATTTGTGAACACCAACGGAGAAATTGCAATAGAGAATTTTCTCCATCCAATCCTTTTGAGAACGATAGAAGACAGAGATCGTGTAGTCCCGATCGACCTTCGCCTATCGTCTGACACCGGGGAACGTGCACTCGTCATTAGCGGACCTAATGGTGGCGGAAAGACACTGTCGATGAAATCTTTCGGATTGGTTTCTATTTTAACAACGCTTGGCATACCGATCCCTGTAAAAGAGGGAAGTGCAAGACCAAGAGTCGACTACTTCGACGAGATTTTCGTCAATGTGGGGGATCAGCAGAGTGTACTCGATGGTGAATCGACTTGGACTTCGATACTAAATTCGTGTGCTTTGATGCTCAAAAGAATTGGCGAGCAACGGGAAGAGGGTGAGGACCCTTCCCATCTTGTATTGCTCGATGAACTTGGTACCGGAACTGATCCTGAATCTGGCGGTGCAGTTGCTCAGGCTGTGTTGGAAGAGATGATAGAAAAGTCGTGTAGAGTTGTTGTGACAACCCATTTGCCACGACTCAAGGCGTTGTCTTACAACGACGAGCGAATAGGCTGTGCAGCTGTCCTATTGGATTACAGTGATTCCTCTACATTCCGCCGACCGAGTTTTAAATTGGAATATGGTCTAATTGGAGAATCACACGCTCTCGGGGCAGCCTCGAGGTGCGTACCGTCCCTTCCCGAATCGGTATTATCTAGAGCCGCTGACCTCATGAATGACACTAATGAGACCGAAGAGGATGGGACACACAAAAGTTACATTCAAGCTCTGACAAAATCGATGGAAGATCAACTCGAGCGATCTAGGATGGCAACATCATCAATAGAGGAGGATGCCATTGATTCATCGAGATGTCGAGAGGCCATGGTGTCTCTGGCTCGTTCTTATGAAGTTCATCTGGATCGAAGGCTGGATAGCCTTGAATCTACATTCCAGAAACTGAGGGAGAAGAAATTGAGTGACTACGAGTTGGTTGGGACTACCCTCGCCGAATTGAAAGCCGTTAAGAAGAAAATAATAAGCCAAGAAGAAGAACTAGCTGCAAAAGGCCTTCAAGTTTTACCAGTAAGCTATACCCTTAGTCCTGGTGAATCGGTCATCATTATCTCAAAAGACGAATGGGAAGGCATGACAGCAAAAGTCATATCCGATGGATCAACGGGGGCTTCTTCGTTAGGTCCAAACCAAGTCTTGGTGAGACCCTCTTTCTCATTGCATGCCTKGGATGATGTCATATTGAACAGTAATATCGAGCCGATGGCAGAACGATCATTGATTCTGCAGCGCCAAGATATTGCAATATGGCAGCTCGACAGCATTTACGACGACGATGCTTACCAATCAAAACCCGCAACTAGCATCTCTAATTCGAAGCAAAAGGTCAATTCTTTGCTTTCCACTCTTGATTCCGTTTCGAAGAAAAGCCGCCCTAAAAAGGCTGTAAAGAAAAACCAAGCAGGGAAAAAGAAATTCCAGTCATCACGGCAGCGTAAGGCTGCAAACAAGGCAAAGAAACGATGATGGTTGCAAACATTTTCGTTCTCGTTTTACTAAGTTTCAAGAAAAAAATAGCCATTGCTCCACTGTAATAGTAATACTGAGTTCCACAGATCAATTCTTGTTATCAATCTGAAATTCAGCCTCATAATTGAAAACTAAGAATTGCAAACTAACTCTGAGCTCACGAAAAATATAGAATGTTAGATTGAGATTGTGTAGAGAGTTTCATCCCCTCTACCAACTAGACTAATATGGGATAGTATGAATATTTACAGCACCAGTTTTGACATTGTTCAAAGCACAACGCCAAGCGAGGGACAACAAGAACAAAATAATTCCTCAGCAATAAACCACCATCACCATGTTCAGTCGTCAGTTTTGGAACAGCACAAATGATTTGCTGCAAGAACAATCAACAAAAGGAGAAAGCCCATGTTGTGAGTCGTCATAGCTACTCTCCTTAGATTTACCACCTTTGATTATACATGATACTACTAGTACTACTACTAGTAGTGCTACTCGAAGTAACAATGCTTATGATAATATAATGCTACAGTACATATGGCTGTAATTACGCACTGTACTGGCCGGTACTAAAGTGCCCGAACAAACAAGCCTACCGGTACCGGTACAATCCCAATGTACGTATGTACTCGTAGTCGTAGAAGTACGTACTTCTCATACCTTGGCTTGGGAGGTTCCGAGTTCGGAACATCATTTTTGAAGATCAGTAAACTTCGGTGTCAAAACTGGCTATCCAAGAACGATAATGCTAATCGCACTCGCGTATTGAACGATTTCCAAAACAAAAAAATACACAATCCACTATTCGACGACGATCAGTTGGCTGATGTGCAGTGCCGCAAAGATAGTTGTAGCTGGTCGTCATTCTATGAACCGCACGATGTGGTTGGCTTCTTCCAAAGGATCGAATAATGTTACCTTATCAACTAAGAGAACTTCGGGTTGGAGAGAAAAAGGGAGCCAATAGACGACGAAGCGAGGCGTCCAAAGAAGAAACTAAAGATGGAGAATGCGGAGGCACAGTCCAGAGAGCAATGACGAAGGATCTGATAAATCTCAGGGAGAAATTTAGAAAACAAGTGCTTCGTGATTCGGATTGCCGCACTGAGTCGCCCGGTCACCAGAAAGCTGGAACTGCATTTTCGATGTTCAAAGATATATTTGGATCTTCGAAAACAGCAGTACTCCATCTAATACCACCAGCTCGTTGTGACAGAGAAGCCTACTCCCAATTAATTTATGCATCATGCTTGGCACTTTTCAAGGAATCATTTGAAAGATACTCATGGGGTACCACCGAAAACCTCGTGGACAGAGACGATGACAGTGACAACTGCAGTCACTACGACGATGCTTGTTTCGCTGTTTTTTCCTTATTTGCCTTGTTCGAGACAAACCCTCTGCCTCGAGATTTCAAAGGAGACAATCCAATGGAACTTCTACCAGTTAGTGTGAGATCCTCGAGCGATCCTGAATCTTCACACCGAAGATTTTTTTTGAAAAACATTCGTATCGATCGTCGGCATTTTGCTTTGTTTTTGGGACTAAGAGAGGCATCTTTGGCCAAAATATGCGACTGTGAACGATCGTATTACACAAGCAAGAGATCCCTCCTACACGGTTCTAGACACGACGAACAGGGTCATTTGTGGCGTTGTTCTTGTGCAATGGCCACTGATAGTTTGGAAATTTTAGATCGAATTTTTCCTCTCCTGGAACTAAGCGAGTACACAGGACCCGTGGGTGCCGAAGCGTTTGCAGGCCATGTTGAGTACCCTTACAGTAGATCATTTTTGGGCCAAGAAAGTGCCTGTCAGAGTGGTAAAAGAATCCCTGAATCATTCCATGCACCAAAAATCCGAGGAGACACGAAGCGTTCAGTAGTGTCGTCGATCGACTACTCGACTGAGATTAGAACTCTGATCGGAAAGTATAAAAAAATTGTCGCGGGGATCCGGATCCCGTCATCAAAGCTGAAGTCAGTCAGACATCTACGAGGGGAACTCGAATCACTATTCTCGGCAATCAGTGCGAAGCAACGACAAAGTACCAGATCGGTGCTGGTCGACCAATCCGTAGAAACTAAAAGACATCAAAACGACTCTAATGAACTTCCAGGAGCTTCAATACGCACAGAAATATCGCAAGCCTATCAAATAATTCTGGGTGAAAAAATCCCTGATAGTCTCAAGACACAGTTACGGGCTTCTGTGATGGCTCTTTTGAGAAGAGATGAGCCCATTCCCCTCCCATCGGACTTAGATGACCATCGTTCCAAACCTTCATTGGAGAGAGACGATATTTCATCAATCGGTTGCGGTGGAATTTCACTTGCGATGGGTCAGGGTAGAGCAGGCATTCGAAGTTTGTTCTCTTGTGGTGGACGGGAATCCGTCCCAAAAAATTCTTATCAGAAGAACGAGATGAAAATAATCACTAGTTCGGCCTTCGCAAACGAATTTCTGACTACAAACGAAGAAATCGATTCGGCAGGTTCTTCCGATGAAAACAGCATTGATTCAGAAATTTCGGTTCTTTCGTATTCTAGTTCGGAAGGCATCGATGACGACCAAATATCAATGGCAACATCTACGTTTGGAAGAAAAGCTCTGGATGACTTACTCCAAAAGGTGGCACACGAAGGAGATCGTGGGGTTAGGCTGAAAAGGAAGAAGTCCAAGGCTTTGTCATCTAACAAAAAGATAGGGGAGAGGCAAGGAAATAATACTAGATTGTCTTCTTCGATCACTAATTCGAAGTATCGACACGAGTACGAAGATGACGATTCAGCTGCTACTTCTGCATTTGGAAAAAGAGCTCTTGACACTTTACTAAAAACAGTGACACAAGAAAGGACAAGTAGTCTCAAGGGTGGAGTGAATAATGGAAAAGGGAAGAACCAAAAGCAAGTGTCAACAAACTCAAGTAGAGAGAAAAGAGAGCAACAAGAAGATACTACAAAACTGCGTTCTTCCTTGAATATCAATGATGAGGACGAGGATTCAATTGCTACATCTGCATTTGGAAAAAGAGCTCTTGACACTTTACTAAAAACGGTGACACAAGAAAGGACAAGTAGTCTCAAGGGTGGAGTGAATAATAGAAAAGGGAAGAGCCAAAAGGCGAATAAAAAGAAAAGGAAAACGCAAGATTATGCTAACAAGTTGACTTCTCCAATTAAAGTAAATCAGGGTGAAGATGAGGCATCAGTTGCTACATCAGCGTTTGGGAAGAGAGCACTAGACAAATTATTTGAGAAAGTAAGACAAGAAGGAGCAAGAAATCCTGGCGAAGGAGTACAAACTAGAAAAAGAAAGAGACAGCAGGCAGTATCAATGAAAAAGAAAAGGAGTATGGAGGAAAACGCTGCCAAAGTACATCCTTTTTTGACTGGGCGGAGTGACATGAACAGTGAAGATGAGCTTTCAGTGGCGACATCTGCATTCGGGAAACGGGCACTAGAAGAGCTACTCCATACTACCACTCAAGAAAATAGTGGGATTCAGAAGGGAAAAGGTAATCCAGATCTAGAAACACAACAGAGAATAGGGAAGAAAAAGGACGATACGAGCAGTGCTACGAGAAAACTAGGTGAGAATGACAACGACGAAATATCAGTGGGCACATCTGCATATGGGGAAATGGCCCTAGGAGACCTATTGAAAGTTGCTACACAAGAGGATGTTGTATAATGAAACAAAATTCTGCACTCTTTTTAACAACGACCTCTTGAAGTTTCAATCCATACATAAAATAGAAATCCAATTAGACGGGAGAGTTATTTTAGAGAGCACGAAGAATGTATTGACGTATACTCCTTGTCAACTTGTATGTATCATGGCATACTCTTCTTTTTCTTGCGTGACTTCTTCTTCTTCTTCGAAACTTCTGTTGAGTCAGCCTTTCTTTTGTTTGGTACTTCTAGTGAAAAAGAGGGATTCAGTAGTTCGATTTCAAGTTCGCGTTGATAAGCTTGAATTTCGCGTACCCATATCTTTACCCTGACTTTATCAAATACTTGCATGGAAACGTTGCCATTGTAAATAATCTTGTTTTCTTTTGGGAGACGAACCAGTTTAGGATCATCAGAGGAAACAGGAAGCTTCACTTGCCCTTCGATACCGTATTGAGGAACCATGACACGAACTGATGGATCACTTTTCTCGGCAGTTTCAACATCCAGTATGTATGCGTCTTCTTCTTTAGAATCGTTCGCGAAGAAAATAAGTGTATGAAGCTGGACGCTAGCTCGTCCAGCTAACTGTGCTGCTCTATGCCTTCGGTTCATATTTGCGCACAAATCATGAAGATATGTTTTGGAAGACAAATGAGCTGGAAGTGGAGCTACGTTGATTGCAGCAGCAAGTAACCGATGTACACATACATCCGCGTATCTAGAAAAGCAACATAATTGGACGGATAAAGTGAGTTGTGCAATGTTTCAGAGAAAGAAAGCAGCTTGCTTTATCAACCTGCAAAAAACGAAATCATACCTTCGAATGGGGGAAGTAAAATGTGTGTAGACAGGAGCCGCAAGACCGTAATGATGCCAATCCATCGGTCTGAATTCACCGGAGCAAAAATACTGGGCTGGTGACATGCATCGGGTGGATAAGATGCGAAGGAGTTTATTGAAATACGGCTCACTTTCGAGTACAGCTGCATCTAGTGAATCTGCAAGCCTTTTCGAGTTTTCAATGTCGATTTCAAATCCTCTACATCTTGCTTTACTGATAAGGCCCTCAAACATTGCTCGGTTTGGCGCTGGATGCCTTCTCAGAACCGATAGAGTTGGATAATGGCGAAGAATTTTCTTAGCCACAGTAATGTTGGCCAAAAGCATGAATTCTTCAACAAGAGCATTTGCTTCCAGCAAAGCATATGCTTGCACATCTGTTGGATTCAACGATTCACTATCGAGAACAAATTTGACTTCTGGTGACGCAAGGGTCAACGCACCAGCATCAATTCGTTTCTTTCGAAATTTTCGAGCGAGGGAGGCGAGTCTCTTGACTGCACCCACTTGAGGGTCATCATTGTGATTATCAGGCTGATCTATGAAAGTTTGAGCCTGCTGATACGTAAGGGCAGCAATAGAATGGATAACTGTCTTCTTGAAGTCCACATTCAAAATCTCTGCATCTGGCGTCACCTCCCAGATCACAGAAAAAGCATATCGATCAACATTTGCTCTTAAACTGCATAAGTCTGTTGTCAGGAGTGCAGGCAACATATCCAGACGTTTATTGACAAGGTATGTAGACGTTGATCGGTTGGCAGCTTCCAAGTCCATTGCACTCCCTGGGGAGACATAATGAGTTACATCAGCGATCGAGACACCAACCTGGTAATTTCCATTCGGTAGAACTATGCAGTGTAGTGCATCATCGATGTCCTTACAACCCGGTGGATCGATCGAGAGTACTGGTAGATGCCGAAGATCGACACGATCAGGCACCATTGTTATCTTGTAATCATTCGGAGGAAGACATGCCAGGACCTGCGCCGGAAACGGTTCATGTGCAATCTTAAATTGTTGCAGCAGCACTTCCGTCTCAACGTCTTTAGATCCAGCGGGCCCAATTGTTTCTACGTAATGACCCAGTGGATAGGAAGAGTAAGAAGGCCATGAGTCCATCGTGACAACAATTCGTTGCCCCAAAAAGCGATCTCGTTGCGATGTTCGAATCAAAATTGGGGGAATCGTGGTATCCGTGGGGAAAAATACGCATGTTGCGCTGCCATCAGCATGTTCCCGCTCGTTTTCAAGCGCAATTTTTTCGCGTTCTGAGACCTCCGACGTAGAACCTTTCGCCTTCTCGTAGATCGAACCACTATAGCTTGCAAAATTTCGTCGGAGAATCCCGACCACTCTTCCTGTGGGTTTTAGATTTCTGACCTTATCATCGACGGAAATGGCATCAGGAACATTTGCGAGCTCGTTTTGGGTTGGCTCCGCAGTTTCATCTGCTATTTCTACCTTCTTTCTTTCCACTCCTTGAATGTTATTTGATTTAGAAGTATCAGTGGATATCCATTTCTCGATTGAATGCAACTCGATCGCCACAACATCACCATCAATGGCTCGATTCCGATCAAGGGTGTTTTCGATTGTGACAGCAATTCTTTCGTCGCCTCTACGTATAGTAACATACGCTCCTTTCGAAGACCTTTCGGATCTTATAGCGCCTCTATAGTAGCGTCCTGATTTGACACCCATAGAGAGTTCACTTTGTCCAACGTGAGGGCGGAAAATATCTTCCTCGCTTCCACTCTTTCCTCCTTTCGTACTTGTTGGATTGCCGTATTGAGCAACCGAATCCGTCAAGGATAGACCCGGGTGAAGATCGTCAAGTTCTTTTGCCCAGCTTCTCACGGACATTGCCTCGTACAGGTGCTTAGTTTTCTTCGCTTTTTCGCGTGAAGCCACATCGTCGGTGAGTAGAATAACCCGAAAGTTGGAACCACGCAAATGTTCTCCAAAAAGAGCGGCAACATTCCGGATTCTGGCATCATTTTCGTCATTAATACTCTCAATTTCATCTTCTTCTATGTGCGCTGTTTGGGAATGGTGCATATCGGGAAAGAAAATACAACATCGGTTGTGGTGTTTCTCCCCAACTTCCCTCAACAACTCTACAGCCCTATCGTAGGCGACCATGCGGTTTGACCGACACTCTACCAACGATGTCTGTGGAAATACCAGATTGGGCATAACTTTTTGGCTTTGCTCGAGAATGTCTAGATTGTGCAAAAGGACATTCGTATCGCAAATGACGAGAGCATTTGACTTGTCTGTTCTAAGAAGAGATAATAGGTGGTTCGAATCCTCTATGGTTCGGGGCTTTGCAACCGTTGCTTCTTTTGCGCGACGATTGCTTACACCTTCGTCAACATAGTAACAACCCAGCCCTAGATCGTCCCGTAAATATCGTTCTGAAACCGATTTGATGATTTTTCCCTTCTTTCGAGTTTGTTTGAAAAACGCCGGGCGGAGATAAAGAGACGGCGCCGTGAGAATGTCGCTCATTTCTTGGTCGCTCTCCTCTTCGTCCATCATTGTTGACGGTTCCTTTCCCTCCCTATAAAATGGAACTAGATTTTCCCTGCGATTACCACTGTTGCGTGCGATTGAGCCTAGTGGTGTAGCTTTTCGTTCGTCTCCCAGATCTTCCTTCGCAAKCCAACGTTGAGAGTTCTTCACAGTACTGAAGTTGGATGTTTTTCCGATACAAAATCGCACTTGTCACGTATTTTTTCCAATCGAGGATCTTGCTTTTGATGGATTGATGGATTTTCGACCCAAAAATCGATTGGCGGTGGGGTATATTCGTGACTGACTATGTTTTTGATTCGTTTTCCCTTGCATCCCGGTGTTACGCGTGTTATGATTCGAGGACGTTCAGCAACAAACATCATTTTAGTCGATCAAACGGTGAATTATCTATTTGCTGAAAAGGTTGGGAAACTACTAGAGCACGTGAACGAGATTAAAAACTAGGTCAACGACATTCACCACTTCGACTACTCGCACTTCCGGATTGGCCTCTATAACCTACACAATCAATTAATTGATCGCATCAATTGCCGAAAACATGAATTTCTTTAAGAAAAATCTGTTGTCAATTCTATTTGTCTTCAGCATCACATTTTTCTACCCGAACGGCGTCGACGCGCAATCCTCAAGCAAGAGCGATGACGTCGATCCAAAAAAGATTCTCGAAAAATGGGTGTCGACTGCAAGAGAACAATACAATGGCCTTCCGGATCAAGGAAAATTTGCCACGGGTGCGGTAGTGGGATTTACGACGTCTAAGGTTGTAGTCAACTCTGCTGTAAAATTTGTCAAGGTTGCCGGTGCAGCATTTGTTGCAACCGAAGTTCTCGAAGCTGTAGGAGTCCTCGATAGGAACACAGCCGAGGAATCAGAATCAACAGAAAACTTGAAACGAAAGGCAATCAGCAAAATTGGAGAGATTCGCACGTCCATTCGAAGGCGATTAGACGGCAAGAATATCAAGCGATGGATGGAAACAGATAGAATGGGCTCCCTCGGTGCCGCTGCGGGGGCATTTGTTGGATTTCTTTTATAGAAACGAATTATGTCGAATTTTAAACTACAGCCTCGTCTCTGAAGAATTTGCACGGCGGGGATAAATTACTGAAATTACTATTACAATCAATAGTGATTTACTTCTTCAAAATTCTTTGATTTAGGCAGTATACAAGTCAACGTGCCGGTGTAAAATATATTGCATCGTGGAATATAGCATGAAAAAGTTTCTCGTCACTGAGAAACAACCATAGATACCTTTTCAATCATATTCAAAAACTAAACTAAACACTTGCGAAGCCGCCTGTAAAACCAAGATCGATCGAGCTCGTCAAATTCCATCCTCCATGGCTTTCAGGATTCTCAAACTTAATGTTCGTGCGTCGATTGCCATTGTTCATTCTTGAACTCGATGCAGCATCTTGGCGCAAACCCAGTCTTCCCGATCCTGGAGGTGGCAAAGGCGGTACTTTCATTTTGGCAGAATTGACCGCTTCCTTCAAAACAGTTTTTTTCTCGTTCAAAAAATTAAGGGTCTCTGTGACTTCCTCCGCTTCCTTATTCATTCTGTATGTTTCGATATCTTCAGAAGTTCTTGTCAACAGCTTGTTGAACTTTATCGAGCAGCTTGAGCAGCAAATGAGCCCCCCTGGCCCACCTTCCGGACAAGCTTGATCGTAGGAAGAATTATTTTCTGAAAACGAGAATGGTCTCCAGATAATCTCTTTCGAAAATATGCCTCCAATTTCTTTCTCTTTATTTCCCTCTCCACTTTCTTCTTTTACCTCACTATTTTGACTGTCGCTCTTCGTTTCTTGTCCCGTCTTGTTGGTGTTCTTGGCATTCGTTCCATTTTCGTCGCTTAAAACGATGTTCTTGAGATTCGTTGCATCTATTGCTTCCTGTAATTTCTGCTCAATTTTTTTGTCTAGGTGTTTTCCATTAGCAAGCTTCGCTCGACGGACTCTCTCCCTAAGATATTTGATTTCTTTTTTCTTGATAAGATACTCTTCCTCGGTCATCCCCAAGTGCTTCAATTTTTGTAGTAAAATTGTTCGATTTCTTGCCCGAACACCGGCCGCGATCTTTGCTCTGTCGGCGCTCGATCGTCGCTTTCCAAAGTTCCATGGCTTGTTTCCCTTATTAGCCTTTGAGATGCGACTTTTGCTCAAATTTGTGTGTGAGTATCCACCCTTTTCTGTTCTGCGTGTATACGTCGGTTTCGCCTCCTCTTCCTCATCGACCAAAAACTCTTTTTTCTTTCTTTTTTTTCGCTTCCACAAGGGTTGCTCAGGTTTGATATCAGAATCTTCATTTTGTGTTCCATTCTCCTCAGAAACTTGTTCGAGTTTTACTGGCTTCATGCCACTTTCATCGCGATCTACGCCTTGCTCCGTATCTGCCTTGAGCTTACTTGTGCTTTCCTCATTTTCGGCTTTATGGCCTGCTTCTGCAGAAACATCCTCGTCGTCGATTGAATTTCCTACGGTGGGTCTTCGTTTGCGTTTACTTCCGGTCATTTGTCCATTCTTGGAGCGTTTGAAGCTAGATTGAACCACGTACGAGTATTGAACCGTACTGTCGAACGAAGGATATTTAAAGGTGGCTACTGACCAATCAAGATCTTCTTGATATCGATTCCAATTCTAGTAGGGAAAGGTGAGAAATGGCAAATATATAGTTTGATGAGCATTTGGTGCGCGAAGGAGTTAGTTGACCAGAACTTGATTGGTTCCTTGTGGTTTTCTGTTTGTTGTGCTATGCCAGCGTGACATTGTCTTGACACCACGGCACGCTGTGATGTGCATTCCTGTGAACAAAGCTCGAGAAGGCGATGATTGTCGATCGGCACAGCAGTGATAACATGCAGACTCCTCCTCCCCCTCCTAAGCTGCGTTCGAAGTGAAAGAGCCGCACCCTTTTAATCGAGTGAGTCGAAAACACTGTATCGTACTTTGATTTTTACTGGTACCGGTTATTCAAGAACCTAAGAGTACGACTAATCGAACGAATCAATCTTCGAGAATTTTTTCGAACGCCACCGTCCACCGTGCACGTTCTCAAAAGGTACGGTACCACCGTAGCTACCGTACCTACGTCATCGTTAGAAGACTCAGTCATATCGGTATGCAGTAGTACCGGTTTTCATTTTTTCTACGAGTAGGGTAAAGTATCGTACCGCGTCGAAGCAGTGAATGAATCAATCGGATGTGGTAAGACAACGATGACACAGGCAAAGTCGCTCTGACACGGAAACAAGAACAGCATATTGTACCGTACCAAAACCAACGTTTGACATCATCCATTAACATCGAACTCATAATATTATTATACTCTTATCATCGAATAGTACTTCATTTGAAACCGAAAATGAAATCCTCCATTCTCTCAGTTGCTACCTACCTTTGCCTTTCCGGACACGTCTCGGCGTTTCGATCGTCTTTCGTTTCTTCGACCAACAATGGATTGCAAACAGTCAAAAATGATTCCTCTTTAAAAATGGTCGACAGTGAGTGAAAATATTTCTGGTGTTTGGGCGTGGAAATCATACTGCCATGAATGCACATATATTTTCTAAACGATTGCAACTTTCTTTGAACTTTGTTTTGTAGCCAATATTGCAATCGGAGCAGCGATTGGTGTCGGTGGGTTTGCCGCCGGAATCGGATTGTTGGCTTTTGCAGAAGCACAAGGAGAGCGATCCAAGGAACGAGGGTCAGGTTTGTCTGAGAACATGTCCACTCAGCTTTCGGGAATGTTTATGGAAGATGTCGAAGTGAGCTCTGTAGAAGATCTTGGGTCACTGACGAGTCAACTCGAAGAGGCGCTTAAGAAATCTGGAGGTGCCGAAGAAGAGGTGTTCGAAATGACGGATGAAGAAATTAAGCGATTGGAAGAGGAAGCAGACGATGGTTGGTAAAGAAATCGATGACCAAATACAACTTTCCCTGCTTCTCGAACATGGGGATCTTGTGCCCTACGAAACACTTGATCTAAGCTACTACAAAACAGACTTCATGTCCTCTGAGAACAAATGCGAAGCAAAAGATTTCACATACCGCACATGAATATTCACGCCAATCAGTATTTCACCTTCAATCAAAGAGGTATCAAAAATAGATACGAGAATTGTTGGTAAGGGACACATATCCATGGTAACAACTTGCGAGATAAAGGCTAATTAAATAGAAACAAATAACAAGGAGTTACCTCTCAAAACGATGTTGGAATGCCTTACCAAGAAGATGCCATCAGATGTTTGTACGTGTTTTTACACGGGCTTAAATCTTAAATTGCATCTCGAAACAATATTCATGTCGTCTTTTTGGTTGACCAAAGATATTCTTTCATTGTTTGCATTCATTCATTTCTATCATGGTGTTTTGATGTAACATCCAAAATGGAGCTGTGGTGATCGATGATTTCTCTTCCTGGGACAAGAGAAGGATTCTGCTCTCAATATGATGAGAAAGGGAAGTGGAGACTTCTGAATAATGACACTGCTGGTTATCAGGACCAAAAACTTCACCAGCTTTGTATTCTCTTATGAATGGGTCTGGCCCGGAGGGACCTGAGCCCTCTGTGGCTCAAGAAATAGCTAGTTCATGTTTCACTTTAAGTAATTGCACCATACGTCAGATTTGTTGATGCTTCTATGAGGTGAAAGCATAAATTACCCTTGTCCTCCTCTAGACTTTGACCTCATCAAATCAGGACTCACCTTTGCTTTTACTAGTACCCAAACCACCACCAGCAGAGGATGTCTGATATGAACTTCACTTGCACTCTTCTTTTGAAGTTTAATCAACCCTTTATTTGACATCTCATTCGCTTGGTGGGTACTATTCTGGCTCATCATTCCTTGAAGAAGTAGAGATTTTGCTTCTAGTAGCTAGCAGCAGTATCCTCATGGCTGGGTTACTGATGGATGATACTTCTACTTGGAACTAGAAAGACATGCCTTGTTGGAGAGCTTCCTTTCTACTCAATTTGGGGCCCATTCATTTTACAAAGCTGGCTTATTGCTTTATCTTCCTTCTGGTGTGGTTGTTTTATTGGAGTTAGTACTAGTGAACTTTTCTGGTTTTACAACAAACAACGAAGCTGATGGGAACAGGCCACCAGCATGATCTGCGTCACAACAACTGTGGTGATGTTGAAAAAAAAAACAAGCAAGAAGAAGAGGTACTAGTACTAGTAGTACGACACTACTACTACTAAGAGGATTAGTAAGAAAAACTAGTAGTAGTAATACGACTATGTGGTGGTAGTACCACTATTATTATATACTACTTATAATAGAGTGATAACATTAGCAGTAGTAGTACTACTAGTACATGTGAGAATGAGTTTGTGGCACTAATTTTACTCAATCCTGAACGGTCATGATGAGTTACAGAAAAGTTGACAAGAAGTTTTGGGACAGTGAAAAAGGTCATACTAGGCAACACTTACTATGGGACGAGGGAAGATTTTTTTTATGACTGCGGAACACTGCCATGACCGGTTTTCGCGCGGGATCTTTGCGCACACGTACGTCACAGGCGCGCAACAAATTCGAAAGAGCAAAATCAATGACATCATGGTGTTGTAGGTATCATACTGTATCCTACCGTATGTTCTTCCACTTTCTTCAGCAACGCCAGATGGATAATTTCTGTTCGAACAGAAATGAGAAATGCAAGATTCGTAAAAAGAATCGGATGAAATTGGAGTGATTCCACATTCATGCAAAAAACGACGACTTGTTGTTTCGGATTACATCTACTACCACACAGAGCTAGAATCAGAACAACATACTACCATGGCACCTAAAAGATCTCCTGCGCACGGGGGACTGAAGGCATTATCTATCCAATTTATTTCGGTCGGCTTGTTTCTGGGAAGCTTCGAATTTGTGTCGGCATTTGTTGACACGACACCTTCTTTCGCCAGTCGTACGATATCACGCGTGTCGGGTCCAATGGGTACAGCACGACGCATTCCATTCCCATCTCTTCATCAGTCGTTTTCGTCAGAGGATGGAATTGTCTCTTCGGCGGATGTCGATGCAGACGAAGACGCAGAACAACGGTTGGGCGGCGAATACAACAGCGAAACCACCAATGGCGCCGGTGATGGAAAATTCGCAGTAGAAGGGTCGGATCGCTGGAAAGGCCTACTCGCTTCGACAGGCTTGGAAGGAAAATTGAGACATGTTTCGGACCTGCCAAAAGAAAGGAAGGTCAGTACCTTTGACATTTTTTGCAACCGAGAATTGAAGGTCGAGAACTTAAAAGCAATAGGCTTCGATATGGATTATACGTTGGCCCAGTATCAACAGCCAGCATTCGACAAACTTGCATTTGACGGGGCGAAAGAAAAATTAGTGAAAAACTTAGGGTAAGTGGGGTATTCGCTACTCATTGGGATTCCAGAATGTCTCGTCGCAATTTTTCAACTAACGCGAGAATTAACACATGTTCTCGTTATCACGCTGTCAGGTATCCTGCAGAAGTCCTGGATTTTGAATACGACCACGAGAGGTGGACACGAGGATTAATCATTGATACAGAGCGCGGAAATTTCTTGAAGATCGATAGACACAAATATGTCCGTGTTGCCTACCACGGAATGGAGAAGATCGATTCTAGAACGAGGAAAGTTTTATATTCGAAGAATTTCAATAAGGTCGAAAGTTTCTCAGAAAAATCTTATGTGAACATGGATACTCTCTTTCAATTCGTAGATGCCCATCTATTTGCCTTGCTGATCGACATGAAGGACAATGGAGAATACGAGTTCTTGGATTTCAAAACATACTTGGAAATCTATCGGAACATCCGGGAAAGCGTTGATCTCTGTCATCGAGACGGTGTCATCAAGGACGAGGTAGCACGCAATCCTGAAAAGTATCTTGTTCTAGACAAAGGAATGATGCCCATGTTACGAAGATATAAGAAGGATGGCATGAAGCTGTTCCTGTTGACGAATTCGTTCTGGGAGTACACATCGACTGCCATGAATTATATTTAGTAAGTTTTGTTTGTGATGCCTTTTCGGCTGGCAAGTCTGCGAAGCGCAATTCTAAACTATTCCTCTCTTATAACATTTCTTTATTCAGTCATGGTAAGAAGGTAGACGAAGAGACGCAAAAAAAGAACGAGTGGCTTGAACTATTTGACGTCGCGTAAGTTGAATCATTTCATGAACGTGGTATGGACGCAATGTGAAACTTCAAAATACGCATCTCTGTGAAGTCGGCACGCCCTAATTTTATTTTTTTCCGCAATTCGATTTTCTATGCTGGAATAGGATTGCTGGATCATGTAAGCCTGCCTTTTTACTTGATCCGTATCTTCAACTATTTCGAGTGAACATGGAAGATGGTTCATTGAAAAACACTGACGGAGTTTTCGAGATGAAAGCAACGCCGAACGGCGTCGAAGGATTTCTGGAGAAAGGAAAGGTTTTCCAAGGAGGAAACTGGCAACATCTTCACAAACTGATGGGCGTTACAAGTGGTGACGAAATACTGTATGTCGGGGACCACTTATATTCAGATGTGCTCAGGTCGAAGCGTACACTGGGTTGGAGATCTTTGTTCATCATGCCAGAGCTGGAAGATGAAATGAGAGTATTTGCGGAAACTCTACCACTTCGAAAGAAAATTGAATATTTGAGAAGACTTCGCGAGGAACTCAGTCGAAAAGCAGAGGATATCCGTCGAGAGAACGATAATGACGATCCTTCCATCCAAAAGATTTTAGACGAGATGGATGAAGACGAAGCGTCCATCAAAGCGACCTTGTCTCCTCTCGTTGAACAATGGCATCGTTCTTTCCATCCTTTGTGGGGAGCCATGTTTAATGCTGGATACCAAGACTCGCGTTTCGCATTTTTCGTTCAGAACTACTCTTGCCTGTATACTTCACGAGCTTCCAATCTTGGTCTCGTATCGACCAAAAAATCGTTCCGCACTGTAATGGAGTCGGTACCCAACGACCGGCTTGTCTTTGATCCTCAAACAACGCTTGATGATAGCGACCCATGGGAATAGATTCCAATGAATTCTCTTGAAAGACAATTCGACTAGAAAGAGGATGCATCCAATAGCTAACTCGGATGCACTGATATAGAGCACTTTGCACGCTGGCACTACCTTAACGAATTTAATTATAGACTTACTAAAGTCAGTTAGGCACGTTAAATACTGTCACAGCAGTGGATCAAAAGTATCCCGCCCATTGATTTTTCTCTATCTGCTTTTCACAAAATAATTCTTCGTACTGCAAAATTGTGATGTCCTATTTTTGAGCGACATTATTTCTCCAAAACTATTATCGAAATAAGGGTCGGTGCTGGGCCTTTACTCTTCGAATCTCTCCCTTATTTTATTCAGTATATAGAGTTTCTCGCATCCTTTGTCACCAGGCGGTCTCGTAACTTCCAAAACATCAACAAGAATCCATTCTTCGTTTTCTAAAAAGTCAAAAAAGGCGTCGTCGCCGTTGGCCCCGCCCCTACCCTCACCAACATAGATGAGAGTATCATTATCGGATGAGGCTCCTGTATAAGTCTTAAGTGCATCGATTGCCATCGATCCCGGGGGTGGATATACCATTAAAAGAGCTCTCCCTCTGCATGCCCAGGATCGCAAGACCTTCTCAAGATGCATGGTAGATTCAACTTTCTGTACGGTTCCAAAATGATCGTGATGCGGTTGTGTGTACTGATTGTATATGTGTGTGTTCAACGGCAAATTCGAGTTGTTGTCGTACGCCACACAGAAATCAGAACTACCCCCGCTTCCAGTACTTTCGGGCTGGTTTTCTGCCGATTTCCTAGCACTCTCCCGGCTGTGGGCATCTGTCAAAGCTTTCTGCCATTGGCCGTGTCCTGCTCCGACTTCAACAATTCCTCGTGTACCACATAATTCAATCAGTCGGCTCAAGATTTCATCGCTAAATCCGGTACAACCGTATCGGATCAAGAAGTCTTCGCGCATTTGTGCCGTAACTCCCTTTCCGTACGCCAGTTCGAAAACTTCTTGTCGCAAGGAGGCCATTTTCTCCTCAAGGTTTGGATCACCTCTCAGTTTGGGAGCATCTTCAATTACTAGCTTGCGCATTTTTTCCTCGTCCTGCTGTCGCTTTCGAAGGAACTTCCTGGGAATCTGAAACGCTGGGTCTTTGGGAGTCAGCCGTCTTGGGAGAGGCGGAGAGGAAAGGCCGATGGACACCAATGCTCGATTCCACAACGAAGGAGGATTGGCTGCGATCTGCGACAAATCACTTGCCGATCCCACAGGGCGCAGGGGTATTTTCGCGGAAGACCCACCATCGCACGCACAGGGTATCGAATCGAGGATGCCGCGAGCGGATTCGCGGTGATAGCGTAAGGACTCATCAGAGTCTTGGGTCGACACCAAACATATTATCGCCGTTGAAGTGGTCGTGCCGAGGATAATCGTTTTGCGATGAGACAAGAGGAGTTTGCGTAGTGAGTACATTCTCGGGTTGTGACTAATAAAAGCACCGGTACAACAATACTTTGGCCATCGAATGTTACTCTTATACTCCTTATGTTCCTGCACCGATGAAATTTTTCACCTTGATTATTCTTAAAAAAACAAGACAGTCTTTTTGATACTTGGCAAAATGATCTATTGCGAGTACGAGCAGGGGTAGTACAGACACCGCAGCTACCGGTACAATAATAGAAAATGCTGTATTTTGAGTTTCTTCTGGAATTGAATGAATTCAATAGAGTTATTTGCCATCTAAAAAGATTTGTCTAAAATGGAGCAAGGAATCATACAGAGCAACCATGGAAAGTGATCAAAGAGATGGGATTATTTATCTCAAGAAGAAGAGTAATGTTAGGCAGAACAGGACTACCKGTATGATATTCATTTTGTTTGATACTTGAGTCGATGTCTACTACTCAAGATACTTGTTGGTTTATTTCGTCACTATCTTGTCATTGAAAGGAGGAAAAACTGATGGCAAGGTGACAGCCCTGAGAATGGGTGTCAAACTTGTGATGACGAGAAATGTGTGGTGTGAGAACATGATGTTCCAGGGAAAAGGGCCCTTAGAGTTGTGTTTGGGCCACGCAAATGTTTAGTTTTATGTTTCCAGGAGGAAAACCATCACACCACAATAATGGTTAGTGTGACATAGAAGTAGTACTTCACTCTCCTCATTCACATAATAAATTTTCTTGACCTTTAAGAAGCACATAGTAGTAACAAGAATGCTGAAACACCATTCTTCCATAAGAAAAAATGATATCTTCTTGCCATTTTCTAGGTTTCTCCTCAGACTCTCGACTTCCAATAAGGGACTGTCCCAGTTGAGAAGTCTTATTCTATCCTTCACTGTGTTTCACCTCTATGATTAGCCCATAAAACCCCCAACAGATACGACTAAAATACTGCTAGTTTCATCAATCATGATAGCACAGATAATCACCATAAATTTATTTCCATGGCTTCTTATTAGTTTATGAATATCAAAAATGTGCAATGAATGCCCCGTGAATAATCATAGTAATAGACGTTTTCTTTGAAAAACCAAAACTATGCTTCACGGTAGTAGAGACTGCAAGAACACACAGACATTGACAAAAGAGTGTCATACACTCCATACTTTCTTCACATCGTACATTATCACCATAGTCAATTGAAACAATACTTGGGTGTATCACAATAACAAGCAACTCTACATCATGACGCATCGGCAGCGACCTTCCTCCGTTGGCAGTGTAGGGCTTGAAGCCTGGAGGAATTCCGATTCGGATGGGAAGACGGTTCCTGGAAACAAAAGAAGAAATAAAATTTTAAGTCGTTGTTAGATTTCGGAACCAGATTTTAGACGCAGAGCACACGACGAGATCCATGCGACGAATTGTCGATCTATATACGTACGGGTGTGTTGGCGGAGGACCTTGAGGATCTGGTGGAACGAGGGGCGGCACGAGGGATTTTCGTCCCAGCAATTCTGGAGCAATCCCTGGAGCTTGATGTCCCAGCTTCTGGGTATTGTGGGACGGTCGCCCTGCTCCGCTGCTTTTGTAGCCGCCACCAATCCGTTTTCGGTTGGCCACGGAGGTTTCCCGTCCAGGAGGTAGAACAGAATCATTCCGTAGGAGTAGACGTCTACGGTTTCGTTGTAGCTCATGTGGCGGAAGATCTCCGGAGCCATGAAACGGTAGCTTCCCGTCTCGCCTGTCATCATGAAGGTGTCCTTTTCGTTGCGTTTCCGATCCGGGCGCACTTTTGATAGCCCAAAATCGGCAACCTTCAATACGCCCGAGTTATCGATTAGCAGGTTGGCCGGTTTCAGATCGCGGTGGATGATGACCGGTTTGCAGGTGTGCAGGTAATGCATTCCCTGGGCCAGCTGGGTCGCATAGGCAATTTTGTCCTTCATTTTCATTTTTGTGCCATTGATGATGTGTGCTTTGAAAATGTCCAACAGGCTGCATCTCATGAGTTCGCTGATCATGACCTCGAGGTCCTGGGTTGTCGAGTATGCCAGCATCAGCACGATGTTCGGGTGGCGCAGAGATTTGAGAATCGATATCTCCGTTCTAAAATCCGACAACGCCTTGAGCTTGTCGGCCTCCGGTATTTGAACAGCGTCGATTTCGTCAATGACATCGGCCGCATCGACGCCGTCCTGCAGTTGCTGCAGTGCTTGTTTTATGGCCCAATCTTTCTGCACCTTTGCTGTTCGAATGCATTTCGCTGCAAGCATGGATATATCCATGCGGATTGGGATATGTTTTAAGGCACGGCATTGGTGAGAAGTGACACCCGTCTATCATGTGTCAAACTATTTTTCCATCTGTTACTTACCGGCAACCATGATATCCCTCCATCTATTGTGCAATCACATCAATAAACAATAGAATTGAAAAAATAGTGAGCGGAGTGTAGCGTTTTGGTGTTTCGATTGGGCTGTGCCAGATTTTGTGTTCGAAACACAACACAAGACGAGACAATCGAACATACCGACACCTATAGATTTCTCCGAAGGATCCCTTTCCGATCTTGTCCACCATTTCGAGCTCGTCGAACTTGACCTCCAGGTTGGCGGTCTCCCTCCTTCTGGTCGTGGAATCGTCGACGGTGTTTTCTTTTTTCAATCCTTTCAGGGCACCGTATTCTCTCAGGACCTTGGCGCTCTCCTCGCTCTTGCTGCGGAGGGCATCGTCGAGGGGTCGGTTTCCCCATCGGTCCTCCGTGTTGACATTTGCCTTGTGCCGGCACAGGAGCCGGACGATGTCGGCGTGTCCCTCCCCGGCAGCCAGGTGCAGGGCGGTCCGCTTGTCGTAGTCTCCCTCGTTGACGTCAACGTCTGCCGAGGTAAGCAGGACCTCTACCTCGTCCAGGTCCCCGCAGGCGGCGGCCTTGATGAAGTTGGCCGACTTGCTGGCGCTCCCGGTGGTCGCGCCCAGGGTCCGGAGGTAGAGGACTACCTCCTTGTGGCGGTGTCTCGAAGCGTCGTCCAGCGGGCTCCCGCCCCACCGGTCGCTCCGGTTGATCCGGGCTCCCTTCCGGACCAGATACTTGACGATGTCGAGGTGGCCCTCGCTCGCGGCGACGTGGATGGCGGTCCTCCGGTCGTAGTCACGAAAGTTGACCAGCCGGGGACGCTGCTCCAGGATTCCCTCCATCACCTCCCTCCTGGACAGGGCGGCGGCCTGCAAGAGCTTGCAGCCCTCCGCGAACTCGTTGGCCGGCATGTCCAGGCCCTGGCGAAAGGCCAGGCCGGCGGACCTTCCCGGCGAGTCCCCAGCGCTCGCGCCAAGGTCGGTGGAACACCGAGAGGAGTCCATCGCCGTGGTGTGGTTGGTGATGTCCTCCGATTCCGACCCGGAATCCTCTTCCTCGGCCACGATGATCGTGGGTCGCCTCATCTTGAGGGGAACCCCCGGGGCAGAAACAATGTCGTACGAGAAGGTGTCGCGCTTGACAAAGGAGTTCATCGGTCGGCACACACACTGCAACAACCAATAGCTCTATTCCTGTAAAGCTTTGGTGTGGTGATTCCGGTGCGGTCGTTTGCTGGGCAGTGTTGTTGTACAGTAGAAGTACTTCGCTCGAGCAGGAACCGCAAGTGCAGGAACAGCAGGTGCAGGAACCCTCTCTCCGTGCAGGGGCCCCGTGGCAGAGATTCGGTATAGAGCAACAGGCAATAGGGCCCTTCTTCTTAATTGATTGTTCTTTCCAGGGGACGTTCGACTCCGCTGGTGCTTCGTTTTCTTCACTTTTTGACCTGCGGGCGTACCACGACACCGTACGATAGGTTCGGTCGAATGGTGGGGAGTCGTTCCACAGAATTTTGAATCTCTTGAACTTAACATAATTTTTCAAGAATGCTGGGGATTGTTGATGTGTTCCATTTTTACGTACCGGCCGGTACGGTTCATTACCTACGGTACTGTTGTTAAGTAAAAAGTAAAGAGCAATAATTACATCATACCTTGCGTGCAGTGCACATGACCACGTACTGGTATAAAGTATGGCAGTTGTGCTTGCTATTGCAACTGGTGGGCAATAATCAAAAGTGCAAGGCCCAACGCAGTGCTAGTGCGAGATTCACCGTAGACAAGTACCTAACCAATCAACGACGATGATTCCTTAAGAGCTCGGTGACGGATTGTGAGCTTCGAACAGTTTTTGAACGAGTCCAGTCCATTATGGGAGTGTGTTTAAAGTACGAACAGTGTCGCACGTGCTGTACTCCAGTAGTAAAGTAATGTACGGTACTGTAAAATACGGTATTTCGTTGACTCGGCGATCTAGCCGTCACGCTACGGATGGGAACCTCTGTGAGGCCCAGCCACTAGCCATGCTCTTGTGTTACAGAACCTACCATACGTACGTACTTTGCGGTAGCATACCTAATACCTACCGTCTATGTACGTACGTACCTTACCGTCTACCGTGCACGACAGAAAAAGAACGCCGCGACCAAAAAAGATTCTTGCCAAGGACCTCCCACTCCCACCCACAAAAAGAGGGAGGTTGTCACATTTAGGACGGTGACGGAACAGAAGGCCACTCCACTTCCATGACAATCCGTAGCTCTTGCGTGCATAGAGTGCATAAAAACCACCAAAGAGATAATACAGAGGAGACAGAGAGAGCCACCACCAGGTTTGAGGAAAGACGAATCGAAACCAGAAAAGGATCCAACAACAATTTGCGTCCTTTTGTTCCGTCGCCCCATTCGGACCGTATCGTCATGGCCATCGCCCGAAGGTATGATCCGACTCGAATCCACAGCATACCATAGCACGGCACAGCATAGCATACCGTAGCATACCATATACACCGAGATGGGAAGAGAGCTCCGGTTTGTCATCGGGCACACCCTCGAGACGATCCCTCCGGAAGACCGGGCTACCCGCACGGTCCAGCGGCCGGACGGCTCCCTGGATTCTTCCCCGATGGGGCTGGACTGGACCGTGTACCTGGACGTGTTGGGTCAAAACCCGAGGGACGTCCTCGCCCGCGTCAAGGCCGATTTCGGGAGGTCCTTTCTCCGACGGCGCCGGTACGAGTGGAACCGACCCCGGAGGGTCTTTCCGAAGGGCAAGAACGGCGACGGCAGCCACCATTGCGACAGCCACGAAACCAGCGACGAACGCAACGAAAACGAAAACGGAACCAACGGCGAGGTGTGGCGGTGCTTCGAGTCGAGACAGAGGTGCGCGGGGACCCCCACGGTGACCTTTTCGATCCTGGGGCTGGGCGGCACCGAGCTCGACGTGGACTACCACCCGTCGGGGGGGGCCCTGGAGGGCATCTTCTGCGAGCCCGAGGTCCCCCTGAGATCCGGCCCCACCCGGAGGCACGCCCTCTTGAGGCCCCTCCGGCTCCCGGCCGACCGGGCCTTTTCCGTGGCCCGGCGTCCCTGCAACCCTTGTGGCGACGGGGACGTGGACACGGACAAGGACACGGACACGGACATCGATGGAGCCCGCGCTCCCGCTCGCTGGTGGGAGGGCGAGGCCGGTCTCGAGGAGATCAAGCGGTCCGTCCCGGAGCGCGAGGGACCGTTCACTTCCGGTTGGGAGGAAGACACAGACACCGTGGTGTCCATCCGGCTGTTCGGGCCGCATCCGGACCGGAGGGACCTGGAAAACACGGCCAAGCTGTGCCAGAACTTTGTCAAGCACGAGGGGGCCATCGACCGGATCGCGGAGCTCTGCCGGGGGGAGGGTGCCGGGCCCGAGCCTTGGCGGGCGGTCTCCAACCTCGCAAGCGTGCAAGGGGGGTCCAACCGGGAGAGGCACGAGGCACTGGACGCCGCCGCGGGAAGCTGGGAGGCCCTGGTGCGGGCCGCCAACCCGGGCGGCGAGGCCGTCCGCTACAAGCCGAAGCTGACCACCGAGTCGGAGACGGGAAACCACCTGGCGGAATTCGCCTTTTCCGGCGTGCCCGCCGGCGGCGATCCCGACCGGACCCTCGCGCTGGTGCGGTTCTGCGTCCTCTTTGTCCACAACACCTTTCGCCACCGGAAACCGAGGCCCCTCCGGGCCGGCAGCTCGGTCGACCGGCAAATGGAATGCCTCTTTGCGAACGTCGTTCGGGACCGCTTCGTCGAGGAGGAGCTCACCGACAGCGGCGACGACTTCTCGTGCGAGCTCGGCAGCCTTGTCGAGGAGGAGCTCACCGACAGCGGCGACGACTTCTCGTGCGAAATCGGCAGCCTTGGTTCGTGTCTCGTCACCCTGGGTTCCAGCGCAACGGATGTGTTCGAAACGGACGACCCCGGCGATTCCAGCGGCACGGAACACACGACCGCGAACAGCGAAAAGAGGGCCCTCCCCGAGCTCCCGGTGTCGGGCAAGCGGCCACGGCTGGTCTCCCCGTCCCTGTCTTGCCCGATCGGCCTGTCTCCAAAACCGTCACTCTGCCCCCTCCTCTTGCCCGGCTTGGCTGTCGCGGTGTTGTCGGACCTCTCGGCCGGCAACAAGGCCCTAACGGCGGCGAAGCTGGCCACGATGGGAGTGAGGCTGGGCACCGGAAAGAGCAACAACAAGGCGACAAGGCTGGACAAGCTGCAAAAGTATTTCGCCGCCAGGGAACACGAGCTGCAACACCTGGTCGACGGCCACGAACACGACACCTTTGGGATCGAGATCGCCTCCCAAAAAGACGGGGCCTCGGACAAGAACACCATCCGCCTCCTTCGGAAGGGCGGGCGAACGCTGGAAACCCCCCGGAGAAGCGTCTGCGATCCCAAGACATTGAAGGGCGGCGAGGCCACGCTGGGCTCGCTGACCGAGGAAGATGCGCGGTCCCTCTGCGCCGAGCTTCTCGGCGGAGACCCACACGGCCCGGAAGAGGGGGGAGAAGGACCGCCCCGCACCGGCAGCTGGATCGAACGCCTCGACGCCTGCATCGAGGCCATCCGGGGGCGGGTGGAAGGAGCGGGAGCCGCCCGTGATCCACCGGACCCGCAAGAACCACCGCAACCCCCACGCTTTGCGCTGGTCCACGATTTCTTCTAGCGACGACCGCCTCGGCGCCGAGGTGCCCACGCAGAGCAGCCCGGCAGACGGCCCGGCCATGACGAGGCCGCACCCCCCTGCACGGAACGCCCTGCGGCCTGGCGACAACCAGTTCTAGACACACAGATCGATTGGTCTCGTGCGGCGCCGGTCTCTATCGAAAACTATTGTAAAACATACCGCATGCGCCAGTCGCGCTACTCGCACTGCTCGCTTCTATTCTATTCTTGTAGCTTACTCTAGAATGTCTTCCTGTCGTACGGGAGGCTTCCTCTCGTGCGCCAGGCGGAGAATGCTCGCCACGCAGAGGGCCGCGCAGAAGAACCAGCCCACGATGGACCGCCGGCCGTGGATCTCCCCGTAGTAGCAAATCCCCCACAGGCCGGCCACGAGGATCTTGGCCTGGACCAGGCTGTTCCCGACGGCCTGCCCGAGGCTCGAGGTCGCCACGAGGCTCCCCAGCATCCCGGCACCGGCCAGGACCCCGGCGCAGGCGAGACGGGCCCCCGCGTCCCCGGCGTGGCACCGCGGCATCGGCGAGGCCCCGGGGACCCCGATCGCCGCGGCCGCCACCCAGGCCCCCCACAGCAGGGCGTTCGCCAGGAGGGCCCCGAGCGCGTGGCTGAGGTAGCACGAGAGATCGGAGGCCCCCCCGCGGCGGGCGTAGTGCAGGGGGACCAGGGCGGAGCCGGCGCAGAGGCCGTTCGCCGCGGCGCAGGTCGCCCCGGCCCAGAACCCCGTGGGAGACCACCGGCCGAGCGCCTTTGGGAGCCCGGTATTCTTTTCCGTCGCCGCGTCGTCGTCGTCGATGCCGTCGTCATTGGAGGGGACTGTTGCCGCCGGCGCCACGGCTCCTCCTCGCTTCGTTCTCGATGTCAGGCCGTGTTCTGCTGCCCTCTGTCCCCCTTTCTTCTTCGTCGCCGCCGTGGCCGCGACGGACCCGACAAACCCCGCGGGATCGTCCTCCTTTGGAAATCCATCACCGTAGTCGCTGCCGAAGTCCTCGTCGTAGTTGTAGTCGTCGTCGCCACCGCTGGCAACACCCGTTGCGACCGGATCCGGCGGGGACGAAGCCCTTGCCATCCCGATCAGACCGACCCCCAGGAAGAAAAAGGCCCCGACGGTCCCGGGCAGGGAACGGACCGGTTCCCGGAAGACTAGGATCCCCCACACAAAGTTCATCACCACCGTGATGCCCGCCCAGATCCCGACCGAAACGGCCATCCCGGCATTCCGGATGGCGAGGATCCCGAGCGTCCCCCCGCAGACCGACAGGAGCCCCGAGGCCAGCCCGTACGGCGTCCACGAGGGCCGCTCTTCCCGGAGGCAAAGAACCAGGGAGGCCACGAACATTACCGCGGTCTTGTAGGTCTGCACGACGAGCGGGTGGACCTTCGTGGACGAGGCAGACTTGACGGGGACCCCATACGACCCGTAGCAAACCGCACCAAGCAATGCGGCAAGGTAGCCGCAAGCGTCATCGCAACCGGCGTGTTCTAGCATCTTTCCACGGATAGGGACGCGATTGTTGCTTTGTCATCTCTATGAATCACGGTAGTGGGCGGTATTTCTCCTTGGTCATTCGAGATTGTGTTGTTGTGACATGCTGCTCGTCTTTCACATCCGTCGGAACGGTTTTTCGGTGACGACTGATGGAGAACGTATCACAAGTACGAGTACGTACCGTACTTTATGTATGGTAGAACACCTACAGTATGTCCCGTAAATACTCGTACACGTACTATGGCACAGTACGTATGGTACTTCGTAAGTTCTTAAGTTTTGGAACGATGTTTTTTTTTATGATGCGTTGAAGAGGAAATCATTTACGGTAAACAAATACATGCTTCCTGACCACTTCTTGTAATCATTTCGTTCCGGTTTGGTAAAGTTAGTAGAAGTAATTACTGAGATAGTAATTTAATATTAATCGTCCTCTATTGGCTGTTGCCAACTTTTCATGAACAATTTACATATTCATAATCCAAATATGAGTACTGGACAATCAGTTCTTATTCATTCTTCCTCTAGAATCTCGCTGACCACCATACCAATAAGTTCTGTCGTTTCGATCGACTTCAACTTCGTATCCGATAATCCTTCAAGTCGTTCGAGGATCCGGATACACTTTTCTTCGTTGTCGAATCCAAGTTCCCGGAGCTTTTCGAGCTCGCCAGCCCACCGGGTGGCGTGCCGCGGCCTCGAGACGCTCGAATGGACGGTTCCGAGGTCGGTGGGAACAGAACTCGGAACCGAGAACGAAGAACCTGATGCCATCATGCTAGACGCGTTTTCCTCCGAAGTCTGAATGTCGCTGTTAAAGAGTGCAGATCCGAGCATCTGAGTGGCTTGGCCAATTCTTTGAGATTCCGTGGTTCCGTTTGTTCCGACAGACTTCACAACACTCCAATCGTCCTCGTCGGCCTTCTCCTCGGTCGTCTCATCGCCAGGGTTCAGAATAAGTTCTCCCCTTTCGGTCTCGTCGTTCGTGCATTTGCTGGATGTGGCACTTTCGTCGCCGTCAAAAACCGAACCTTCGTCATCGTCACACAGCATCTCACTGATTTCTCCGGCCACCATGTCTAGGGTTTTGCCCACCATTTCTGCAACATCGCCAATGCCCACTGCATCGGAAGCAAATGATTCGTCCCTGAGACTTCGCTTCGAAAAGGGGGACTCGCTGTGTTTGTTCTTAGAGGTTTTGGCAACAGGAGAAGGGGAAGCATCGTTTCCTCTGGTCTCCGCGAGAAGTTTCTCCGAATCAACGGAAGTCGCGTCCATCGCCCGTTCCATAGTCTTGACAATATTGGCCTTCTCTACCTCGCTAGAGTTATCCAAGGTTGATTCGTCGCAAGGGGGGGTTTCTTTCCCAGTCGTGTCTTGTTCAATGATTTCCACAGAACGAGGGATATCACCCTTCGCGAAACTGTTCTCTTCGTTGGAACTTTGACATTTCGCGGCACTCTCCTCCTTTCCGCGTTCGCATTCTTCTTTTTTGGTAGTCTTTTCAACGTTCTCGCCTTCGACTTTGTTTTCAACATCACAAGCAGTATCTACGCAATCGGAGGTTTTGGACTCGACAGTGTCCAAAAAAAGTGGAATATCACCCTTGGCATTACTGCTCTCATTCTTGGAGCCTTGGTATTTGCAAATACTTTCATCCTCGGTGTCTTTAGATGGTTTTCGCGAGACAATATTGGCAGTGCAAGCGGTATGTTCGTCTTTGGAAATGGTAGTTTTAAGTTCTACCATCTCGACAGAAGGAGAAATTTCACCTTTGACTAAACTGCTACCTTTTCTGGATTGATCTCCGAGAGCACATTCCTCGTTGGAAAACTCAGCAGTTTCCTTTTCGAGCTCGCTAGATTCTTCGCTCTTCCCACTGAAAGAGTTCTGTACAACATCATCGAGGCTTCGTCGAATAGCTTCTTTCAATAGAGTGTCGAAATCATCGAACCCGGCAGCAGCATCAACAGGTGATTCCGAGTTGGTTTCGTCTCGGATGACACCAGTATCACAATCGTTAGACACAGGAAGCGAGGTAGGGCTCCTTTCGGACCCAGGATTGGTACACTCGTGAGCTCCGCACCGATCTTTTCCACGAGATCGAGAATGACGTCGTCGGTTTCGCCTCTTCATCGCTGTGACGTTCATTTCATAGCGGTGGTGCCAACGGGCCTGGAAAGCGACGTCACGACGTAGTTCCATGGGTTTGAATTTGATCTCGCTGCCCTTGTAGTTATGATAACAGTGCTGGCACAAATCGTAATCCGGAAGGTTTGTCGCACGGTAGCGATTCCCAACAATGGGGGTGGTAAGACAACCATCACAGGTGTGCCTCCCATGAATGAAGGGCTTCTCAGCTCCTGCTTTTGGGCTTGGCTCCTTAGTGGTACCCGGGGATCCACACCGACCCACGTTTTTGGAATGCGGAGAGGCGCGCTTAGAACTAGCTCCTTCCTTACTGGCATTGGTTTTAGGGGTAGAAATCGCACTATCACGAGAAGGTGGTGCTTTTGATCCCCTTGCTCCTTTCGAAACCTTGGTTCCCTTGTTGTCCTCCCGCACCTTCTTTCGACTAGACTTGGGAGGTGGCTTCCTGTCAAAAGCACTGCACGAGGTTGGAGGCGGCTTTCTTGTGGAGGAACTAAATGAAGGGACAGGTGGTCTCTTTGTGGAAGAACTGGGTGGAGTTCCGTTCGTCTCATCAACAAATGGTTCTGCTTCCTTAGGCGCACTAGACGAAGGAGTTTGTGTCTTCTTGTTGGACCTGTGGCTTGACCCGGGTTGAAAGTGAGTCGCCATTTCTGGGAGTTCGTGGGCAGCTTTGGCAAGAATTCCGGAGAAGGTCTCGAGAATCATCCTCACGGGAGGAGGCGGGAGATGCTTGACGTCCGACCCACCACGATCGGGGGAAGAAGGGGAAGCGCCATCGCTTACATTCGCAGACGAAGCAGAAGTCGGTGATCCATGACAAGACTTTTTGGGTTTCACACAGGTTGTAATTCTCATGAATTTCTGTCCCGCAAACAATTCAATGGCATCCATGAGTTCTTCCGTTGATCCAACCGTGATCAGGTCCTTTTCATCGTCGTAGTACGTGAGAGACACCAAATATTTCTTCGTATCCCTTGTTGATGAATCTTCTTCCGGAAATGTAAAAACAAGGACTAATCCAACCAATTCTTCGTACGATACGCTTGTGCCATACTTATCCGCGATGCGGGGCAAACACACCCTTCGAATTCGAGTTTCTCCTGTGCGATGTTCAAGGTGTCAAGTACAGAGTAAGGCGACAACAAGTGTTGGGGATCATAAACACCAGGGAAAGGGTTTCATAAAAGCCGGAACAGCACGAACCAAAAAAGCTGTTAAGCCAACCGGAGACAGTTCACCATGGTTGTAGTTGTAGTTCATCTCTAGGGTCGGGAATTACGTTACTTACCATCAGAAGTTTTGATGTAGAGCTTGAGAACAAATTCCTTGTTCTGTTCTAGGAAAGACGCCATGGTACGAGTACTGTAGATAGTGAAAGGCTATGTCTCCCTTGCATTTGCTTTCTATCTACTCAGTTCGGAGCCTGTCCCTGGAAAAGTAAGACAAGATAGAGATATATTGGTATGCTTTGTTTTTCTGCGAAGCTCTTCGATGAAGCGTACGACTTAAATGAAACAGTTTCGTCTCAATCAGTGCGAAGATCAAGCGCGTCATGCTGTTGTAACGAAGAGTTTTGGTTGGTTTTTCGTATTTTTCGTATTACGTACCTTACTGTACTGTACTGTAATTAATGCATGATTCTTGCGTGATCAAAATCGACTCATTCGTAAAGTACCGTAGTTCTACCCTATGTTCTCTACCGCACCATGCGAGAGAACTCGTACCCTGTAACGATGAGAAAATAAAATAGTGTACAGTAAGGGGCAATTCCGTTCGTACGGTAGTTTAACTAAAAAAAGCTTCCGGATGTCACATTTCCAACCGATACTCCTTAGCATGTAGAGATAAAATTCAATTTTAACCACACGGAGCAGCTATGTCAAGATTTTAAAACTGCAATTGCTTGGGGTTCCACGAATCAAATTTCATTGAGAGAGACTAAATAGACCCCAGAGCGGTTTCCACCCACGATTTTTCTACTGGAGAGCGAAATTCTGGCTTGTTTTCGATGGTCAACAAAAACCCTTTACACAGCAGTTCGCAGTGCTCACTACTATAACATCCCCACTAGTAAGTAGTAATAGAGGTGCAAGAGGTTTTTCAGTAGTAAGCACTAATAGTAATTCTCGAAGTATTAAGCAATGAATTTACCTCTCCAGTAGTAAGGACCATTAATAGAAATATTTAGGGACTCGGTAGTAGTTTTGTGTGGTGTGGAGGGGGGGAGAGGGGAAATGGAGATGGGAGAATGAAAAAAAAATTGAATTATTGTCAAACAAAACATCATAGGGGTTTATTTAGTGCTTCTGAGTAAATCCTGGACCCACTGGAAACCAGGCACGCATCCCTTTTGAATTCATCCCCTAACATTACTACTACTAGTACTACTAGTAGTAGTACTAGCACCACCACTACTATTATTGCTACTACCATGGTGGGGGTATTGAGACATCATGCGACAAAAACTGCAACAGTAGAAAATCATGAACAAGTCTACATCCTACTGACCAGCACAGTATGATCCGTCATGAAATCAATCCCAACTGATGCACATCAGTTGAGAAGAAATATTGACAGAATTTTTGACAAGGAAAACTCCATGAAAAAATCAAAAGTCTTTAAGGTAATTCCTGGTGACAATCAACAATCACCACAGTGGGTCAGCATCTTGTCAGCTATTAGACTTGCTCCTCCTCTTGCAAGCAAAAAAACAGTCACAGTTAGCAAATACAGCATACAACTTTATGTTTTTTCCGATGTAAGGGGGGACTAAAAAATACTACAACACCCAACAACACTGACAACGCCAACAAGAATGCCACCGACAAGAATGCCACTGCCAACAACAACAACAACAACAACAACGACAAGAACGCAGCACACCACCACCAGCCACCATCAAAGCAAAGGAACCTGTCGAAGCAAAAGAACATGTCCAAGCAAAGGAACACATCCAGTTCAAGTACATCCAAGCAACCCATCCAGGCAAGTAAGCAATGTATCCAAGCTAGAAAGTGTTGAAGCAAAGGAAGTTGGATTCCTATGACCCACACCTTGAAGAACAGTCCACTTAATACTCTTGTTTGGAAGAAAATATGAAATTGCTTTCTTTGTGTACTCTGTAGAATTAGGCCTAGCATGAACACAATTGTCATCAGGAGTTGGATCCTCTTTTTTATAAGCCTGCAATGCAAGGAATCTATAAATATGATCAGGAGTGATGTTTGAAAGCTTATCATCAGTAAACACATGGTCCCTGGGAAATCTTGTATCATCAGTGGTGGGGATATCTCTTCTGTCATCTTTTCTTCTATGTACAAAATCCATGAAGTTAAGGAACATTCTGTGGTAAGATTTCCACTGCTCTGGAATGTTAACATCTGATGGTGGCTTAGGAGCTTGCCMAGGACGTGGCCTTGTTGTTGTTGCTTGGCTACTGACACTCTCGTTGCTTCCGTCATTAGAGGCATCATGAACATTTTCTTCACCACCATAATCATGTTGCTGTTCTTCTTCTTCTTCACCTTCTCCAGTATCCTTGTCAGCAAGAGCTGCAGCATTTTTAGTAGCACTGCTAGTGCGGATCCGCATCCTTCACATCCTTGTCCTCCATAATCTCCTCCAGTGCATCCTCCTCCAGCAGCCTGTCCTTCAGCTTGTTGTTGCTGCTCCTCCTACTCGCGATCAGCTTCTTCAAGTGCTTCAAGTGACATTCCTCCTCCGCATCCTCAACATCCTCTGTGTCTGTGTCCTAGTGCACATCTTGATGCTTCAGTCTCCTCCTCTTTGTGACAAGCAGCTTCTTGTTGTTCTTATTCCTCACATAGTACTTCAAGTGCAATTCTAAATAAGTTGGGGGGGGGGCTTGACTGTGTCCTCCTCTGCATCCATGTTGTCCTCAGCGATGTCCTCTGCATAGTACTCCTACAGCTCTGTGTCCACATCTGCAAGCTTGTTCATCTTGTGCTGCTGTTGTATGTTATATGTTAGTGTAAGCTGTTAGCGTTGGCTGTTAGCTGATAGTGTTAGCTGCTTGCTGCTTGCTAGGTGCTTTTGTGCTTGCATGCTTATTAATGAGTCAAAGTTTTCTTTTGCACCTCCATCTGTTGTATTATTGCACAGTGTTTTCAACTGTTGAGAATGCAACTCACAAGCTACTGACTATGACTAATAATTAAAGCCTTAATATTGGATCACTCCTCTATTTATTTTTCACAAAAATAAAACAATACAGTTAAAAAAACAGTAGTATACTTACATGTAAGAAGAGGATATTCACTAGGGGGGTAGGCCTATGTGGTACTGTTTTTTTGTTGCATGGAGGCAATAATAAGAAGGCAATTTTAGTTGCATTTTGCAAATACCATAGTAGTAGTACTAGTAGTACACTGCTGGGGTGGTCAAACAAGAACAACAAGAAGAACTCTTGTTTGTAGTGGTGGTGGTAGTACTACTACTAGAAGTAGTACTAGTACTAGAAACTTCAAAGTTATAGATTGGACTTCTTCTTCTTCTTCTTGTTGTTCTATTATTGGAGGAGGAGACAGCAGTAATACAAAAAGAAGGAGTACTACTACTGCTCCTTGCAGCTGGAAATATCTCTCATCTTTGTTGTTCTCCAGCACTAGTAGTACTAAACTACAACTACTCCTACTACTAGTAGTCAGTCAATTTTTGACAGTTATGCTGCTATGTTTGTCCAAACCTACCAATAATACTTCGTAGCTAGTAGTAGTAGTAGTATTGGCTGTCACTTTATGAAGAAAAATCCCACTACAATAGTTACTTTTAGTTCTACTAGTATCATTGATGATAATGCTTCTACTAGTAGCTTAAGTGAATAGGATGGAACTCCAACAAGAAACGACCAGTGGAGCACGCTGCTATGAGGAGGTAAGGCAATGGTCGCTACTACGATTAGTAAGACGAAGAAATGGTGCAAAGATTGCTGAGTTTGTCCAACATACATCGTTCAAATTTGTATCAAGGAGATTCGTTCTACAAGTAGTCGTCTAATACGCCAGCTTATTGCTGCCGTCACGGTTAAGAATGTAATCATGCAAGGTTAAAGTGATCGGTTTAGATCTATCAACCAGCTTCGTTATCAAAGATAGCTGGGATTCAAGAATAAAAGTTTGCTGTATGATAGTACTTACAGATTCATTGTTTTCTTTTCATCCTCTTTCTTCGGAGATGCCGTGTGCGTCTACGGCAGTACATTCCCTTAATACTTTGGATCGGGGGCGCTCCAGCCTTCCTTTCGCAAGGACTCGACGATGTAGGCTAGCCGTTTTTGGTTCACTCCCAAATCAGAGTCCCCAATTCGGGATGACGATTTTACATCAACAGCGCCATCTGCACCGATTTCAAGCTTCAAATCGTCAACAAATGGTTTTCCGCCGTTGAAAAACTTCGCGAAATTCCCAATACCAGACTTGTACTCGACACTAGCAACCTTGCCGGGAGCAAATGAATCATCCACGATAGTCCACCCTCCCAAATCTACCTTGTTTTGGCCATCCTGTGGATAGCTTTCAATTACCTTTTTCAAAGTGCTCGCAGCTGCGCTTGAGTCGGTGCCTGGGACATTCAAAACAGACAAGAAAGTTTAGAATACAGATTGTCAGACGCAAAAACAAAGAACAGGTTCCGCCAACCAGAAAAAACGTTATAGACAGCGTTTTTTGGAGTATGATAACGTCACTGATGAATTTTACTGCGATCGTACCAGCAGGGGGAGTCCACTTTGTCGTCAAACAATTGTTCGATCCCTTCGGGCATCCATCCAAAGCATTTGCCGGGCTAGCAGCTACAAGGAAGGCAGCGGCTCCAACTTTCTGGAACATCTCACGTCGGCCGACCTCATTTTGTGGTTTGATGCTGTATGCAGCAGCCGAGGAAAGGGTGGAAGCAAATAGAAGGGTTCGTGCGCAGAGCTTCATCTTGTATAACTTGGGTTATCGATATGCAACTCGTGGAGTTCGCTTTGTAGTGCCGAGAGATAAAATCGTACGACAGGTCGACAGAGACTGTTCACTAGTGCTTTATACGAGTACAAACAGGATAATATCCATAAAGAAACCGATAAGTTCGAGTATTAGTACGAACGCGTACTACGTACCGTAGTTAGAAAAGAGTACGAATACAAAATGCGCTAGTACACCTACAACGGCATGCATTTCCTACCTTGCAACCTGAGTACTGTACCTTGGTTCCTGTTACGTACTCCTATGTGCTGGTACAAGTACCGTACGGTAGGGTATGAGCCGATCATCAACTCCGCGACGTCAACAACGTCAGTGAAGGATCTCAAAAAATATGATACGATTACGATTGGATTGTTTTGACCAGTCGTGGATATTTGGCGACCGTTGTCAGTTATTTCGGTGAATAGCCTAACGTTACGACTGCCAGTACGTAGTGTCAGTACTCGTACAACTACGGAAAGACTTCGTGCGGTACCGTACGTACTCCTACGTACCCTACTCATACTTTTCTGTAGTTCTTGTCAAGTTTCCTGCACGAACAGACCCATGATTTGATGAAAATACTTCGTCGGCAGAATTGTCATACATTGACCCCCGGAGGTCTATTTCTGCCAACCGCAGCGAAAGATACTACGACAATTCATTTTTGAGACGAACATGGAAGTTCTCGTTCATTTTTCAAGTGAAGACGATAACAATGGCCAAGAATAAGGTTCTTGAACGATTTCTAAGAACGGGGTCTTTTCGCAGGCTTCCCCGTACAGTTGAAGACACTCTTCAAGTGAAGACATCAGTGCGCCGACCCTATCAGAAGCATTCTTCTAGCAAGCGCCAACCAACATTCCTGAAAGGCGTTGGACGAGATGGAAATTTCTATCGCCTAAGGATTCCCCCACGCAAAAGACTGTTACCCGATATTCCGAAGCTTCCGAAGGGTCAAAATACGCCACAACCACTAACCGCGCCTCCCCATCGTCCAGAGTCGGCTGCAGATATCAAAAGTTTCAAGAAGAAGTTGATTGAGTGGTTGCAAGGAAATATCCCTGTTCTGGTCTTAAACTTTGGAAGGTACGCTATGGATGCTTGCATCCATTGATATCGCTTTGATTTTGAGAATATTCCAGAGATCATATCTCTATCGAATACAATACCCAACAAGGATTTAATTTTTGTTTTTTCCTTTTCCTGTCTTGAATATTCCAGCATGTGCACATTGCTCGCCTTTACTCGATCAGACATTCTGGAGCTCCGAACTCTTTCAGTAACGGGTAATCTTTGTTTCATAACATACGCACTACGCCAAAACATAATCCTCTGGCCAAATATCTTTTGGTCGGGATTATTTGCTTCTGTCAACAGCTGGAAAATTTATCAAATCCTGAATGAACGGAATGCGTCTGTGTCAATGACTACGAAGGAAGAAAAGACTTTCGTCGATTTCTTTATGCCACATGGAGGTACGTTGTTCATTTAGTGGGAATCGCAAATCATTGATGAAAAATTTGATCTACGTAATATCGATTGCGAAAAAAAGTTTCGAAAATTCATTTGTGTATTTTCTGTCTTCTTGCCTTTTTCACTTGAATATACCTAGTGACACCGAAACAATTTGAGCGCATACAGGCGAGTGCAAGAGTATATAATTTGAAAAAAGGCGAATTTGTGATTCAGAAAGGTGAAAAACCGCACAGTGTTTATTTGATAATCGAAGGATCAACGAACGCTCTTATTCTAGGGAGAAGAGTGACAGCAGCTTCTACCACGATAGAAACCAAAGGCATTCAAATGAAAGGCGGAGATAGCGGCGCTTGGGCAGGAGAAATGGCGTTTTTAAAACAATTTTGGGAGAAAGAGCAAAAATCAATCACTCCACAAAACGAAGCAAAAGTCGGTAGTATAGATCCAAGTGAGAGTGTTGATGCAAAAGCTACTGTAAAATCCAAGCTTACGACCGGTGGGATTGCTTATGCCTATATTTATTCTATTGTTGTCACAGAGGACTGCACTGTTATGTCATGGTCTCATGAAGAAATGGAGAAACTGATGAAGAGCTCAACAGATCTGCGTTCTGCTCTCACCCGTGCCATGTCAAGCGCACTGGTTGGTAAAGTAATCAATCTGACCATTAGCAGATCACGCGATGGTAAAATGCCATGGTTAGAATGGCTGAAAGAATGGAATAGCAAAGATGGTACGAGTGTCGAGGTTCAGAATGATTTTAGTCTAGCAGAAGATCGATAGAGTTCAAGATACCTTTGAAACCGCATATCCTATTTTATACAAAACTCTGTCCAGGGCAGTTGATGCAGTGAAGTCCACAATAGTGGATAAGCCCTTGATATCTTTGTTGACAATTTTGGGATTATGGAATCATAGATTAATTAGACAGTATCAGATTTTCAATCTTGGCAAAGACATACAAGAAAAACTAATTTATCACTTTCAAACTTGCCTTGTTGTCTCTACTTTCTGATGACTACCTCCAAACAACAGCAGCAATGTTGGCATCTGCTTGTGTAAGTTGTTGTTGTTGCTACTTCTAAGATTTCATAGAAGAAGATATTAAGAAGGACACTAAGGAAAGCATCAGAGAGACAAGAAGACACATATGGCTGGGGTCCTCCATTTCAATGACTATTTTTTCATTACACCTTCTAATCTGGTGATGATTTGAGGTCCTCTTAACTGCTGTGGTGGTGTCAGCTGGATGTGAAGACATTTGTGCACTCTTTCAACCACCAGTTTTTGATTAATACATGGTCAATGTTTGTCTTACACTAGTATAGAACCCAATGTCAATACAAATGACACACTCTGTCACTCTATGCTATTCCTACGTATCCCCTTGGTGCTACATTGCTGTATTGAGAAGTTACTTTATTAGTACTAATAATCAAATAAAATGTATTTTTTTGGGTTTCAGCAGTACTTACTAATTTTGTGATACAAGTGAACAAAAGAGCAAAGTACTACTACAACTGGTTTGTGTTGTTATTCTTTGATGCACTGTATTATTCCACCTAACATATTCCTGCAAGGGGTGATCACATTGCATTGAACACAGAGCAGCAAACCATACATTCTTATTCCCATTGGTCAGCTTTGTCTGACTGGCGTTTTATCAAACAATCCTACCAAGACCAAATTGTTTTTCATGAAAGCCAGAACCATTACTCTGGGGAGAAGAATACTTCTAGTTCTTGTGCCATGTCACATGGTGGGTGGCACCCACAAAGAGGGCAGCCAGTTGGACCAATTTGCCAACTTCATTGTTTCTTTTTGGTTCTTACCAGTAGTATGTTTATTATGATATAGGTGCTCATAAATAGTACTTAATGGTGCTGCTAATACTCTCATTGATTTGGTGTTGGGTTGAATTTTTCTACCTTTGAGAGACAAACTACTAGTCAACCTTCTCTCCTTGTTCTTCTTGGTCTGTTATTTTTGTTCTTGTGGTAGAAGGGATCTCTCCAGGGACAAAAGGATGTCTTCGTCAGATACTTTCAAGTTGATCTCTGATCTCTTTGAAGATTTCTCTCAACAAGTAGCTCTGGAATATTAAATTTTTGGTGTGATGATAGTTGCTGCCTCGTCAAAAGTTGCAGGACAGCACTATCCTCCCCAAGATCACTTCTTCAGGACTTATTCCCTGACATATCACCCTTCCAAGTCCATCATGTCAGCAATCAACCATGCCTTCCAAGTCCAAGATCTGTCATGTCAGCCAGCAACCAACCATTATGTCAATTTATTAGCTAACAGGAATGGGAAAAAGGAGGCATTTCTTGGATCTCTAGCACTTCTACTACTAGTACTAGTAGTACTACTAGTAGTAGTGATAGGCTTGTGGTATGAAAGGTATGCTCCCTGCTACTAGAACTACTATGAATTGAATCATTGTCTGGTGGGAGGGAAGTACTAAACAGTATGAATTCCACCACCATCTTATTATCCCACTTGTTCAGCCCAATAGACAGTATGAAGGAAAATTTCCATGATTTATGGCATGGATTGTTTGCTTTCTGCTGTTGTCATTGTCAAACAAAGAAGCTGATTATTTGTTGGTACTGCATGAAACAAGTGTCAAGTCAAACATTACCTCCTGTCTAGTAGTACTATTATACTAGTGTGTCACCTTCTTGATAACAATAATAATCATACAATAATAATAATACTAGAAATTAGACCCCACCAATGATAAGATGGAAGAAGAAGGATTCATGTAGTTTTTGAATACTGATACAACGGGTTTCATAACAATTGAAGCCAGCCTTACTCTTGATTGTATTCTTTGTTTAAACAGGAAAGTAAAACAGTGATAAATTTTCCCAGACAATATTCTCTGTGTTTCTCTTGATCAAAATAAGGGGAAACAAAGAGAAAGGAGAGGCAATATTATCTTAATTTCTCTTTGTGGCAAAAATGATAATACTCACCACCATGTAACAAATAGAAACAATTCTCTTTGTTTCTCCTTGTTTTGTGGGGTGAATGGGAAATTATTTTTTAGAAAAATACTAACAGTGGGCCTAGTATGTGATAGTTTGTTGGTAGCAGCACTGACAAGGGGATAAAGCTCCTGTTAACACATTGAGTCCTCAACTCTTAACTTCTTGTTACAGAAAAGGATTTACAAAATGTCCAGCATAGTATGAGTAGTAATGCTCTACTAAAGATGTACTAGCTTACAAAAATTGTGTTTTTGGGCCAAGTTATTACAGTTATTTGGCCTGGGGTGGATGTTTTTACTAGTACTAACCCAATCATATTTACATGTTCAAGAATGTTCTACTACACAGTAATACTACTAGTTCTAATTACAACAACAAAAACTACCTTCTTATTTCAAAAAATCTTTCTTTGTAGTACTAATACCTCTGTTCCTAAATAATGGTACAGTTTGCAACTCTCAGTTTGGATTCAGCTCAATATTTGGGCCATTTGACTGCTTGTTTTGTTTAATACTTTTTGAATGTGTTATGACTTATTTTTGTACCAGTAACAATAATGGAGGAATGAGCCTTCAAAAAAGCTTCTTTTTTCTTATCAATATAAAAATACCCTCAGTTGAGTTTTTCTTGGTCAATTTGATACGCTGCTACTTTCACATGATAGCCAAGAGTGACACATTTTTGAGGCTTTAATTCTCTTCAGTATGGAGAACTTTCTTGCATTGGTCATTCTTGTTCAAAAGAGGTGCACTGTACTATTGTCATTATATTGTTTCCCATGTTAATATACTGTTTAATTTCATGTGCAAAAATAATTTTTATTCACATGCATGCTCATTTTTATCTACAGTACTGATTCTACTATGTGTTGTATGTACACAGTCATTTGTAGAATTCAACAGCCTGAGACTCCAAAATCTGTTAAGTGAATACTGCGCCATTATTTTGGAAAAACAAACTAGGACAAACTATACCAGCATTATTTAGGAATGGAGGTAGTAGTAAAGAAGCTCCTGCTACCAAAGACCTCTATCCTCAGTGTTGAGTTCTATAATATTACAACACCAACAGGAGTGTTGAAGAAGATTGCTAGTGCTAATACTAGCAGCACAAATTTGTTCTGTTTCCTGGCTATCACCCTTATATCAGGACCGTCACAGTTTGCTAGCAACAAAGAATTTTTTTCAAGCAGTAGTTTGGTAAGGAGAGGATACCAAGAAAGAGGAAGAATATTTTCAATTTGCTGGTACCAAAGAAGAATATATTACGTAAAAAGAGGACATAGAACACAAACAGCACTAGTACTAACAACAGATCCTCCATACTAGACAAGAAGCACCAAACAGTACAGCAGCAGTATCAACAAGTCATGATAAAAAAAGCAAAGAATATCAAACAGCAGAACAGAAGAAACAAGCACCAGTTGTTCCTTCTGATCTTTGGTACTGGTACTTTTCCCTCAGAGCTTCACTGCTAATTCTCTTAGTAGAAGTACTACTAGTACTAGTAGTTCAACCTCCTCCATTATTTCAACTATTTGTTACTACCACTACTAGTATTATTGTTAGTTGGTAGCTGCTGTGGCCTGCTGAGCTTCTGCAGTAGCAATACTATCAAGGATTTGCTGCCCAGCAATGATGTGACTAGGATTGCAAATGATTGAAATATTGATAATACCTTGATGCATGAGACTCACTTTTCCAATCTTAGGGAGCTTGTAATTGTTGTCACTTAGGACACCAAGCAAGGCTTCAATACAAGCCTGCTGGAGGGATAGAAAGAAATTGTTGATTGTTTTGCATTTAGCCTTGTCAAATGCCTTTTAAATGTTGGCAATCAAATTATCAATATTTTTCATTGTTTCTTGCTCTGCAAACTTTGAATAAAATTAGAGAAACCAAGATCCAGAATGTTCAAATCAGGACTATTTGGCGGTTGAGTCTTAACATGAATATTCCAGCCTGTTGTTGCTGCAGCTTCAGCAACATTGGCTCTGATAGAAGACTTATGGGGCTTTCCACCATTGTCCTCTTGAATGATGATCTCAGGACAACCTTGGCTGTCATTGCCAGTTGCTCCTTGTGGCCATTTTTTTCAAATTGTAGGCAAAACCTTATCAAGAAGCATCTTTCTGTACATGTCACTGTTGATATCTATATGCTTTGTCACCAGGGGACCAGCAGGGCAGCTGACAGACCTAGTATACCAAGCTGGTTTCTTCTCAACAAATGGCCAAACTCCAATCTTTCCATCAAACTGAGCACAGCACATTTTTGTAGTCCTCACTGTTTGCATTCTGTGGTTTTGTAACAAGGGTTCCAGCTGGACAATTGACAGAGGTTCATTATGCTGATTCTTTCACAACATATGGCCATATTCCAATCTTGCCATCAAACCAAGCACACTTACTATTAGTTTGATCAAAATGTGGACTAGCATTTGCACACCAAGACATGACCTTTGTCATTTGATACTTTGACTTTGATGTAGACTTTTGTTTGTCTTCATCTGCAAGTAGATATGTAACTTGAGTTGTCCTCTTCAAATAGAACCTTGTCTCATTGATATGAGTCCACTTCAACCAATTGTCAAATCTTCTGTTCTCATCATCTTGGTGGAGTAGACAAGGATTTGCTTGGAGTCTTACTTACTTGTTGTAGTATCACATGTTGCAGTCTTGCTTGCTGTATTGCTGGCAACAGTAATGCTCTCAGCAGTGTACTACTAGTACTAGCTTGTACCCATAGTAGTGCTTGTTGTTGTCATAGTACGTAGTAGTAGCTTCTGTCTTCCAAGACACACTTGTCCCCCCTGTAAATAAGCATCAGAAACACCACCAAGCAAGCTAATGATGTTCTCCCTTTTAGTGAAAGCAACAGAGACACTAGGCAAGTCAATGGAGGTCCCACAAAGGAGTCACTTCTTGGTGAGGTGCAAAGAAGGTACGAAGAAGAAGAAGCTTGTCTTAGCCAGCAGATGAATAGAAAGCAAGAAGAAGAATGAAAGAGTGAAACAGGAGGTGTGTTGAGATCAAGAGTGAAATTCTTATGTGAAAACAATGTGGGGGGTATCTTTGCACCATGTGCACAGCATTTTTCCTTCTCTTTTTTTTCTGAAAATTCTGCTCATGCTGGCCCAAAATTATTTATCCCACATGAAAACTGCATGTGCCTGAGCAATATGTGGCTTATTTGGCTCCTCTAGTGACCCAATATGACTGCCTAAGAATGTTCCTGTACCAAACACTTCTTATTGTATGATAAACAACTTAGGGCTGGCTTCCTATTGCTCCAAGTCTGGTCCCTACTAAATGACCTGTACTACTAGTAGTAGAACCCTTTCAACAGCAACCACCACCAGTACTAAGCAAAATGAAAATTATATGCTGCAATCATGGGGCCTCCTCTTTGAATAGCTCTACTATCTCATGCATTAGTACCCTAACAATTACTGAAATTAACACGACTGTATACTACTAGAACTACAATAGATCTGTTTAGTGCAAGAAGAACCATACCACTAATGACCCAAATATTGTGCTTATTCCAGTACTACTAGAAAAGGTCCAAACTGTAAACATAGTAGTGGACCGGAGGAAAAAATTTCAAATCCCCAAAAACTAGCACACCCTCGACTTTTCCTCTTCACTTTTAAGCGATTCGTTAGTCGTGATCGATACTCGGACTCGTAGTAGTATTGATCGTTCGTACTACCAGTACGACTACGTAGTAGCATTCCAGCTAAATACGATACATCACTGCCACTTGAAGGAATAATTCCGTACGTACTCTTACAAATCGTCTTTCCGATCAACCAAACACTGTTATCAATTCTATACCGTCTTTTCCTTGTTTCATCGACAGATCGACGGAGCGAGCGATGAGTCTCCTTGATACTTGTACTGATGGCTGCGGATGGGTAAGTTCGCTCGATGTTCAGATCGTGAGATTCTCCCCTGCGACGTTCCCTAACGTCCGTTTTTGTTCTTCCAGGTTGCTGCTTTTGTTGCGGCAATATCTTATGGTAGTTATGGCGTGCCTATCAAGCACACAAAGCATTTAGATGTGAACCCTTTAATTTTTCAATCGTATAAAACATTTGTAATGTTTGTTACATGCTGGAGCGTGGACATTTTCGGTGAAGAAATTGCTTTTACCCGGTGGGGTCTGCTGAGTGGATTAATGTGGGTCGTTGGAGGGTGCGGAGGTATTTATGGTAAGTTCACTGGCAAATCATATCTGCATGGTATTTTTCATATTCTAACGGTCCAACTGCCTTCTATTATCATGCACATTCCATGTACCAGGTATTCGGATGGCAGGTCTCGCTATCGCCGTTGGGTACGTGATGTTAAGAATTTGATTCAACCATGATCTTCGATGGCGATGCTTGTAATTCTTAGTTCTGCAAAATAGAATTCATTTCAAACACTAACATCGCTACCGTATTTTGTTCCTTTAAGTACTTGGGCTAGTGTTATGATAATGATCAACTTTGTCTTTGGTATCTTGTTGTTCGAAGAGCCCGTCCACGACATTTGGGGTACGTTTTGTTCCTTTCTATTGTTAACTATTGGGTTAGTCGGTATGAGCCACTACTCCAGCCCGGAACGAAATGAACAAGACTACAATCAGGAGTTGACACCAAGCGAGTTAGAGATTGACATAAATGCTGGAGACGGCACGAACTATCAATCGTTTGAGTCAACGGAGCAGATAATCGGCGAAAATCAAGAGCAAAAGGAAGCTCACGTTACTTTCTTCAACGGACTTTTGTCGCTGAGCAAGCGACAGTGTGGAATTTTGGGCGCAGTTATGAATGGAATCATGACAGGTGGATCCTTGTTGCCACTTCACTATGCCGCACAAGAAGKGTTCGGCGGAGCAAAGTACTTTCCCTCTTATGGCGTGGGCGCGATGATTGCCAACACTATCTTGTGGATAATTTTTTACGGCTTTTGTCTTTGCAGAGATTACATTAATGGAAAATCAATGACAGAGACGTTTGAGGAACTACCAAAGTGGCATTTTCGTGCGTTGTGGTTGCCCGGACTGCTGGCTGGACTGATGTTGTCCCTAGCGATGTTTTCCACCATTATCGCGATCACATATCTTGGTCAAGGGGTAGGAAACAGCATTGTACAATCGAAGATTTTGGTCAGTGGTCTTTGGGGGATATTCTGGTACAAGGAAGTTTCAGGTGCAAAGACAATAGCCAGATGGTTTGCTTCCGCTGGTATCTGTATGATTTCTATCATTTGGTTGAGCCTAGAGCGGCTCGAAGCCAAAGCAAACGCTGCTCCGACGTCAGCACCAACAGTTAGTAGTTAGCAAGAGACAATTTCTTTAAACGAGGCAGTTTGACACACATTTGAAACACCTGAAGAAGGAAAATCCGAATCGATTCGGTGTTGTTCTTTCCCGTACCTGTTCCATTCCTTGAATTGATTTTTAGAATGACCAACACTATTCACGCAGCACAGAGATCGAAATATTCCTAGGGGTTGATACATATACTATCTCCTCCCTTGTTTAGGTGCCACAAACTAGAAGTCAACAAAACCAGAATTCCAGTTTTGCTGGAGAGATGGTAGCAGGGGGCGAAATCAGTGATAAAAAGGATTTGAACTCGTCCATAGGGATTGGACCATATTTTGGTCATATCAGGTCTCAAAATCTTCTACTGCCTGATCCTCACAGGAAGCTCATCAGAGCACGGCAACAGCAGTGCTGCGAGAGAATCCACAAATCTGCTAGTACTACTACTACTACACACTATGTTGAGAAGAAAGTACGCTCACCAAAGAGAACCCTCACTTTCTGCACCGCCTCACTAGTGGTGGGGCAGCAGAATTCCTCTGTATAATACCATATGGTCTGAGTGCTTCAACTAGTTAACTGCTAATATATCGGAGGTACGGGTACTGCTAGGATACGACCGCACGTACTCGTATGACTGCGATAACTCGTACCAACTCATTTTCTGCAGGGTACTACGTACTGTGAAGTACGAACGACTTCAAGAGACTGCGGTGGGAGTTTTAGAGTTTATTGTACGTACGGTACCGTAGTACGTACCGTACGAGTTTGTACTGGATTTTTTCAATCGGCGTTCTCGTCGACAACATCAGGAGCTCTTGGTGTATCCTGCCAGTATCTCCCGGACGGATAGGACAAGCGACAATCGAGAACAATACAATTACCAATCAATGCGAAGGGGAAAGAATCCTAGACCATCTTTAAAAAAAAATCGTTGGGTACTCTCCTGTGATCTAGCGCAGAAAAAAGTACTGTAGAAAGGAACGGCGCGATGAACGACGAGATCCATCGTGAACGAACATTCGGGACTAGCAACAGTGAAGAGGGGGTTGGTGGAGATAAGATGAAAGAATTATCGAGTGACATTCAGGACACCACTAACGAACTTACAACGGAGAAAGATTCGGACGAGGAAATGAGCTGCGTAGAAGACGATAGGGATGGTGCAGAGAGAGACGAGAACGAAAACGAAGCAGACGACGATAACGATGGACATAGCGCGAAAAGCAAAAACAACCCATTGAAGCCAAAACAACGATATCACACACCGAAAATCTTCCGAGACGCAATTACCGTATTCATTCCTCTGGACGTGACGGCAGACCTAAATATCGCAATTAAACATACACGAGCGAAAAGAATTTCGTCAATCTACAAACGATTCCCGTCACTGCAGAAAGAAGCAAAGAAACTCGACGAGAAGAATAGTATGAAGGACGATGACGATCCTATGATTGATGACGATGAAGAAGATAATGCAAAAGAAAAGGAAGATAAGCAGCTTCTGAAGAAAAGGAAAAAGCTGGAGCACGTGCCCCAACCAGAGCAATTTGGAAGCGTCCTTGATTACCTCGAAGCGAAATACGTAAAGGGGGTTATGTTGGAAGAGGAGGAGGACGGTCCGAATTTGGACGACAACAAATCAGAGGGACAGGGATCGGTATATTCGAAAGACAGCTTTTTGGACGATACCGATCTACAACGAGATGTTGCAGAACAGGTGATGGCTAGCACAACCTTGACAAAGCTTGAGCTGGAACACGAGGATGGAGACTTTTTTGTAAACGTTGGAGCCCTGGAAGTAGAGAATGATGACTACGGTGAGAACTACGATCCCCTCCAGGACAAGGAGAACAAAACTACCAAAAAGAGAAAGAAGCCGTCGGCCACCGTCGCTACCTCGAAATCTAGCTCGAAATCTAGTTCCAAATCTAGCTCCAAATCTAGCTCCAAATCTAGCGACGTGAAAACTCCGGTGCAAAAAAGCAAGAAGGGCAAAACGGATCAGCAGGCTAAGAAAAAGGAACCAACCTCTGCAAAGTCCAAAAAATCCACGACTTCTATTGCATCCACGAAATCAAAGAAGCCGGAAGACAAGGCCTCAAAACTGGTAGCAAAGAAGGCTAAGTCGCGCTGGGAGTCTCTATTCAAAAAGGCTGTTGCAATGATCAAGAAACTAACTCCAGAAGAACTCCCGAGAATGAAAACAAAACAAAAGGTTGCCCTCAAGTGTCCAAAAAACAAGAAACCCGGGGATGACATTACATTTGCGTACGTTTCGTTCTGATTGAGTCTGGTTTGGAACACCATTTGTTTGCACTTTCGTCGACACATTCTGTTGCTAACTTCATTCCGTTTTTGCTCTTCCATCTTGATTCACGCCTGTAAATAGTAACCCGCACAATCCAGGTACGTGTTTTTTCTTTTTCTAACTCGTAGACTAGTTAAGATTTTGAAAGCGCGAGTCTCACACTCTTTCATTGTAAAACAGGTCAGAAATTGCGGGTGAAAGTACCGAAAGATTGCTTTCCGGGAGGAACATTTAAAGTCACGGTCCCTGTGAAACACCGCCCAGGAGATACAGATAACGAGAAAGATCGCAACAAACTCCCGAGAGATCTGCAGGAAGCGCTGGATGTATACGGGAAGGCATATGACGAATGGTGCACGGCCCAATCCAAGGTAGATAGTACGTTTGAGACATTTAAAATGAAGCAAGGCAAATTCGACAAACTTGCCAAGCTGTTTCCCAAGGATTTGATTACACCCATCGATACGCACTATTTGAAGCAAGTTGTCCGTCGAGCGCGCCAAAACAAGTACAAGCGCTCAAAGACTGCTGCAGCAGCTGCCGCAAAAAGCGAGAAAGAATCTATGAAGGATAAATCACCAGCAAAAAGTTTAGACGAAGAAGCGTCGGTGAAGGAAGAAAGCGACGAAGAAGAGTACGAGCAGCCACCAAAGAAGCATAGGATCGTAAAGATGCCAACAACAGGTTTGAAATACGGAAACAAAAGTTTTTCTTCCTCCGACTTTAACTGGAGTATGTAATATTATAAACGCATTATGGATCTTTGAGACTGGCCCCTATTCTATTTTTGAAAACCGACCGAAACAAAAGTTATCACTACGAAGCTGCTTTGCTCTCGATAAGATTTAGGATTTAGTACTCACTAAGTATCTTATTTTAGGTATAATTTTGTACCTTGGCGAAAGCTACAAATCAATAATTTGGAGCACAGCTTCTTGACTCATAACTTCAAGACTCGAGTGTATAAATGTGCAATCCACCCTTCTCACTTCCAGAAATCAGCCGTGACTGTGTCTGCGAAAAACTTGCTGTGTTTTTACCAGCTGTCGTCAGCGAATCGATGGTCCAAACAACGTCGTCGCTCGTAAAGCTATGCTGGGCTTGATCCATTTGCCCTGCGCTCCAAACATGTATCTGCCGATCCGCGCCACAGGATATGAATCGTCGAGAGTCAGAAAGAGACGCCAAGCCAAGCACCCACGTGGCATGGGCTTGTACAACGTGCTGCACAAGAACCGGACTAGACCTTGAAGTATCCCACATGCAAATCATACCATCGTCGCTAGACGTGATCATCAAATTCCCATCGGGGGTATATGCTACACCGCGAACGGGTGCCTCGTGTTGAATCAACCGATGGGAACGTTCTCCGAATATCTCTATTAGACCGTCCTGTCGTCCGACCACAAAGGATTTTTTTAGGGGATGCCAAGCTCCGCTCAGAGCAATCGAAGTGGCTGCCTTGGACCAGCGATCCACAACCACCCCGGCTGTGGTAGAATCACTCTGGGATTTGGGCGTTGTCAGACCTGTGGCTACGAGAGCCACCGTCCCGTCCAAACAAGGGACTGCGAGGAGGATGTCACCAACACCAGAAACGTTCGGCGGCATGATCTTTATGCAGGTACCGGTAGCATTTTCGACCCAAAATTCTTGCGAGACCTCGGGGCTCACCTCGGCACCATCGCTGCTCCCATCTTCTATCTGTGATAAGCCGTTGTCCATGTCTTCCGGCAACACCCATATTCTGATTTTGCCAGATAAATCCGAGGAAACCACAATCAGATCTCCGGCCGCATCATCTTCGCCTACATAATTTCGCGCAACTTGAACCTGGGAACATCCAATGGCGGTCATTTTCTGTACCCCTTCCTCGCTGTCAGTGCTCGTGCCTGGATGTTCCTGTGACGACCCGAGCAATACATGCGTCAGGACGCACTTGCAATTTGCCGCATCCAGGGCGTCCTTCTGTGTTTCCAGTGTTTTCTCCACTACCAGGTAGCCTCTCACAACGCCATCTCCGCACGCGACCCACACTCTCCACGCTGTTCCAGCTTGGCTCGCAGCCAAGTTGCTGCTTCCTGTTCTGAGTACAGGACTGCTAGCAACTTGCCAAATGGGAAAGGATCCGAGACTTTCCCGATGAAAACTTCGATAACCACTCATGAAGACTGTTGAGATGTGCCGTGCTCCGTTGTTTTTTCTCTCGCAAGCGAGTTGTATCCCGTCAGAATTAGATGTTCTCTGTATTTGACACCCCGTTGGATGTTCGTCTTCTCACCGCCTCACCCGGATCACCTTGGAGTCAACACACCTAAGATAAGTGCTTGTAATGAGGAAGCTTCGTAACAGTTCCATCAGATTTGAACAGTAAAAATCGGATTGATCGTCGACTATCATCACCCTAGATTCTGTACGGGTCGTACGGTACCGTGCGAGGTTGGAAGGATTAGGAGACGGATTGATTTTCCCAGGTCATGGGTCAGAAAAAAAGTTTTCCTGCGCGCTAAAAGTGAATGACCGCGCGCATTCTTATTCACAATTTTTTGGTTTTCATCTGACGAATTTCAGTTTCAAGAAAGTTGTTCGTTGTCGACAGAGAATCGGAGAATCATCGAAGATGAGAGCTGTACACTGTCTTTCTGCTTGATGTCCCCGATTGCCATCAAGTGTGTAAGTTTCGGACTTGACAGCACGAAGAAAAACATGAAATGCTCGCAAGATTTGAAATCGGACTGCGGAGAGTCCACCGTGGCATTTTGACGAGGCCAATTGGGTGTTACGGATTGTCGATGACAACCGCAACAACAACGACAACGACAACGACAACGACAACGACAACGACAGCTGCGTCGACACACCCGTCGCAATGGAAACCGTTGACACACCGTCTGCTTGAGCGCACAAAGGATTTCGATGCAAGAAGCGACAGATTTGGAGGTGTTAGTCACAGTGGAAAGTTGCAGGCGGAGTATCACAACCTGCTGAACGATTGGCGTCATGTTCTTTTCAAAATACCGAACAACGAAACGGAGATTCTTTCCAAGAGTGCCAACTCAATCGAAAAGCTCCTCCACTCTATTTTTGACTGTATCTCAAGGAAAAATGAAGGAACACAGTGTTTCGACCACAAGAGCAACAGCCAAAGCTTTCAGAAAAACCATTACTTTCAGCCACCCCCGACGCTCCGAGACGATGTAACTACCGGGATCTATGCATGGGGAAGAACGGCAGTCAATGACTCAAGTTCTCCATTGAGAGCCGAAGCCCTCTTCCAAAAGTTTGAAAAGAATTGTAAAATTTCTAGAAGCAGCAATTCAATCTGTCGTCCCACTTCTGACGTCTACTCGGCTCTGGTCTATTGCTGGTCTCAGGCTCAGGCAAATCAAATTGCCTCCCAAAAAGCTCTCTATTGGTTTCGAAAGATAGAGGAAAACAAAGCCATGGTGGTGACCTCGGAAGCTTGGAATGCTCTTCTTCGAATCCACGTTAGACAAGGGAAAAATGTCGACAAAAATCTCCTCACAAAACATTCCATTCTAAACGATGGCTATACGTATGCCAGTCTTGTGGAAGGCTGGATGGATTCCGAGTTGCCGTATAGCTCAAAAAACGCTTACAATGAATTGCAACGCGGTATTGCCTATTGCATTGACAAAGAAGATCAAATGCCGGCGCTTCGGCAGCTCATTCTGACATATCTGGTGAAAAACATTGAGAAAGGCAACATTCTTGAATACGAGCAAGTTATGAACCAAGCGTCAATTCTCCAGGAAAATCGTCCCGAGCTAGATTTTTTTGATGCGAAGCATTTCCTTGCCGTCATGAACGCTTTTGGTGCCAGAGGAGATTCCGATAAGGTCATTCAACTATACCAAGAGTTACAAATAGATTACGAACAAGGTTCTGAACGATTCAAGCCAAGCTACCAAATTGTGGTTGCCGTGTTGTCAGCTCTGGCAAAGAAACAAAACCTCAAGAGTCTTGCAGCATGCGAAAGTTTGCTGTCGGAAATAGAATCGTACTTGTTGATAGACGGTGTGTCGGCAGCTGGAATCACCAACCACGCGTACAACATAGTGCTAGACTGCTACATCCGATTTCCACATGTCAAAAATAGGAGGGAGCGCGTGGAGAAGTTGATTGAGCGCATGGAAAAATTAGCAAGTAAACACAACAATCCACTTTTACGTCCCGACAAACTATCCTTTGCCGCCTACATCAAATCGATCATACAAGAAGACAAACCAGGGTCTGTGTTGGAGATCGATAAGATTCTTCAAAGAATGGAAAATTCTCATCTACTTTCTATTCAACCGGACAGGAATATTTATACAATCGTGCTGGAGGCTGTTTTGGCACGTGGTGAGAAAACAGCCATATTGCAAGCGAAAGATGTTATGGATAGAATGGGACGGTGTGTCAATCTTCTTCCAGACAGGATAATGTATACGATTTTGATGAAAATTCATTCGCTGGCGGGTGACGTCCAGGGGTCCGACGATGTATTGAATGAAATGATTGAAGCCTATGAAAAAGGCCGCGCCGATTGCTGTCCGAACGAAAAAGCATTCGTTACGGCGATAAGCTCATTGAAACAATTGAACAGAGAGGATGTTCCAGATGAAGCTTTTAGAATCTTCAACAAAATGGTAGCTCTTTACAACAACGGGATCGAGGAGTGCCGACCTTCTATGAAAACCTTTGGAATGCTGATGGTAATTCTTGCAAAAAGCAATCACAAATCGAAATTGCAAATGGCTCAACGCCTCATCTATGAAATGGAGAAATACGGTGTGAACCCCGACTTGACGCTATTGAATTGGTACATGCGTGTCTGCACCACAATCACTAGCAGCGATCTACGTCAGCATAGAGAAAGCTGGACGGAAATATTGCTCACGTTCAACACACTACAAGAAAGGGGGATAGCGAACTCCCACAGCTACAATTCAGTTTTCCATGCATGCGATAGGTTTGTTCTCGATCCCGACGAGAGATATTCCTTTTTTCGTGATACGTATTACAAGTGCCGAAAGGATGGGCAAGTAGATAGAAAAATCTTGACGTCACTCCGACGATTCCTTTCGCCCAAGGTATACCGCCATTTGACAAAGCTGGATCCAAGTGACAATACGATAAAAATGAAGGTATATCGACAGTTGAACAGGCTTGACCCAGATGACAATGATAAAATGTGAAAAAGATACGACCAATCTGAAATGTAAATTTACAATAACGCCACACGACATTACACTGCCATCGTCGGATAATCGTTGTTATGCTGCGAGACAAGAAAATTAGGTATATTATGATTAAGTTTCGTCATCCATATCGTGTACCAAACAACTATCAGGTTGGAACTCCCATTGCAACCAATGCCTGTTGTTGCTTCATTTGCAACATTGCCAAAGATCTTCCCACTCGTGGATTGGAGGCATTCGCCTCGATAGACTTTTGGAATTGCATTTGGGTGACTCCCAATTGTTTCAGGGCCTCCTCTCCCTTGTCGTTTGCTACACCCGAGAACGCTAGCTGCAATTCCTGTGCCACGCGAGGATCTCTCAGATTTTTTTCTTTCTTCTTGAAATCGTCGACCAATTCACCCATTGCATTGGTCAGGGAATCAAAGTAAAATTCTGCGACTTCGATTGTCTTCTCAGCAGACATTATCTCTATTGGTTCTTCTGGTTTGGTGGGACCCTTGGCACCCCCCTTTCTCATTCCGACAACGCTCTCTCCAGACACATTCTCCCAGAGTTTTTGGAATCTCTCCACCGAAGTTTTCACTTTCGGGTATTCGTCTGCCTTTTCTAGAAACTCCCAGGTTGCTTCTTCGAAGCAATCGTAGTCCATGTCGGCTTCTTCAAGAGCCTGTTTCTGCTTGGCGACGAGAGCACGCTGGTATTCGCCGACCAAAATCTGTCGCAGTTGTTGCTGAGGAATGTTTTGGCCGCTCATTTGTATTTGTTGGATTTGCTGACTCAGCTGTGCCAAAACACCTTGCATCTCCATAAACAACCTGTCGAAAACCTTGCAGACATCCTCTCCGGTGATTAAATCTCCCTCTTCGTATTCGTCATCGATTTCAGCGAGTTCTCGGCTGTCGGAAGAGGATTCCTTTGACAAAAAGGATTTTGCCGCAACAGCCGCCACAAGGAGGGCCGACCCGATAATTACCTTGCTGGAAGTCGACATGCTCTACGATTTGGAAGCTAGAAAACAAACTTTGTTCGATAGTTTTGTTTGTTAGCCCGGTTTTAGTGGCACGGCACCCTTTGTTGTTGTGGTTGTACCCGGAAAGTCGTTCGCTGGAAGCAGAAGATAGATCTAGCTGGCTGTGAGCTCTCGCTGGGCCTGCAGGGTTCGCAGGCAAGAAACGAATGAAACAGAAAACAGGGTTTTGCGGTCGCTGCTGCGTTCGTTCTCGCGCACAATTAGTACGGCATCGTACGAGAAGTACCAGGTACTGGCTGGGACGTAACAAACCCTTTTTCTTGGGGCTCATAATTTGAGATGACCGACGACGGACAGTCGATAGTCGATAGAATTCTAATTTCTAATGATTCCGATGATTCCACTCCCCCAAATTGTGACAGCATGGAAAAACTGAAATAGATGATCTTTGTTGAAATGTAGCAGTACTGTATATCATTGCGACGGAGACTGCGATACTTACCGTGCATTTCTTCGCCGCAAGAGTTGTGTGCTTCACTCCACCATGGCATCTTTCAACAACAAGCAACCCCTGCCGAAGAGCAAGGGGTCTTCCTTCGATGCGTTTTCGAAGGTAGACGAGCTCGTTTCGAAACCCGTTGTCGGATCGGACGGGGCGGCATCGTGGCAGGCGTTCCGAAAAGACAACCAAGCGAACGTTCGCCACCAAGTATCGGTGGCCCCAAAGGCCCCATTGAAGAAGCAAGACAAGCTCGGAACGGGATTTTCCTCGTGGGAGGAAGAGCGGGCGCACGAAGACATGGTTCGGAAAAACGCTGGGCACGCCTCTGCAAATTCCGGATATACAACGTTCAAGAACGACAAGAGTGCTGCCAAAGAAGCAGCGCTGCGCAAGAAACGAAAGGCGCAGATAGAAGCTAGAATACGTCCAGACGACGAGGAATATTTCATCGCGTCAGCGACCTTTGAGGGATGGAAATTCGACTACGTTTTTACCACGAAAAATGGTGCCACGGGTTACTACTGGGACGGCATGGACAGCGTGAAGAAGGAGAGGGGCGAATCAATGCCGGAGAAAAAATCGGGTCGGTTGCCATCGGCGTCACCCGGTGTACAAACCAACGAAACCAAGGATGCCTCCGTCACAAACAAGCCMAAAAAGAAACGAAAAAAAAAGAAAGGCCCGACAATCGTGCACGACCCAAACAATCCCATGGAACAGGTGCAGGCAATTCTAGAGCGGCGGAACCAAAAACTGATGGGAATGATCACCGCCGACCACGATCTTCCAAGTGGATGGGAGGCCGCAAAAGATCCTTCGACCGGAAAGTCATACTACTTCCACCGTGCCTCTGGTGACCGCACCTGGGAAAAACCAAAGATGTCCACGGGTAGTACGAAAGATCAAGGCAACAACACCGAAACCTTGCCAGCAGGATGGAAGTCGGCGGTGGATCAGGTGTCGGGGAAAACATACTACCATCATACAAGTGGCAAAACCACGTGGACAAAACCTCGGTAATCGGCAAAAAAGGTATCGAATAATATCAACGTTATTGCAGTTTATCTGGGGCTTGGAAGTCAATGATTTTGGACTTTTTCAGTTCTTTGTTCAGAAGAGGAACCCAGTGGTTTTCGATAATGGGGTTCACATAGCAATTGTAGAGCCAACCCTCACTGTCTTTCGTTACGTTACTGGATGTGTCTAGCGTTGGATACGGTACTCCTATACGACACGTTCCTCTCTTCATTTCACCCGTGCAGCGTTTCTGCCACCCGGCGGTGTCTTGTGTTGCAATTGCTTTCGAATGAAGCATGGTCACCTCCGTCTGTTCGTCGGAAAAACGTGACAGAGGATCCGGTGCAACGCGGTAGAAATTCATTCCAGCTGCAACCGTCTCTTGTCTGCCCATCATCGTGAATTTTGTTACGGTCGAGAAATGGACAAAGTGTTGGAGAACGTAATCGGTTCGATATATCTGCTTCTCGGCCGGCATCTTCTCGGTCTTAACCTGCTGCCGGTCGCAGTTATATGTTTGCAAAACTGATGTGTCATTCCGGATCTTCAAGTGGAAACACGGGAATGGTTCGTCGCAAACCGCCCTGTCAACAATAGGAACGGGGGGTGCAATAAAATCTTTTCGAGGCCATGCTCTCCAGGAACCAAAGTTAATTATTTTGGTTCCATTGTCGTCCAGGGTGGTCAAAAAGTCCTTGATGGACGTATAATTCCCAACAGGTGTGATATACTCATCGATGTCCATGGCTGCCATCCAGTCCGTGTGGGGACCGAACCTAAGACGGCAAGACGATTCTGCAGCATACTGGGACGATCGTTCCCCTGGACTGTCGTGGAAATTCCGATTGTTGTTGCATACAGTGGCAGGCCAGGGCACTCTAGTAACCCTGCCCGGGAATTGATCCGCAACGTCTTTGAGACCTGCCCCTTCCCGGGAATTGTCGTAGATGAATATGTGATCGATACCTGTCAATAAATGAAATCTGATCCACTCGTCGGCCCTACGAGCTCCGTCGTCAATCTTGAATCGGTCTCCTCTGGTGGCATAGCTTAGCGAAGCCCATGCGCAAGCAACCACTCGGTGCTTCTTCGTATTTATTGTAGAATGGAACAACGAGACTCCCGCCGCTTCTTCCGTTGGCGCAGCTTCCGGCGGTGATGTGACAGATGGGTATGCCTTGTAGGTTGGGAGGCATATTGGTATGTTTTCCCATCGCCCAGAATCCTCCACGCGAGGGAGAACATGGGAGTCGCCCCATTCTGTGGCTGCTGAAAAATCATATGGCTCCCCGAATTGGTACTTGGGTGGCAAAAATCGATTGGGGGCTCCGTACCGTGGAGGTGTTCGAATCGGTACCAGCGTTACGAACAAGGTGGCCCAGTCGTCGATGACAGATGTACCTTCCCGCACAGTCTCCACGAGCTTTTCTGGAACTGGGCACATGAAAATCAGTTGTGATGTATGCAAGGTTTTGTGGTCTTTGTGGCCTTCTTTGCTGTGCAATTTTTTACTGTGCTTCCGCGCTCCAACATAATCGAAATTGAAGTTGAATTGCGACAACGTTTCCTGGCCATTCGAAAATCTGCAAATAAATCGAGTCTCTACGCCATCTGAATCCGCCTCCTCGTGCGAAGTCAGTTTGTAACGTATTTCTTCCGCTCCTTTCGAATTCTTGATATTAACTCGTTTTACCGGAACGTGCTGAAAAAGTGAAACCTGGGGCTGCATCTTTTCTAAAATTTCAAGCTGATCTGGTGTCGTACCAGATTGACACCTGCGTTTATTTTGAGCCACGAATTGAATAAACTTTCCGTCGTCGGTAGGAAAGACATCGTGGATCCATGGAAGAAAAGGATCTGCGTCCGGAAAGTCGTCCACGGGCCACAGCTCTGGTAATTTACGACACGAGTTCACTCTTGGATAGTCGATGGTTGTCAATTGTTTCTCGGTGACATTTCTTACAGGTAATGGTTTTCTTTCCCAGTCAGTTAGATAGATAGGTTCCAAATGGGCTTTGAGTGTTCTTTGGGAGGATGAGGATGATTTCGACTGAATGGCCTTCATTTTTTTAATTTCTTCTGGGTGTTTCATCTCGTGGATATCGGCATCTTCTAAGTCGAATTTCGACGACAATGGTTTGATTGGGTTCAATTGTGCTCCGGTATTACTTTTCGGAAAATGGTGATTGGGTGCCTTGTGTTTTTTCTTTTCGGGTTGCCGTGCTGCTTCGTTTTGTCTGTCGTGATCTTTCCTTAGGTTCCGTATGTGTTCCTTGAGTTGTTTGTTTTTGTTCATATTAAAAACCGGAGGTCCCCAGTTTCCTTGCACCTCTTTTTGGAAAAAGGTGTTTTGACCCCATCGAAACACCATTACTGTTATTGTCGACCACAACAAAAAGACAACGCCCATCATGGTAATGAAGACGCGCTGAAGCGTAGCCTGTGATACCCGGCGGCCATTCGGCACGAGGCCTGCCGCAGTGAAGGCCGGGCCTCGTTTTCTATTTCTGATTCCAATCCCGGTCATGTTGCCGCCATTCTGGACTTTGGCTTTCAGTCCCATGCTGAAACGGTAAATTGATTCTTTTTGACGACGGGATTCAGAAAATAACTATGACGGAGTTGCTTTAATCGCATTACTATCAAGTATTGAAGCTCTCAAGGGTCAACAAACAAATTACATCAGACATCGAACAGCTCCGCCGGATTATACGTACGGAACCGTACAGGGGAAGAAGAGCACTGATTTTCTTCCTTTTTCCATCAATTTTTGAAATGCCAGGTGATCCTGTGTTATCGTTTCGTGAGTACAGTAACTGCGTACGACAATACGAGTACTCGTATTGAAACGTACGGTACACCCACTGTATTAACGGTAGAACATTTTGAAAAAAGCATTGGACTTCCAAATCTTAATCGAATCGGTCATGAATAAGAACCCAATGCTTAATGATGAAAGCATGATTGCCTCTAGTACTGTATGTGAGACTAGATTACTAGTGCGTACGTACGGTACTACCCTACGAAGGTACCTGTACCTTTATTGTATGCGCTATTTAGAATTTAGTAGCGAGCGTCATGATTTCGGTGCACGTAAGGTACGTACGGCACGAATCTACCTGTTGAAAGGTTCTCTTGTTATGCTAAACCATAGTCACGAGTATGTACTTGTACCTACTCGTACGTACTCGTAGATATTGGGCCACTCTTCACTGTGATCTCCTACCTGTATCGTGCACTACTAGAGAGCCTATTACTACTAGTAGTAACATTTCGCAGGTTATCATTGTCGTCTGTTGGAAACTGATTCCCTTTCTTCTTCGCCACATTGTTCTACAATTTTAGTACCTCCTCAGGTATGAGAAGAGGGGCGTCGAGCACAATCTTACTAGCTTACATTCGAAATGGCTACAACAATTCTCAAGCAGATGCAGTTCTAGTTTAGAATTATGTCTAGGTTACATCATGCGAAAAGGAATCTCAGTGCGATGTTAAGAGAAAGTGCCCTATTCGATATCCCAACCTACTCATTCCGCAATTGGAGAAACATCGAGTTTCTAGTATACCAAGATACAGAAACTCGACGGAACAAGACCGTCGATTCGTCCTGCACAAACCAGTGGTTGTAGAAAATGTCCATACCAATCAAAGACAAAATCGATTGTAAATAATTCAACGTTCTTCTATAGAGTGTAGAAGGCAGTGAAATTTTATTCGGTGTCTTTAGTTCGCAACAAGGAATCATTGACTAGAACTGGTGTAACAGGGACAATGTCCATGGATATCTAACTGTCATGGGTATGTTCAATCGGAACGCTGTCGTTACCGGCAGGGGCCTCCTCGGAAGAACGGTATTGTTTCAGCAACCACCCACCAAGACCTGCCGATGCCGCCCATAGTACCGTGAAGACGGCGCAATAGATTGCGTACCCTTTTCTCGCGGGCGACATGAAGACGAGGGCAAATACCACTCCGATCATATAGTTGAGGGCTACAAAGGTATGCGATGCGACCACCGATATTAGAATGTAAGAACCTCGTAGGTTCACCGATCTGGTATGCGCGAGGAAGAAGAGATACGTGCCAGTTATCATCACCGTGAGAAAGGAGACAATCCCGAGGTCGAAACCATTTCGTATCGTGTTCAAAATCGCCCATACCCAAAAGAAGAGTGCTACAGCACTCGTCAGGACTGCAAACAGCCTCAATTGCTGTCTTTTGGTTTCCATAATCGCTGGTTTCTTTCGGCACTGTTGGGAACTGAATTTGTACAGATCCAAACTTGTCTCTGTTCCGAGTTATTGTTCTTCTACCGGTACGTACCAGGTGTGAGCCTAATTTGCAACGAAAAGCGGCAAAGTGTGTCAGATCGGGAACTTCGATATGCCCTGGTGCGCACGCTTTCGCCACCATACAAATTAAACGAATAACGATATGCCCCCGAAAATGAAAAAACGAGCAATTGGGAATGGGGCTATTTGCTATTCGGCTATTCCAATCATGGAAGTCGAAACATTAAAAAAGACTAAAATAGTTTTGACTGTAATTGTTTCTTGAAGAAGAAGGGGGGTCCAGGTGGTGGATTTTCAAGAAACTTTACAATAGGATGTTTTTAGTCATAGAGCCCGTAGGGTTTTGAAGAACTATGAAACAGTGTGAAACAATAAAGTTAGTAAGGGAATGAGATGCCAAGAAGTTAAATGATAGTACGAGTTAATTTGTTGATATAAAGTGCGTTAACTGTAAAAAGAAGCCTAGTACTACTAGTACTACTAGTACCACCAAGCCTTGTTACATAGTAGTAGCAAAAAGGCATTCTAGTACTCAAATGCCAAAATTATTACTAGTAAAATTGTGCTGGTTAATTTTGAAGCCAAGTATTTAGTACTGATCCTACATAGATCTACTAGTATTCGGTCACTCTTTCAACCCCAAATAGTTCAATAAGCTACTACTAACCACAAGAACAGCTCCAAAAAAAAGTCTCTAGTAGTAATGAGATCCCCTTTGGGGATATGCTTGGTCATAGTAGTGTTAGCAAGAAGAGCGCTGTGTGTCACTGTTACATGACTACTATAGTCTTGGGGGGAGGCAGTTCTCCATCAGCAGCCGGCGGTATTGCCAAAATAGGCAAGTGGAGACCGGCTGCTGGTTAGAACAAAATAGGCCACCACTAGAACTCTATCAAAAAACAAGAACTTTAGACCACCAGACTAAGCGCTCAGACCAAGTTGATACAATTACTACTAGTACTTGTTAGAGATCTACTAGTAGGTCACCATGATTGGGAAGCCAAGAAATGATGCTCTAGCTACTAGTAGTAGTACTAGTAGTAGTACTACTAGTAGTGCTCCTGCTGGCTTCTTGTTGGAACTACTACTAGTCAGCCAAAGTTACAGGTAGTGAGGGGTCAAAAATTGTTAATCCTAGTAGTAGGGGTAATTTTATTACGAATTGACTGGTACTCAGCAAGAAACTAGTAGTTGGTGACATGTGACTAACTGATAGTACTATTAATACAGTGCTGACACCTTCGACTTCTAGTACTGCCACCGAAGCAGACCAATCTACTGGTTGGTACGTATCGTAGTACGTACGTACCTTGTACTCGTAGCTGAAAGTGGCGTTTCGAGTTTAGAAGTTGCCTGACTCATTCGTGATTGAGATCAGTACGAGAACTTACCTACCAGTATTTCTACTCGCATTGAGAAAGTACAAAGAACCTTTCTCGTAAGCTTTCTTCATGTCTAGTGCTAGTACCTAGTCGTACCGCCCGGTACAGCATGTGACACAGGTGGTTTTGATGAGGATTGCCATCGATGGCACAATACACAAAAACGTCGACTCAAATGTTATCAACAGCGCGTCACCTCGGAAGTCGCACGACGACCTTCGGACGATGGGTAGTCGGTCCTAGAACCTCATTGCATCCGTCTTCGTCAACGTCGCCGCCTATCGGAGGAAGATATGCACTGCGAAGCCGAAAGTGCACAACATCGCCGCAGTCGTCGGTGGTGAGATCGATGACATCAAAATCAAAGTCATCACCGAAGTCAGAGCTTTCGACTGCCGCGGCTGCGAAGACACGAGCTGGAACCGGAAAAGTAGACACGGGAACACCATATATCAAGGATCGCGGGCCCGTATCTTGGCCCTCCCTTTTCTTGGTGGGGATAGCAGCTGCTTCCGTGGTTGCATACTACAACATCGAGCGAGAAAGACGACTGGAATCGGCAATGGGGAGGGTTGTAAGCAGTGAGTCTGATGGTTGGTCTCCAAATCCTGGTGTTATGGCACCAAGAAAGTTCAAATTGACTCCTTGGGGCTATTTCCCTGAGGATGACGGTTTTGGTCCCTGTAAGTTGCTAAGGATGTGCTTGATTCTGATATCACGACTCATTCTATCAAATTTCTTTTTCTTATCTTTCGAATTATGTCTTTACTTTTCTTTATCATCCGAATATGAATAAATGTGTACACCTATTTCCTTTAGCTGGCAAACCTGCAATTGGTGGACCTTGGTCGCTGGTAGATCTGGATGGAAAGTTAGTTACAAATGCATCCTTTCAAGGAAAATGGCTGTTGCTCTATTTTGGATTTGCTCGTTGTCCCGATATTTGCCCGTCAGAAATGTTGAAACTTGCTCGTGTGATCGATCAGCTCAAGGAAACCCACCCACAGTTGGCATCGCAGCTTGTCCCTGTCTTTGTTTCGGTGGATCCGGCGAGGGATTCTTTGACAGCCCTGAGAGAATATGCAAAAGATTTCCATCCTGACTACGTCTTTTTGACTGGATCACCAACTCAGGTACAGGAAATGGCTAAAAAGTACCGAGTCTACGTCAGCAAAGCAGAAGAAACCGATGATGGCGATTATTTAGTCGACCATTCGATTGTCGTATATTTCCACGACGATAAGGGAGAACTTTCAGACTGCTTCACTCAATCGATGCGACCGAAGGACATATCAGAGAAAATCATTGAAAAAATGACTTCACCTAAGGGGTTGGTTGCTTGATTGTAAGGTAGTTAGTAAACTGTTCTAAAAAGTATTTATTAGGAAAGTAGCATTTCCTTTTACGGGAGATGAATGCGAAATCCCATTCGACGTGGCTCACATCTCGATCCAGGCCCATCGCTTAGATTGAATTTTGCCAATCGACTCTGACTCTTATCTTCGAAACTAGATACGGCACCAATTCATTATTGATTCCTTCGCTTCGAAAAAAGAGTTCTCCATTGTAACTTGCAACATGATCGAACTTATGCGATAGGAAAACTTTGAGTCGCATACGTTTGTTCCAGTTTTCAGCAACAGGCAACGAAAGAATCTGTCTACACAGATATCCGAATTGTTGTGATTGAACTTGGTCCGGGGCAGCTGGACATTTATATCCCCAACCCGAGCTACCTCTAAGCAGTGTTCGAGACGAAAACACGTGAATTACAAGCACTGTAGTTCACTTTAGCTCAACGGAGAATTGTCTGAAGATGATTATTCAAGGCAACGACCGCGTGTGAATATCGATGTAAGAGGACATAAGAGTATGTTCATCAAGAATAGCGCGTCGCCATTTCCAACTTTACCTCTTCATCTAGGAGCTCGCTCTCACAATTCAAATTTGAAACTCCAGGAACTTCGTCAACAAAGGTTTCTTGATCTTCGTCCAAAAATTCTTCATCGCTTTCGTTGGCAAAATCTTGTTCGTCTTCGTCGAACACGTCTTCGGACTGTATTGGTTCCATACCGGATCTCTCGTTCTCTTTCTTTTGCAAATGGAAGACAACCTTGTACAACATCACACCACTAAACACGACGCAAACCCCAGCCGTGTTCATCAGATTTAATCTATCCCCGAAAAAAGAAACGCCGACAAAGATAGTTGTCAGCTCTTTGATTACGCCTCCAATCATCAAAATAATAGCCGATGCCTTCAGTATGAGATATAATTCGCAAAGAATCATGACAATCGCAAAGGTCCCACCAATCATTCCCAAGAGGAAAACTTTCAATAATTCGTTCGAATCATTATCTTGGGCTTCTACTAATTTCACCCAAGGTTTCTCAATAACTATACTCAAAAACACCATGCTCCAAACCATACTCGGTGTCAACAACTTCATAGTAACTAAGGTGGACTTCAGAGGAGGGTCCAAATTTTGGAGCTTGAGTTGGACTAAGGTCCAGCGCGCTCCCGAAAGGACGCTTGCCAGCAGGCAAAGAGCAAAACCATGAAATACAAAGTCGACTTCCCCAAACACCGTCAAGAACTCTCCCATTGCAATAACTATTACAACTCCGATTAGAGGCCACGTTATGCGTTCAATTTTGAAAATGTATGCCCAACTAAGAACAAATATTGGCGTCGAAGCTTTTACCATTGTGTAAAAGGTCAACGTGATTGTGACCAATGCTAAGTTGGAAAAACCAATGTCAAGCGCAGTTACAATACCGCAGGGCACACTAACTGATGCCCATTCCTTCCAAGTCATGTTGGTAACTCTATCTGCTCCTAGTTTTTCTGGGAAACAGGCGCATGCGACATAGGAAAATATCCACTGTATCAAAAAGTGTACCGATGTCAAAAGAAGTGGGCAAGGGAAGTTCATATGGCCATCTCCAAAGACATATTTATTGTATGAGCCTAAAATCGATTTGCAATCAAAATAAAGTGAGGTATACGTTCAATGGAGATAAATGGGTAATAAAGCCGAGTCATAAACTAGGATTGGCTGTCCGAACTCAATAGATCGAGCTTACTCAATATGGCAGAGAAGAGAAACCACCCAAGCATTGCCGGCATGTATATACAGTGATCGGAATAGAATCTTCCCACGCCATCGAAGAATTCGCGCGATGCCAACGACATGGCTCCCAATATTGTATTTGAAGAAGAAAGCACGAAAACTTTTTAATTTCTGATGAGAATTGTCTCTATTTTGCCCAACAAAAATTCACTGAAAGGAAAGTTCAAATTGGGTTCTCTGCAATAGAGTTTGCATCGACGTCTTCTTTATTGTTTTGGAAGCGGTTGTTGGCTATTATTATTTACAGCTGATCGTGGGAAAAATGCTCCCGGTTCTATTTTGTGACGGCATTTCACGTATCGAACAAACCTCTCTTGCAACGGTCTACAAGGGTACCGTATTTTAAAACAAAAAATGTTCCTTGGTGCACCGAGCGGCAGCAAGAGTCATGTGCTGGAAGCATTGCTGAAGACTACTTGACTGCACGGTAGTACTAGTACGTACGTACCGTGCTGTACCGGTACGTATGCTATGTACTGTTGAAGACAAAAATAGCCGTACACTACGTTACATACCAAAGGTATGTAAGGTAGGGCCTTTATCTGTATTGTACGAACCGGTACGAGAATCGTGCCTAACACCTGCCTATTTTTCAAACTGTGATCAGTGATCGACAGCGTTTATCGATTATCCTTCAAGTGCCCTTTTGACAGGCGTGATAGTACTTGTACCCTACGGTACATCAACCGTCGGCTTCAAAACAAGTAATACATTGCAATTCAAAGCAAAACAGAATGTGATTGTTCATCACATGTTGACCATATTGATGATGAGCAAAACCAATCGAATTCAGTTACCTACAAATCTCAACAATCGCGCGAGAATAGACAAAACAGAAACCGATACGAAAAGACGAAAAAATGACAACGGCACTGCATCATCGAGGAATCAGAGAACACGTTTCCTGCGTGCTTCTATTCCATGTCTCGTGATGCTTTGTATATTATTATTCCGGTATCCTAGTCTCAGTCTAATTCGGCAACAAATAGAAGGTTACGGCAACGTCATGGTGAAGCTGGATGATATCGTCACCATCCCGCTTATTCCGGATATCGAAAGCCGGGAAGGTCAGGATCACTACTACATGTTTCCGAACACCTCATCATTCGAAGGTCCCAAAGGAATATTACTGTACTTGCACTCTTGTCGACAATCAGGACTGGATTTTTTCACTTTACCCGAACACAGAATACTTGCACTGAGGGCCATCCAGAAAGGAATGATAGTATTTTCTCCTACCTCTCAGAATCGAACATCGGGATGCTTTGCCTCCGAAGGCGCCGAGGGTTATCTGGAAAAAGTCGTTAATGGCTTCATAAGAAAGTATCAACTTGAGCACTTGCCCAGGGTCGGTTTGGGCGATTCAAGTGGAGGATCGCTTCTCTCGTTTGTTTACCGAGCTTTGAACCTCAAGAGCATTGCCATCTTTAATTCACCCCAGGGTTATGACGATGAAGATATGGGCTCGGTAGCACCAACAGTGTATCTGACGATGTCCACCGACAAATCCATCACTGACCGAATGAACTCCAACATGCTGAAATTGAAAAACATGAACGTCTCTTCATATCTCTATAAAGTCTCCCCCAGACCATTCACCGAGTCACTATGTAAGGCTCGGCTCCCGGAGTTGAGCGGCGAGTTTTGTCAACATATCTTACAGACTATGCAAAGTGATTATTCCAATCTTCTGGACACGCATAGTTATGTGGTCGATGGGGATGTGAACTCGGAACAATGGCAAAGGTGCTTTGAGAAACTAGAATCTGATTACAAAACCATTCCCTCTACGTTTACGTCATTGGAGGATTTGGTTCCCTACCGGTACCGAAAGCGGGGAAATGCGATGTCGATAGACACAAAGTCGTGGCTACGAATCATTTTAGAGAAAGAGATTCAGACCTGTCATGGTTTCCATGCTATGACAGCGCAATTCCACGAAGAAATTTTGGATTTCCTGGTGTTGAATGCGAAAATTTAAATTTACAAGATTTGTTGAATTCAGATTGAAAATTAAATATCCTACGATCGCCCATTGAATTGTTGTAGACCGAAAACTATCAGTCTCCTCGTCCAACTTAGTTATGTCATGGTTTGGTCTCGTCACAATGTTCCCTATTCTAGATTCAAATAAGCTCCACTTGCCGAAAAGTATTTCGGCTTTCCCAGCGTTACGCTTTCAAAATTGCACTTCACTTCCGCAGCGATAACAATATTGTGCCGAAGACCAATGGAAAGATGCACCGCATTGGCGGCAGGTAAAGGTAGTGTTCAGAGTTAAATCGTTTTCGTTGCCACTGCGAGCGTTGACCGTGGATTCACGGCTTTTCGTAATTTTATTTCTCATCGACTTCGTACGCCCGTTCCGAATGTCCTCTCGATCCAGCAGAGCTTCGAGAAGTGCAGCGGCTTGTGCTGGAACAACTGCTACTCCCGAAAGGATACTCCCACAAACAATCAATCTCCCTTGTGAAGTGACCGGTGTGACATCTCCAAACCCAACAGTAGTCAATGTTGTCAATCCGAAATACAGGGCATCGAAGTAATTGTTGATATTAGGGTTTACTGTATGTTCTGCCGTATATATCAAACCGGTCGCTACGGAAATCAGAGTGAAGAGGGACAATCCAACCCGTGCGAGTTGCAATTGCCAGTCTTGCACTATGTACGTAGTGGCGCTAGTTCTTCCGGTTGCTTGTTCCATGAATCTGTCAAATGTATCCAGGTCTTGGAGAAAGCGCTGAAGCCGAAGGACCCGCAACAGTTGCAAATTGAACAATCCCGAGGGTTCCGCAAGGGCAGAAGGCAAGAGCGCGACTTCTTGCCAAAACGAGGAGGGCGTGATGACCACCGCGAACGGCAAGATTGCCACGAGAATATCAATGACAAATTGTGGATCGAGAATAAAGCCCAGCTCCTCACGGCTCGATGAAAACCATCTCGCGGCAAAATCTGCAAAAAAGATAGTGCCGATAATTATTTCTACCACGCGGATCATGGGAAGGAAGGCATTCAGGGAATCAAGGGTTGAAAGAGCCACTAGAAGCGAATTCAGCAAAACAACTAATGAAATCAGAATCTCGACAGATGGCTCTTTCAGAAAATTGGCAATGGATTCCTTCAATTGTCCAATGGGACCTGCAGGTAGAATGAGTCCATCGTCCGTATATTGGAGGAATGTAGAATCCGAATCTTCGCGACTGACAAAGGGTCCTGAAATATCATCACAGTCCACGCAGCAGTAGTCTGGTTCGGGGAGAGTAGATTTACCACCGTTCTGCAACACATCCAGCATACTTTCTTCTGTCCATGATCCGCCCAACTTTGTGGAGTCGGTTTCGATATCAGTGGTGTTGTGTTTTTTGGTCGTAGCAAATAAAGAGAGCTCGCCGTTGCGAATTGTGTGCCTCCCGACAGGTCTGTCATGGTTAAATGCTGACAGGGCTGCCTGAAAGGAGTGAACAAAGTTTTCGGAACAATGGAAAATGGCTAGGCAGATTGGCCAAGCTACTCTAGGTGTTAACGTCCGTTTTCTCTTTCTGTTCGTGATTCTACATTTGCTGGTCTCCATTGTTGCTATATCTCATTGAGTTGTGATGGATGGCCGGAATGCTAGACCAGGGTCGTCACAGATGGAACAATAGTGTCATGGAAATTCACGGAGCGTTTCGACTTCGTGATTGGTACCGTCCGTCTGTCTCGGCACGAAATACTATCGTACCTACTGTATTCGTACAGAACATACGGTACGTACCTTTTGCTACGGTTCCAGTTACCATTTCTACCGCGCAGCACGTAAAGTAACCATTACAATACCTTACGGTACATATCTACGGTATGAGAACTCGTACTCGTACAACGTATATTGTACGCTGATGTGTAGAAATTAGAAGTGCGTGGTTTTCGCTTCGAGAAGATTGGCGCGTCTTGTATCTGGTACTGTACTACTCTGAACGCTGGGGGCTACCACACGGTACGTATTTCAGAACGGTGCGATTACTACTTGTGACTTCGATGCAATGGAGCACGAGAATTATGAGCACGAGTCATTCCAGCATGGTTCTCGTGCAATGTACTTAAGTACCGGCTACGCTACGAGCACTACGTTCGGACTACGAAAAACAGTATTCCAAAATGGCGCGCTTCTATTGTTACCCCTAATCTCTAATCTTTTTGATTTCTGTAGTGCACGTAGGATCACGTAGGCCACAGTATGTTTGAAAGAGCAAATCGCCTCCCGTCCCCCCGCACAGCATTGCTTTCCGCGCCAAATCACCGTTTCGTGTGCACCTCGTCCCGCACGAAACCAACTCCTGTCACATCGGTCAGGTGCGCTCTTTGTTGTTACTACTTCTGATTCCGTTGCTGCATCGCCGTTGTTGCCGATAAAATATCACGCGTTGGCGAAGTGGACTATTAAAGTGGTTTGAAGGCAGTTTTGCTCAGCACCAATAACCCTGCAGTCTGAACAGAAAGCCGGCAAGAGATAAGAACCATGCCATCGCTGTGCAGCATTCCCGGATGCGAATCGGGCGAGACCGCCAAAGCAAAGGAATCCGTTGAAAACGATGTTGCATTCGAGGAAACCAAAACGGGAGAATCGAACAACAAAGACGCCATTCCGACATCCGCGAACCACCCATTATCCGATCACATTGCTTCGGTCGATGGAGAAGGTCCGGAAGATACAGGAATTACCACACCTGAATCCGAACCTGCATCCAATCACAAGAAGCGTCGAGTAACACCCGGGAGCGATTGCGGAAGCAAACAAAAGCAGCAAAGGAAGATAAACCAAATGACTCTGTCGTCCTTTTTCAACAAGGGATCCATTCCTACGCCTTCCAAGAAGAAGAAAAAGGCGGCAACAGCATCTACGAATCAAGAGAACAATGGTGTAGCGTCTGGTTCGTCACCTAAAGAAAGAGAAGCTAGCGCCAATTCGAGTTCTCCTTCGACCAAATTGGCAAAGGAAACGAAGATGGAAATCGAAATCATCACTGTCGACAGCGATGACGACAAAGTGCAAGGGAAAAGCCCAGCTTCGAACCCGATATCGCCTTCTAAGAAAGCACCGTTAGCAGTAGAAGGGACCAGTCTTTCTTCCGACAACGAGAAAACCGGAACAGCTAGTCAGAGAGCGCCCGTGAACGACAAGAAAGCAAACAAAGGAGACAAAAGCTCTTCCCAAATCATGGTTGGTGGGTCGCCTCGGTCGAAAACTGTAATCTGTAAACCTTCGTCACCTACGAACTCTCTGAGTGTTCTAGAATCGGCGTCTGGCACCCCTGCCGCAATTTCCGCTATTCCCATCAAGAGGAAAAGCAACAGAAAGGTGAAGACCAAAACCAAATCACCCGATCCATCCACGTGTCCCTCCCTAGCTGTTGTCAAAAAAAAACTATCAGAAAAAGACTTGACGAAAGAACGGCTTGCATTGTTACGAAAGTACACATCAATGAAGGAGATGTACTTGAAACGCGCCAATGAGATTGTCGGTCAACACAGAGACGGGTTGAAGGGAGAAAAAATTGAAAGCGTCAATCTCGAACCCATCACGGATGGCACAGAGTTGCAAACAAAGGAGTCGAAGCTATGCGAAGACTTCCCGACGCAAGTTGTGGCCAACATGGCTCTGATCATTGAGGGAAGGTAAGTCGGAATCAGAACTCGGTGGGGTAAGATCTGGGTTGGACGGAATGAAACTTGCATCAATATTCTAACTTTCGGATTGCTTTTGTTCACGTTGCTGTCGTTCCCAGTGATCTCCCGCTATCGAGACTAGTTTCAAAGGTGTGTTCTGAGTTGAAAGATGTCCATGGAGTCGAATGGTTGGAGGAATCGGTAACCGCGAAGGTCAAACTTTTGTCGAAACGCAAGGCATACCTAGACCCAATGAAAAGGTGTACAAAGGCGGTTGATTTGTTCGAAGACGACGATCAAGATCGTCTTTGGAGGTGGGAAGTGATGACACTCGACTTGTTGCCTTCTGACTTTACTTCCAAGGTTCGCAAAGTAAGGACTGCTCGCAAGAAGGTCTCGACGCATCACTCTGCCCTTTTGAAGCTTGTCAAGTCTCTGGAAGAAACCAAGAAACTTATATTGGATCCTGAGCTTCCGAAGTTAGAAAGTGCGAAGGCCAAGATTAGCCGAGACGAGGAAAAGGTTCTCAAATTTGAGCGTGATGCCGAGAAGGTGCGATTGGCGGACGAAGCAAAGGCGAGAAAACTCCTCGAACAGGAAGCGAAGAAAAGAGCAAAAGAGGAAGCACTGGAAGCCAAAAAACGGGCGAAAGAACAAGCTCTGGAGGAAAAAAAGCGGAAAAAGGAAGAGGCAGCTAAAGCGAGGGAGGAAGATAAACGAAAGAAAGAAGAAGAAAAGTTGCTGAAAGAGAAGGAAAAGAAGCTAGAAGAAACGAAAAAGCTCCAAACAGTGACCAAGCAAAAAGCTAGCTTTCGATCATTTTTCGCCGCCGCACCGAAAAAAGTGACAAATGATCAACACAAGAAAGCACTCAACACTTGCATAGATCTGACTTGTGACTCCTTTGATGCGGATTCATTCCGTGCAAAACTCGATGCTTCGGATGACGCCTTGCCCTTTGCATTGAAAGAGAACAAACGATCGGCTACTGCAATGGCTTCTCGCAAACGTCGCACAAAACCGGTTGCTGTCTCGGTGTATAAAACTGTAGAAGCAGATAAAACCGAGTGGGGTGCATCCGATTACCTTGAGCAAACAACAATCGAAGTTCCGAACAGATACCGATTTTTAAGTTTCCATGAGGACTGCCGTCCGCCGTATCGGGGGAGCTGGAGTAAAAAGAGTTCAATTGTCACCGGGAAGACACCCTTTCGGAAGGATGTTGCTATCTTTGACTACGAGTATGATAGTGAAGCAGAATGGGAGGAGGGCGACGACGAATTGGGAGAAAACGTCGACGATGACTCTAAAAATGGCGAAGATGAGGCCGATCTTGAAGGGAACGCTAAGGTGTACGACTTTGAGGATGGCTTTTGCGTTGCAGATGATCGGTTACTCGATAATGAAGAAGATGCCGACGAGGAGACAAAAGCCTTGTATAAGAAAAAGATGCAAGACCGTGCACACGAGGAACAACAACAATTACATTCCAATCGTATCCGCATCATCGCACCGTGTTTTGGAGGCATACCATTACATTTGAAGAAAGAAGATTGTACGAGCAGTGACTGTCTAGAAGGTTTTCAAATCGATAAAGCAACAGATACACTTTCCTCGTACAAGGGAATTCAACTTTCCAACGTGATGTTATGCGTGGATGCATTCCCGCAATTGTACACAAACCAAGAGAATCGCCCGGAGTCGAATACGAACGGGGATACAAACAAAGATGACTATTCAAACGAAGCTATGATAGCAATGGTGCGATTCACCCATCACTCAACTCTTACTTCGAAAGACAAAGTTATTGAAGAGCTGCGTGCCTCCAGCCCGACTCTGTTCTCAAATCGGGCAAAGGCAACACGCAAACTCGATGCGATCGCCGTAAAGAAGAAGCATCCGAAATACTCTGGAGTGTACTGGGAAGTCAAACCACAGATACTCACCGAGCTTAACCTGACCGATATTTTAGTACGTTGCCATTTGTTTTGCTCCGGTTCTGTTTTGGTCTTATCACATTTTGCAATGTTCGAGTGCTTGTTGTTGTCTTACGATTGTTTACGAAACCTTTCCAACGTTAACATAGAAAAAGAAAGTCGAAGACATAGTTTACGAAGATGACGTTCAAGAGAAGCCTGTGGGATCGAGTGGAGATCAGAAATCCAAAAAGGTTTCTAAAGCAAAGTCCCAATCACCCGATGCCAGCAAAACTATTAAAGCGAAAGACGGGAAAGCCGAAGCATCGGGAAGTGCTTCGAAGAAAAGAAAGACGAAAGAGAAAACTCAGGAACAAACTAACGCGGCAAAGAAAAAGAAAGAAAGCACAAGCGAAGGAAGGGGCAGCATGAAAGGAGACAGTACGAAGAATAAAGATGCTTGTGAGGGGATGAAGAATCTCATGGCCCAATTCGTAAAGAGGTCACCATTAAAAACAAAACCGTCAAAAACCATTGCGAGTTCAACGAAAGATGCAACTCCATCTTCCTCCTCGCAATAAACTCTGCAACAGTGAGAGAACAAACTGATAAGCCGCGACTGCGCCTGTAGCTCGTGCAATCCTAGCTACCAAAGCTATCTAGTTTATAGGTCTCGGTAGAGAACACGTTGGTTTAAGGCTTCCTGGTCACTCGTTCTACGGGTCGTGAATAAAATAGAAAATCTTTCAGACGCGAACTTTCTGATACCTTTTTTTATCATTTCGAAATCTAGATTCATTATATAGACACAAATTTGTGGAGCAACGTATCTAGATGAAGCGTCAAATGGAGCGATAATCGATTACCTCGGCGGTAGCCTTGAAGATGCTGACTCTTAAAGTATTCTTTCTTTCGCTACAATTGAACCGTACTAGAAAAGCCTGGTAAATCCACAGCTTCGACGGTCTCTGCCGCCCGTTGCGCTGACGTCTTTCGGTCCATGATGAGCTGAGCAATCTCCGAAAGCGGCAGGGCCAACAGCGAATCGTCCGTCATATTCGACTGCCATTCCTCCACGAGTTCGTACCAACGGTTTTCTGCATCATCGATTCGAAATTCGTCCCAGCTGACATCCGATGCCTTGGAATAGTCCATGGATATAAGTTCTGTTAACAAGTAGACATCAACGTCTACAGTTTCGTCAACGATAGAAACGGAAGATTCATCCACTTCGCTTTTGGCCTGTGCCGAATTTTGTTTGCTCCTCCCGGAAGCCACTTCTTTGGCTCGGCCATCGTCGGAGCGAAGTTTGAATCGGCCGACGTCGCAGGGAGAAAAGAGCCCCGTCATTTTTTGCCACTTCTTGAAGCAACTCAGCCGGGATCTCTTTCCCATGCGCTTGCTGATGGCAGACCACGCAATCGTTATCTGTTCTGCCTCTACCATTTTCCCCAGTGCCAACATGTCCATCTTCGGATCGACGTTCAAAGATTCTCGAATCAATCGTTTCAACTGTTCTGTCTCCTCCTCTTGCCAGCGGCCACGAACGTATGAACTGTCTAGCTCGCGATACTTGTCCCTGCAGGAGTCCGCCGACCGATTCAGTTTGGCTTGGATGTGCGCCCACTTCTTGCCGAGCGTCGCCACAAAACCAATGAGTTGTTCCACCTCTCGGTCGGACCAGGCACCCCTCTTGAAGGGATGAAGCTGTCGGAGTCCGTGTCGGTACACCGATTGAACCGAACGATAGGGAAGGCACTTGGCGATTTCCATCCAGGAACCTTTTAGATCCGCCTTGTGGTCGCATTCGCTGCAAAGTCGACTCACGGAAATTTGTTTCATTGTGCAATATTCTTTGACGGCGTTCTTTATGATTTCTGTTTCTTCTTTCGTATACTTTCCCGTTCGGGTTTTGAGGCCTTTTCGTGCGATTGCAACAGCAACAGAAGAAGGAATGGTGGTCAAGTTTTTTTTGCAGGAAGGATTGTATTGTTGTGAGAATCAAACAAATTGCAACGTTGGTCAAAAACAGTAACGACAATAAAGTTCCAACCGATTCAAGTTCTTGTTTCGATTTGTCGTCGCATTATTAAGCCCGGACCACAGAAGCCTCGCCTCGCAATGTTGATGACCAAATGAAAAATTCTCCCGACAAACCAACAGGTGCACACCCCATTCGTTTCTCTGGGCACTTACCTTGCCCGAATCCATTTTTGTGCCAATTGTTTTCGTTGGAATTTTTGTTCGGTATAACGTCGGTCGTTACTTCCGAGTCCTCGTAGGGATCCTGTGATGCATCGTAGAAGGTTTCGGTAATGTCCTCATCCTGCTGTGATGCGGTTGCCATCTTTGAAGAGATCGAACGATAAATTCCACTGGAATGGATCTTTGTCCTGCCGACACGGTACTTCGTGGATGAATCGTTGATCGTAGAAGATGTTGATCGTTGTTTGGATGTGATGTGTATGTACGGGTTCCGGGCAATCAAGGTTGCGTCAAAGCCGACGAGAGTACTACGGTATGGGAGCTTCGCTGATCGAAGTGAAGGGCCAGTTTACTCGTACGGTATTACGGGATACGGAACGGCACGGAAGGTATTCGTACGTTACGTACCGGTATATGTAGGTCGAAGTGCAACAGTATGGCTTCGACCCGTTCGACTAAAAAATATAACTACATCTCATTTTTCATTTTTCGCTTGTACTTCGTACCTGGAACCGTCCCCACAGTACGTTGGTACGTCAGGGGTCATAAAAGACCCTTTACGTACGGTGTAGTACAGTATTACAACAAAAAACTAAAAAGCTTTTTTTCCTTGAACAGACGGCGGTCGTTCATACCGCACAAAGTTACTCGTACTACGGGTACGTACGTACTTCATGATCGATGATCTGAGCGTTGCTACGTAAAATGACTACTAGTACTACTTTGACTCAACATGGTACAAGACATGACGCGCGTATCGTGGCGAGTCAGTCGGTTCGGTTCGGTTCGATTCGATCAACGGTCGATTTCGTGAAAAGGAAAGCTTTCTCCCACCACACGATTGGGATTGAATACGATTTACTAGCAACGCAATAGTACTAACCATTGAATGGTATCATTGTTGGGAACGGAGAAGGTTACAAGATAGTCTTCCAAGTAGCTGTCTGTCTAATCTCATCAAGAAATTGAAGGAAAATCAAGAAAATGAGTGATTCTGCAACGAAAACGAAGGACCCTTTGTTGACCTTGGCATACGCAACAATTGCGATTGTATGGGGAGCGTCGCAGTTTGTTTTGGTCCCGTATGTAGTCCATCTGTTGGTTTTGGTGACGGCTATTTTGTATGTTGCCTGCCATTCGTCGCTCGTGTTGAGGGAAGAGGTCCCCAAGGAAGGAGAAGAAGGATACGACCCGGATGCTCCCGCAAAAGAGACGCTGAAGACGGAGGACGCCATGCAATTTCCAATCATGGGAAGCTGTTCCCTTTTCGGATTGTACCTAGCCTTCAAATTTTTGGGAGAAGACCTTGTGAACCTTCTCATAGGTGGATACTTTGCCCTCGTTGGCGTCGGAGCTCTTGCGCTGACCTTCAGTCCAGTTTTGGACAACATCGCCCCCAAGTCCATGAACGAATACAAAATGGGATTCAGGAAGAAGATTCCCCACCCTTTGCCGGCTTGGATCCTTTCGGAGGATTTTGAGATTGGACTCGAGCTCACCGCAACCGACACTGTGTCCATTCTACTGGCCGCTGGTGTTGTATTCCTCTATTTCCAGAAGAAGTATTGGGCCCTGAACAACGTACTCGGCATTTGTTTTTGCTTGCAAGGTATCGAGCGGCTCTCCTTGGGTACCTACAAAATCGGAGCAATTCTGCTGGTGGGGCTCTTCTTTTACGACATCTTCTGGGTGTTTGGTACGGACGTCATGGTTACGGTAGCTAAGAACCTTGACGGTCCCATCAAACTGCTATTTCCTAGGTCACTCGAACCCCTCGACGACACCGGAAAAATCGAGTTGAGTTTGCTTGGCCTTGGAGATATTGTCATCCCCGGTTTTTTCCTCTCGTTGCTGCTCAGGTTCGACGCCGAGAATGCAAAGATGCCAACTGATAAGGTTGACGTTTACGAAGCGTTCCCAAAGCCATACTTCTATTCGGCCATGATTGCCTATGTTATGGGGTTGGGTGTGACGTTGTTTGTGATGATTTACTTCCAGGCTGCGCAACCAGCTTTGTTGTACCTGGTACCAGCCTGCCTGGGATCGTCCTTCCTTTGCGCTATTGTTAGGGGTGAAGTTTCGCTACTACTGGCTTACTCGGAAGAGGAGGAGGAGGAACCTGAAGAAGGGGAAACATCCAAAACAGAAGAAGACAAGAAAAAGGATTGATTTGCTTTGAAACCATAGGAAGCCGATTGATATATTCAAAGAGCCTGAATATATATTATGTAGCCCTATCACTGATTTAAAAAGTAGTCGCTGCGTGTTCCGTAGAATAGAAATCAATTCAAAACATCTAATCGAATACAATTGTTACTGTATGTTCTATGGATATGCATTGGCGTATCGTTGAAAAGCCTCCCCGGTTTTCACGAATACTTCGCCCACACCGTCTCTCATTCCGCTCTTGATTTGTCGGCTGACCATCGGTGGGCCGTTTGGAAAGACGGCTTCGAGGGAGCATATCAGCTTGCAGCTTTTGTTCCCGGTGTTGATTACGACGTACTTCGTCCAAGCTTCAAACGTGGATCCGTATGGCACATCGGGAGTTAACGCTCGGAGCTTCAGCGAAAAACAATAATCATTGTAGCACTCGATGTAAGCAGTTTCATGGGCTGTATTTGCGGCCACAAACGCCGATTTTGGCATCAGGTAGCCTAAAGAGGATAATCCATTACAACGAAATATGGTGATGAGTTAAAATGCGTTTAGGGACGAAACGCACCGAGGCTAAATACAAAGACGGTTTGAAAAAGAAATTCCATGAAACTCACTCGTTTTTCTTTCGGCCCCGATGAAGTCTTCGTGCTTGACAGAGTCGGGCAATTTTGATAGACCAATTTCGTCATTAAATTTGTTCCATTCGCCAGAAACGATACTAGAGGAAAAGATAGAGAAGAAATCCTTTAGTCGAATGCCACGCTTTCAAAAAAGAAGCGACGTGAAGAGTACCAATACGAATCGAAAAATGAGGATGAGCCGCCCGCTGAATACTTACTTGTCGTAGTTTAGTTCCGTTTTCATCACTGCATCTTTCATAAATGAAGATTCTGAGTTTAACAGAGCCCAACGCAAACGTTGGAACCCTACCTGTAGGTTGAGCTCAAGACTAACATATTCGAGATTCGGAGGTACTTCAAAGCCATCAGGGATACCAGGAGCTGCTCTGTTATCATCCTTGATTGCTGGACCTAATAAAGGACCTAGAAGTTCCGCTTCACCTTCTCCTGACCCTGCCTTTTCTTGCTTCTTCTTGAGGGCACGACTATCTGTACGGATTTCTTGGAGAGCTGAGAGCATGCAAACCGTTTGACTTTCTGCATCCTGAATTTGAATGTTCATTTCCATTCCTTTCTGCTCCACGATGTAAAAAATTTCTGTTTCCAATAAATGACTGGTGAGTGATAAAGTTGCTAATCGAAAATGCAAAAAATCCATACTCTTTTGCACAGACTTACCGTCAGTGACACTTGACAGAAAATATTTCCGAAAAGTTTCTCCAATACAAAAACGGTACAGAAACCAACAAATTGGAGTGTATACGATCCAATGCGTATAGTAGAGGGTTGCCACAAAACCTGCCAAGACTTCCATACTCGTCATATGGGATAGTCTTATCAAGCTAGCTAGTGGTCCGTATCTTCTTGTTACTCCATTTGCATTATCCAATTCAGCTTTTCTGATCCATTTCGCCCGCCGTTCATTTACGTCCACGTAAGTCTTTTCAACTAAACGGCTCCAATCCACCCCAAGGACATTGACAGCAAGGACAAAGTACGGTCCGACACGATATTCGATTTCGGACTCTATGAAAACACCCCTTCGTTTTAACCGTCTAAAGCAGACAAATCGAGATAACAACACTGTAAGAACAATTTCATATGATCACTTGAATACACAAATTGGTAAGATATGGTGTACGTACGGTGTTAGAAGCCTAAAGTGGAGAAAATGTGTGGTCAATGAAAAGAACTTGATCGTGAGAAACAGAAAAACAGATAAATCCAGATCATCAATCGTTATAACGCGAAAAAACTATTACAAATGCATCCACGTACCTATAGAGATCGTTTGAAAGCTGGACTGCGATTCTGCGTGGAGTAAAGTCTGAGGCAAGAGCCAAACCAGCAAGTTGTACGAGTTGGCCCTGGGCTCTAGCCTTGAATTTTTCGAATTGTGCTCGGCTTTCGTCGTTCCGGATATCATTAAGTTTTCCCTCCTTCTGTTTGTGCTCCTCCCATCGTTGTCTCGCTAATCTGTCCAGTTCATGACTAACCACTTGAATAGAATTTTTGACGATCACATTGACGTAGAGAGTTTGCTTGGTATTTTCAATTTTTTGCTTCACGTCCGAGTCGCTTTCGATCTTCCTCTTATAATGATCTACAGCAGATGTGGCCTTCTTGGATTTGCCTTTTTTCATGATGGCATAAGCATCGACAAATTTGTTTTGTATTTTTTCGGCAAGATTTTTACCTTCGGTACGAAATCTACTGTAGGCCCCGTCTCTTTGTCTCTCGATTTCTCTCTGTTCTAACATATCGTAATAGTATTTATCTTTCGAGTAAGACTCCAGTTCAAACTCGGCCTCTTGTTCAAGCTGGCTCAACACAAGCTTTTCAGCTTTTTTGCAGACGTCTGTAAGGGCCTCATCAGCCAAGACTACAAAATCATCACTTTGGTAGGGATTATTCTTATTTGAAAGTATCCCTCGGTGCCCGATGGGTGGTGGACCAATTTCGGACGATGAGAGTGCAAACTGATGGTTCAAGTTCCGAGAAGAGACGGCAAGAAAATCAGGCCTCGCTGGTGCGGGCGAAGCTCCTGAGTTAGCAACACTTGCTTTCGAAGCTTGTTCGTATGTCTTGAAGTCTTCATCGAGCTGTAGATGCTCACGTTGTGAGCCCTCAAACGAGGCAAAATTTTCTCGTGCTGTTTGAAATACTTCACTGTCCCTATCCGCTCTTCCGAAGCTGTTATCATGTTCTAGACCATTTTGTGCCCATCCAAGCTCTGCAACTATCTCCCTTATATGATAATCCTCGTGTTCACTGGCGGCCTCATAAGAACTGAAGCGTTTCCCAGTAACTCCGCACATCCATGCTTCTCGCGGATTGTTTTTCACGGGGTTTCCGAGTTGAGCTAAACTTTTCCTCACGTATGCAGTCGCCTCACCTGCCTTCTTCTTGTTTCGTTTCTTGATCTCTGCAAACGCACTCAACCGATCCTCGACCATTAAGTCGTCACTTCTGACCGACTCGCTCTCGTTGTCACCGTACCTAGATCCAATTGAGCCATGGAAGATTGGCCTTTCTCGGGATACGTATGACGAGTACGACTGTTCACTATACAAGTCCGAAGAGAGCCGGTGCGTTCTCTGCCCATGGAAAGAAGGTTCCATCATTCCAAAATCAATAATCACTGAGCGGGCCGACTCATTCCGAGCGTCTCTCATAGCAAGAGATGCGACATGCTGCACCGCCCGTATTGCTTCGCTTCTGTCGTTGTCATCGAAATGATAAACTTTTTTTAAGTTATCGAACTGTTGAGATCCGTTGTTATGCTGGGAAGATGGCATGTTCTTTCAAACGTGAAGCTAATTGGGCATTTCGATGCTCCGAGTTGTGGATGTGTGTTGGATGTGTGTTGGATGTTGTATTTCGCCTCGTCTGGAGTGTGATCTCATTCATCTAGCGATTGCAATCATAATCGTAACACCACGAAATGATCGTCTTCTGTTTGACGGACGAATGCGAAAATTATTCTCCCTGGTACGAGTATCGTACAGTACTCGTTTTGAATTGGATGGGCTGTGTTAATTGTTACAGTAATTCGTCTTCTCTGTAACACCGTACTACTAGTTCCGGTACTCTCGTACTGAATTCTCGTACTAAAATACAGTTGATTAGACACATGCTCAAATAAATTTCGTTGTTAAGTAATCCGCTTTGAGCTTTGACAGACGAGAAAGATACGGGGTACGATCAGTATGTACTAATGCTCACTGTGCGGTACTGTAGAAATACGTACTTCCTCCTTACTACGAAGTAGTACCGGTGGTACGGTATTTGCTCCGAAGCTTTTTGTTGCTTGTTTTACGATACGTAATCTACTACGACTCGTAGGGATGTATGGTATGAAACTATTCCAAACTGTAGTTTTTAGTAATCCTGTACTATGAATACCGTAATACATACATAAAGTAGGTATTATCCATACGTAGTCAACCTTGGCTTGAGTTGGGCAATCCGAATTCATTCGAAGTAGACGTAGGTATGGTACTCGTACGAGTAGTAGTACCGGTAGTATTTTTTTTCAATGCGTGTAGAATACCTTAAGCAAAATCGTACAGACCTACCAAACCCGTACCGCTATTTAGTCCCTTCCAAAAAAAGAAATTTCTGCGCCTACCCTAACGTTGTTTAACCCTACGCGACTAAGCTAAGAGTACGCTACGGTACGTACTTCACGATAGAGTACATACCGTACCATACTACCCGTACAACTGTTGTCCCCCCAAGGTACAGTTCTCGGTGCTTTTCTCACCAAAAGCGGACGTCGTGATGAACGCTTTGAACAGAAACTGGCACGAAGCAAGAAAATTGGTGATTCGGTTGGACTACTATGCTATGGCTACTGCTCTCGTACCGTAGAGGCAGTACTACCAGTTTTCATACCGGTGCGAACGCGGCAAGTCGACAATTCATACCAAGGGTTCAGTCACAGACGAATCGAAGCGTTGAGTTCTTGTGCTACTGCCGCTCCGTAAAGCAGTCGAACAAGATAAACTATTGTCACTGCGTTACTATCGGGGTTTCTTACCGCGAACTACTCTCATTAAGAAGGTTGAAGAAGTCAAACGATGTCTTATTCGTATCTATTCAAATACATTATCATCGGAGATACCGGTACGTTTTGTTGTCGGGTGTTGCAATTTCTGTGGCCGTGTGAGAAGTGGTGGTGTTGAATCGTGTGGGTGCTGCACTTTTCAATGATACAGAAAAATGAGCACGAAGCAAAGAGATCGATGGACGAAGAAGAATTTGAAAAGACTACTTAGAAGAGTGATGTAGAGCAGATTTCCATCCTCGGTGGATCGATTAAGACGATTGCCTTCTGGTCGATTGATTCGGTTTGGTGTGGTATGGTTTGGCTCGGTCATGTTTCTATTGCTACGATGACAGTGCAATCCTTGTTCGCCGTCGAATCAAACGAAAATCTAATCTCCGTGCTTTTCTGTTGCGTCACATCGTCTTGTGCAAATAAATGATTGCAATAATCCGAATGGTGTCGGCATCTCGTGTGGAAAAATTGCGCAGGGGTTGGAAAGTCCTGTCTGCTGTTGCAGTTCACGGACAAGCGATTCCAACCAGTTCACGACTTGACCATCGGGGTCGAGTTCGGTGCACGAATGGTGAACTTGGACAGTGACAAACTCGTGAAGTTGCAAATCTGGGATACGGCCGGACAGGAATCCTTTCGAAGTATCACCCGGTCGTATTACCGAGGCGCTGCAGGAGCCCTCTTGGTCTACGATATAACCCGGAGAGACACCTTCCAGCACTTGTCGCGGTGGCTCGAGGAGGCGCGCCAGCACGCCCAGTCCAATATGGTAATCATGCTGATCGGAAACAAGAACGATCTCGAGCACCGCAGGGCCGTGTCCACCGAAGAAGGAAAGGCATTTGCCGAGGCCAACGGGTTGATCTTTTTGGAAACATCCGCCAAAACAGCATACAACGTCGAACCTGCATTCATCAACACGGCCGAGAACATTCATGGAAAAATCGTCAGCGGAGAAATCGATGTCACGAACGAATCGAACGGGATCAAGATGGGAATGGCCAACAGCGGCGGAGTAGGTGGATTGCCGGGATTGAACGAACGCTCAAACGCAAACAGTCGGGGCTGCTGCTAATTTGTGGAACCAATGTATTCGTATGTTCGTCGTGAAAAAGTCAAACGTAATCTACTCTATTTTTTACTAACGGGTGGTCATCGTGCCTCGAGGGAGTTTGGGATTTATACTTGAGAGGGAGCCGTATACATGAAAGAAAAGTCTTCTTCTCAATGAAGTCTGAGATAGGAAATAATAGATTTAATTAAATAATTCATACCACTATTATTCTGAAAGACGTCACGACGACTCTTGCAGTAAGAATAAACGCGCTTAGACACAGCAAAGGGCATCGATAATACCCGACCCTTCGAATGACAGATCTGGTGTAGTTAGACTATTACTGCATTCAATATAAGTGATAAATATAATTTAAATCGTTCAAATTCAGTCTTGTGTGATTATACATTATACAGTTCGACGTGCTGATTAACTAATTTGACCCCAATCCACTTTTTACATGGGAAAACGGGAACTTGCTCTCTCTGGCTTGATATTCGAAGTTCTTTGTCTACAGTTGGAATCCGTTCCTTTCCGTTCTATTCTATTCGATGAGAAAGTTGTGGGTTTCTGTGTCCTGACTTCTTCGATGGGTTTTGCCATCCATGAGTAATGCCACGATGGGATCGTTCAGTCTCCTTCACCGGTTTCCTCGTTGAGTGGACCACCCACTTGACTCATCATCGTAAACTCGGTCATGGCGTGACTGCTAATTACGCGCATGGCTCTTTGTCGGTCTTTGCGAGTCGAAAGAATGTTAACAATGTCCCGGACGCGCATTCCACTGACGGGCATGTCGTCGACGGCAATCAAAATATCTGAGGGAAAGACCCAACCAGCAAGCGGACTGTCCGTAGCAACATCACTAACCATTGCATGCCCACGGAACTCAACAAATGTTACCCCGATGCGACCAGGGGGAGCGGAAACAACGCGATGGTAGGGTTCCGCCTCGTCTTGGTGATGGTGGTCGCCTGCAGCACCTAATACATTCATGGCTGGCTCCCCCGCATATTGATATCGTGTCGTGCCGACAGTTGGACTTGAAGTTAGATCCATTTGTACTCTGAGATTTTCAGGCAGTGTACCGTCGGGTGCAGATCCTGGCGCGTAGTATTGATTGTGTGCCTGGTATAGTCGGCCTGGACTAGCAGCGTACTTGTTACGGGACAAGAGACCACTAAGAGCACCGCCCAGTGCGCCCATTATGGTGCCATTTGTTGCCCCACCCTGTTGTGCATTATGGCGTTGTTTGTACTGCAGGGAGCTTTCGTCGAACGTATCCGCACTGCCAGAATAAGACCGCATCCGGGAGGGAAAACTACTGTACTCGGTGTACGTTGGAGTTTTGGGAGGTTCGAACGGATCTTTTATGTCCACTGGTTGGGTCCGTGTAGAAGGAGGGATATTTGAAATGGCTTCGGTCACGGCACTGTGAGCTACACTTTCCGCAGAACTTATTCTCGGCTCGAATCGATTTATCCACTCGTCTTCGCTCAAGGAATCCCCCGCATCTAGAAGAGATACTTGGTATTGCGACTGAAACCCCACCGGGAACGAAGAGGCCGCAAAGTCCTTTTTTTGACTCACCGTAACACACATGTCGTATGATGTTTGTCTGTGTGCGCGCGTTTGTACAGCGACATGGATGTCGGCCCTTCTGAGAAGGTGAGGCAAGACGTGCATGGAAAAACCATCTCGCACCTGATGGTCAAGACTTGATATGGTGAGCGGTGGCAAATCTTCTAGATCATCACTTCTCATTACGTTTTCAATCCAACGCATTAATGACTCGTGAAGGGAACGGTCCTGTGTCCATTGTTCCAAGACGGCAGACACGATTGGCGAATGCAGATCGTGATCTGGAGGGGGTGGAAGTGTTTTCAAATCATACCAGTCCGTGACAAAATTTTCTGCATCCAACATACGAACATTGACCGTACGTTGAAGAGAATCTGGAGTGCCAGGTGCGGACGAAGAATCGGATTTGCGGAGTTGAATGTCTGGAATATCCACAATGGGTACTGGCTCGAGATCTGCAGTATCTTCCATCCCTTCATTCTCATGTAATTCATTGTGTAGTCTGCGAATGGTCTCGTTGGCCTTCTCCAGGGCATTTTTGAGAACAAGGATGTCCCGTTGAGCAGAGGCTTCTATCTTGTCTCTCGCTTCGTTTTCTGTTGCACTATGAAAGAAACGCTCAGCTACGGGTCGATTGTTGGGAACAAAGTCTGATCGACCCTCTTCTTTCGTCCCCGATTCGCATTTCACAGATACGTGCGACGACCCCTCCGAATCGTCAAGAACTGATTTATCTACTTGCTGTAAACACTGCACACAACAAAGCCTTGTAAGCATTCTTGGACAAAGGCAATCCTTTCCTCTTCTACTGATGAATTCGTCGCAATCTAACTTACCTCGCTTCTTGAAACCGTCTTGATTCTCCCAATCTCAGCACGACAGTTTGATAATTCTTCGTTTAGGATGGAGTTTGTTTGCTTGGTTTTAGTAAGTTCTAGCTGCGCACTGTGGAGTGTTGCCTTCAACGTTACTATATCCATCTTGTCGATCTTGTTCGTGTTGTTTTCCTTGTTTTCTTTGTTTTGCCCCGCACAAGTAGATTCGGCACTGGGTGTTTGTTTGGTGCCGCTCAAGACACCACTGTTGACAGTGCTCTGTCTCCTTCCTATTGACTTTAGCCAAGTAGATGCAGAAGTGGAAGCTCGTTTCATCTCCACTGCATATGCGTGAGATTTTACCAACTCTTCCAATAGCTCTATCTGGCGAGAATTCTGCCGCTGCCTGCCGGTCTCTTCGCCGGCGCCCGGCCCGCTGTCCGCATCTTTGCTCCATTTTTTGAAGCTATCGATGAGGTCTGTCAGGACGGAATCGCGATCGAAGTGGTTGTTGCTCGTTTCGTCGCTCTGTTCCACCCCGAGCGACGGCTCGGTGGAAACCTGCGAAACACGGTCGTCCGGTTTCTCTTCCCTCTCGTTCGCCATGGGGTCGTCGCCGTTTGCGGTAGGTCGGGAATCGGAAGCACCGGACCGCGTCGAAGGCGTCATACTGTTTTCGCCCGCACCCGGATCGTTTGCCCGGGGTTTCGTCTCGGTGGGATCGTCCACAGCTGTTTCGCTGGATGCGGCTCTTTCGGTACCCTCGCCGGCGGAGTGGGTTTTCCAGTCGGCAATGCCCTGCTCCACCAAGCACGCCAGGATGTCGAGGGCGTCCTCCCGTTCGATCTCGATCCGCTGCGGCTGCTGGAGTTCCATTGTGGAGTGGAGGGTCGTCGTTTTGCGGGAAAACCTGTTCGCGGAAAGGTCGGAGTGAACACGGTCTCGGCGGTAGACGTTTCGAGGCGCAAACCTGGGTGCTGCTGCTCCCGCAGCAGCTGCTTCGTGCCCGGAGGTGGCGGAGGACTGTTTCGCGGAAAGGGTTCGCTGCGGTGTGGAAGACGGCAGGTATCGAAAGGGGGATTTCCTCGAGCCCGCGGCATCAAAACTCCGGGTTTGCCGCAGGAAGGATCCGGACGACCTTGCGGCAAAGCCGGACGAGGACGGCTCCAGGGGCAGCACCCGGGGTGCCAGTTGTGCCGTTGCTTGCCGCTGTCCCAGGGGGGGGATGACGAGGTCTTCCCGGATCTTCCGCCGGCGTTCCTCGGGGTCGGGATCCCGGCGCACGTCGCCGAGGGTCCTCGTGGGGTCGAAGGACAGGCATTTTTGGGCGTACTGGAGGGTGCTTGCGATCGCGTCCCGCGGGCTCTGGGGAGCCGGCTCGGTGTTCCCCCTTGCTCCCCGGCGGAGGGAGGAAAACCGCGGGCTGGGCACGCCCCTGGCCGGGCCATCGGAGCCGGTCGCGTGGTGCTGGCCTCGCTTTTTGGCGGAGGACTGCTGGTACGCGGCGAGGGAAAACCTGGCCGAGGACCCCGGAGACCTCAGGAGGAAGGAGGAGGGGGGTCCGGAAGACTCGTTCGATGGGGGGTTGGTGTCCACCGATGGTCCCTGCGAGATCCGTGGCCCGTTGCCCCCGGCCGCCTCGTCCAGGGATTTGTTTCCGGGGGCTTGGGGGTTTGGGTTTGTCCTCATCGGCGTGGTCGGGGCCGAGAGGGGGTTTCGGGTCTTGCTCTGGGTTCCGCCCCGCCTGCTGCCGTTCCGGGCGTGGGCGTGGGAGTGTGTGTTTCCCATCCTCCGAAAGGTCGCCGAAACGATCTCGGACGTGGTGGGATTGCGCTTGGTGGGGCTGATGGCCACGTTTGCCGACGCGGCGGTGGTCTTTGTCTCGGATTGGTGGACCGGATCGGTGTCGTCGTGAGTGGAGCGATCGGCGCGGCTCGGTCCGCCGCCGTCCTTGTGGAAGGACTTCGAGATCGGGCCCTGCGGGTCGGGGGTCCCGTTGTGGTGGTTCGCTCGTGGGGTGGGGGGGTCCGGTGCCTCTTGGGTAAATTCCGGGCCGTCCCGGTGCGCGGGATCCTCGGCCAGGGCGGCCCGTTCCATTTCCTCGACTTCCGCCATTCTCGCGGCGAGCGTCTCCCGGCCCATTTCGATGACGGTCCCGAACTCGGAGCAGGTCGACGAGACGACGGAGGGGGAGGTGGACGAGTCGTCGTCTCCTCCGTCGTTGGTCCCGTGGGTTTCGTCGTGGATCGTTTGGTCGTTCCCTGCCCTGGACCCGTTCTTGTTCTTGTTGTTGTTCTCGCGGGGAAGGAGCATGTTGCGAAAGGAACGGGGTTCGTCGTCCGTCTCTTGTGTTTCTTCCAAGCGATCCATTTCTTGCAGGGCGGTTTTGTCGAGCCGCCTGTTTGTGTTGGTCTCGTGCCGGGAGGGTTCTCCCGCTGGCCGATTGGTAKGGTCGTCTCCGACCGATTCGCCCCCGCTGCCCCCCGTCTCGCTCGTGTCCCGACCGGCGGTCCTTTCCCTTCCCCTCCATTCCTTCAGCCTGGCCTGGTGCTCTTCCCTCTCGACGACGGCCCCGGTTTCCGGGGCGAGCGAGAAGGTGGAAACCTCGCGCCTGAGAACCCCCCGCAAGGGCCGGTCCGGAAACGGGTGCTGGGGTGGAACGCCGTGTGGTAGCCCGCCGTCGTTGGCTTCGTCGTCCCGGTCCTTCCGGGGGTCGGCATCGGTAGCACTGGCACTGGCACTGGCATTGGCATTGGCATTGTTGGTGCTGTCGCTGTTGCTATTGGCATTGTCGGTGCTGTCGCTGTCGCTGTTGGCATTGTTGGCATTGTTGGTGCTGTTGCTGTTGCCATCGGCATTCCCGCTCTCGCTGCCAATGGCACCGCCCCTGCCGCTCCCGCTGGCGCGTTCCCCGACCAAAGCGGCGGTGGACGAGGACCTCTGAACCGCGCCGAGGCGGGCCCGGGTGAGGCTCGGCGGCGAGACCGGGCGGGGGCTCGGCGGCGGAAGACCAAGACCAAGACCCTGGCCGCGGGTTTCGCGGTCGTCCCCGCCCGCTTTCAAGCGGGGGGAGGGAGACGGCGGGGGCTTTGTCGACGGAAAGAAGCCGTAGGTCGCCTCGACCTCGATGCCCTCGTCAACCGCGGCCGCGTGGGATGGGTCGTTGCTGGTGTTGCTAGTGTTGCTAGTGCTGTTGCTAGTGTTGCTAGTGTTGCTAGTGCCGCTGGTGTGCGTTCCGTTCGCGTCCGGAACCACGCTGGCCACCAATCGGTAGTACCGATCCCGGCGCGTGTTGTTGCTGTTGTTGTTGCTGTTGTTGTTGCTGTTGTTGTTGCTGTTGCTGTTGTTGTTGCTGTTGCTGTTGTTGTTGCTGTTGTTGTTGCTCGCGTTCCCGTTCGCCTTTGTGGCATCGAGGGACCTCCTCTGTGTGTGGCCCGTGCTTTTGGTGCGGTTGTCGTGGAGTTCGGTGGCGGCCTCGGAGAAGGTGTCCTCCCGGGAAACAACCTGCCGTTTCCCCCTGTTGTTGCTATTGTTGTTGCTGTTGCTGTTGCTGTTGCTGTTGCTGTTGCTTTTGTTATTGTTATTGTTATTGCTGTGGATCCCMGAAGGCCCCGGGCCCGACGTTCCCACAGTCGTTCGACGAGGAATCGAGGCAGCCGGCGACAACGCGGAGGAGGAAGACGAGACGTAGGAGGTCCCGGCCCCCGCGTCCGTGAAGCCCGGCATCAGGAGGTTGCGGTACAGGCCCCCGCTTGTGTTTGTGTTTGTGTTCGTGTTCGTGTTCGTTCCCGCGCTGCGGGGCGACGCGGACGGGCTGCTGCGCTCCATGGTGGTCCGCGAAGCCGAGCCGAGCCAAGCCGAGCCGCGATAGCTTCGCTAGCTTCGTCGCGTTGCCTTGCCTTGCCTTGCCTTTGTGTGTGCTACCGGGCGGCTCCTTCCTGCCGGTGTGGGTCGTGTTGGCTCCGGCAAAACGGTGGAACGGAGAACGTTTCGGGGTCTGCCGTACGATACGATACGAACCTCTAGCGCTGCCGGTAGGTTCAATCCCGGAGGTCCGAAAGAAAACGAGGTGGTTGTTGGCAACCCGGCGTGGGGTTTGGTTTTGGTTTTGCGTCTTTGCTGTCAAGGTCTCTCGACACGACGACGACATTCGATTCGGCCCGCCCTCGTTCGTTCTGCCAAAGCATCGTACCGTATGGTACTGTACAGTACCGTACACTACGAAATGTACGAGTACCACCGTACTGCCGTAGTTGAGTCCTGTTTCGTTGCCGTTTGTTCCGCTTGCGGTATTTTCGCTGGAACATTCTCGCCAGGTTTCACTCGTTTTGTTCGAAAATCCTAGATTCCCGGGTCCTCTATGGTATGTACCGGTACGTAACGTAACGTGACGTAGCGTACTTACGTACCCATACCTCCTCCTCTTGGGTAAAGAATACTACCTCCGTTCCATAATACTGGTACAGTTTGCACCTCTCTGGTTGGAATAAGCTCAATAT
>CAACVS010000002.1:178249-199872 GCA_900660405.1 Pseudo-nitzschia multistriata | reverse complement strand
ACGCGCTTGGTAATCTTCGAATAATTCTAATCTTATAATTTCAATTTTCATACACACTTAACACCTAATACCAAGAGTACACGTAATCTTGTGCAGGGCTATTTGACTGCTTCTTTTCGCACTAAACAGATCTATTTGATTGTTATACAGTCATGAAGATAAAATATGTTTAATGTGTCTGACATACTTGCAATAAATACTGAAAGGGGGCCCTTTTTGGCGTATAAATGGTGTGATTTTACCGTCAGTTGGGTTCTACTACTGGTCTGTTACAGATGGGACCAGTTTATTCAAAAATCCCAGACTGAGAGCTTTTACATGATGCACTTATCGTATTCATTGAGAATGTTCTTGTGCAGTCTTGTTAGTTGGTCAAAAGAGAACCCAATATTGCTCGGGCACTTATTTGTAGCATGTGTTGTTTTCTTTTTTTTCAATTTTGAGCTGGAGAACCAATGCGAAGAGAAAAAAAAGTGCTGTGCACATGGTGCAAAAATGCTCCCCATGTCATTTTCACGTGTTATTTTTCACTTTTGATTTCACTACACTTCCCGATTTCCTCTTTTCCACGCTCTTCTCATTCTCTTCTTTCCCACTCAACTGACTAAGACCGGCTTCTTTCTTCTTTGCACCTCAAGTGACTCATCGACGTTGAGCCAACGCGCCTCCACTACACAACGCGCCTACACTGAGCGCCTCCACTGAGAACCTCCACTAAGAGGGGGGAAGACCGAATCGCGTCTGGAATCAATCGCGTTGACTCGCCGGCGCCTCCCGCCTCCGTTGCTTCCACTGAGAGCGGATCCATCGACTCGCCGGCGCCTCCCGCCTCTGTTGCTTCCATTGAGAGGGGATCACACCAACGCCCTCCAACGCGCCTACGTTGTGCACGTTGATCCATCGACCGGTCCGCGTCTCCGTTGGGGGGGAGACGCGTCTCCGTTGCTTCCACTAGTAAGAGGGGATCCATCGACTCGCCAGGCTCGCATCTCAGTTGCTTCCACTACTAAGAGGGATTCGCACCTCTGTTGCCTCTACTAAGAGGGGGGAAGCAAACGACTGACTTGCCTCACGTCTCCGTTGCACCAGTTTCCTCGCGTCTCCCTTGCTTCCAGAGGGGGGAAGCAAAGGACCGACTTGCCAATCAACCTGCTAATGGATCGTCTCTTTGTTGCCTGTTGTGCTGCTTTTTTTTCATTCTTTCATCCACTCACTTTATTGAATGCTGCTCTTTTCTAAAGCAAACGCACACCAAGATGGCTACGGGAATAGATGCAATAGATCTCGCAATGGATCTCCTTGAACCAACTGAGCTGCTCCCTCCTCCTGCGGCTGTTACTCCTCCTCCAAAAAGTTGTGAGTTAACTAACAATCAAAGACAAGCTATTCTACACAGACTGCTTCCGCATCAGCAACAGAATGGTAAACTTGCTAAAGGTGCCTACAAGAATGCTGCTGTAGCATTCAAAGTTTCCCCTAGGACTTGTGCAAAAATTTGGAAACAATACAAGGAAACTCAGGATGATGATACATGCCCAGCCGGTGATGTGTCAAGCAACAAGTCCAAGTGTGGTAGGAAGCCAAGGGACTTTGCAGTTCTTCTTGAATCAATCAGAAGTGTTCTGTACAAGCAAAGAGGAGATCTAAGGACCTTATCAGCGGCAATCAATATTCCAGTTACAAGCCTGCACCGCCTTGTCAGACCCGGAACCATCAAGAGATACAGCTGCACTTTGAAGCCTTTCCTAAAAGAAGCAAACAAAATGGAAAGGATTAGATTTGCTCTGTCTCATATTGATCACAATGGTGTCTTTGATCCAATGTATGACAAGGTACATGTTGATGAGAAATGGTTCTTCATGAAGGAAGTAACAAGCAACACATATCTACTTGATGAAGAGTTTGAACCAGTTGGCAAGACACTGTCAAAGCAGCATATCAAGAAGGTCATGTTTCTATGTGCAACAGCGAGGCCCAGATTTGATCATGGTAGGAATGCTTGATTTGATGGTAAGCTTGGTATCTGGCCTATTGTGGAGTACAGACCAGCGCAGAGATCTTCTGTGAATCAACCCAGAGGTACGATTGAACCCCGCCCTATTAAGAACGTCAATGAAGAAGTGTACAGGAAGCTCATGATTGAAAAAGTTCTGCCAGCCATTTACGAGAAGTTCCCCAGAGACAACGGTGTTCTTCCAAGTTGCATCATCCAGGAAGACAATGCTAGGCCTCATACACTGAACACCAGAGCAGCTGTGACAGCTGCTGCTCGTGAGAGGAACTGGAACATTGTTGTGAAGCCCCAACCACCTAACAGTCCTGACTTTAATGTTCTTGATTTGGGATTCTTAAATTCTATCCAGAGTATTCAGCACAAGAAGTGGTCTTCCAACATGGACACATTAATTGCCAATGTGATTGCTGCATTTGAAGAATCCAAACGTGAGACTCTAAACAATGTATTTTTGTCACTACAGTGTGCAATGGAGGAGTCACTTGGTGTTGGTGGTGACAACACTTATAAGATTTGACACATTGGCAATGACGAAAAGCTTTCTCATCAAGGGGAGCTTCCAGTTTTGATCATTTGCAACCAAGAAAAGATTGCCTTTGCACGTTCAGTACTGGCAGACTTCAACAATAGTAATACCAATACTACTATTGCTGATGCTGGTAGTAATGGTATTGGTACTACTACTACTAATAGTAATAGTTCTGTTTAATGTGAATCATAAAAACTGTACTTGTAGTAGTAATTGTACAGGGTCATGCATAGTGTACCAGTATTATGGAAAAAATAGAGTAGGGCAAAGTGTACCAGTATTATGGAACGGAGGTAGTAAATATCAAATAATCCAGTAAATTCATCTGAGTTGATTGAGTATCTACCAAAGAAGAAGGTGCAAAGCAAGCTACTCAAGAAGCTCCCACAGTGGGATTCAATTTTCATAGGCTCAGGATGAGTCAACTTGTCAGCAAACCAGTCTCCAGGGGGTTGCTCTAGTAGTAGTCCATTGCAACTGCTCCCTGAACACTGTTCATTTGCTTGAGATCATCAAGAAGCTGATGTTGATACTAGTAATAATAGTAGATTCAATCCACAGAATATCTGCAGTGAGTAAAGGCAGCATCGGAACCTTTAATAGACCTACCAGTCTCTCTACACAACTATTCTTCAAGCTTGCTAAGTCCCCAATCAGCCCCACCTCTCTAGATAAAGGTGCTGAATTCAATAGGCCCATACTTTGGCTGGTAAAGAGGACAAAGAAGAGCAGCTTGGAATTTGGTTGGTTTATGATCTGGTCTAAAGGCTATCTTCAAAAGTTGTTGAGAAGAACCTGGTAGATTGTCCCAGAGGAAGATTCTCTCCTTATCAGTATCACTATCACCAGGCACTGGATTTGCCTCAATATCCTTGCAAATACTATGAAGAATAAAGCTACTAGCAAAGATCCAAGAGGTAGTTCCCTTTTGCTGAATCACATTGATCTGCCTCATTGAATTTTGAATAATATGTGTTCCTGCTCTAGTGCGTGGAGGCAAATGCAGATCCCCTGGCTCCACAGCAAGCAAGATGGTAAGTTTCATGTCTCTTTTGTAGTAGGCTCCAGGTTTTCAAACTCTGAAACAAGCAAGGGCATATCCTTTCCTGTCATTAGTACTAGCCCTTGTCTTCATATCCATCCCAAACTCCTCATCCACATCAATAAATTTCCTCCTTGGTACAGACACTACTACTAGTACTTCACAAGGAGGAGGGGAGGCAAATGCAGATCCCCTGGCTCCACAGCAAGCAAGATGGTAAGTTTCATGTCTCTTTCTTTGTAGTAGGCTCCAGGTCTTCAAACTCTGAAACAAGCAAGGGCATATCCTTTCCTGTCATTGGTACTAGTCCTTGTCTTCATATCCATCCCAAACTCCTCATCCACCACACCATCAATAAATTTCCTCCTTGGTACAGACACTACTACTACTAGTACTTCACAAGGAGGAGGGGAGGCAATGCAGATCCCCTGGCTCCACAGCAAGCAAGATGGTAAGTTTCATATCTCTTTTGTAGTAGGCTCCAGGTCTTCAAACTCTGAAACAAGCAAGGGCATATCCTTTCCTGTCATTAGTACTAGTCCTCTTCTTCATATTCATCCCAAACTCCTCATCCACCACACCATCAATAAATTTCCTCCTTCTTGGTACAGACACTAGTAGTACTAGTACTAGTAGTACTAGTACTAGTAGTACTTCACAAGGAGGAGGGTCATTCCAGAAGGTCTCCGCCCTCCAGATAGTTTCTGGAATGAAGGCTTGATAGTAGGTTTCTTTAGACTGGTCCTTGCTGAGTAGCTGCTTCTCTAGTAGTATTAGCTGCTTGGCCTGCTGGTGTGCAGCCACCAGTTTCAGTACTGATTCTACTACCTAGGCATGCGTTATTTCAACGTTCCAAATCCCTAGTGGAACATACGTTAATTTCAACGGATCCGCAATGCTTAGTAGTAAAGTAGTAAATTAGAAGTACAAGTAGCTCATAACCCTTCCCACTTTTTCTAACGCACGTACGAATGTGAGTTAGTCGTAGTACCTAATGCAGGAGGTACGTACTAGAATCCATGCGAATCCATTCGAAGGTAGTACCAGGTACAGTAATCGTACAAGAAAACGTACTAGAGCGATGATTCTAAGCTTACCTGTTTCCACGTACGGTAAGCGCATGAAGGACACGGCAAAAGCCTGTGACTCACTGAATGACACACGCGCGAAAACCAAAAAATAATGATGATGTTTGATGATGATTCACTTACAGCACATTCAGAATTCATACATCATCGTAAAGCGGAAAGATACCTTACTGTCTTCGTCTATATCAAACTCTGTTATCTGCACCACCCATCGATGAGGTTGACTCATTCACACCTCTCGACCAAACCACGCAATCGACAACTCAATAATTTACTCGGAACAGACGAGATGCAATCGGATGGTATTTGAATGTTGCTAGGAACCGAAATTTTCGAGCCATCCCATCATGACATAAAATCAAGAAAGACAAAACTTAACAACTGTTCAAGCTAAACAAAAAACAAAGTCTCCCAAAATGAAATTCTCTGCTTCTATTATCTTGGCCGCAGTCGCCGCCCCTTCCGCCACTGCCTTCGCCCCTGTTTCTACCAACGGAGCCAGCACCATGTTGAAGGCCGCCGAAGTGTCTGAAATCGCCACTGAGCCTGTCGAAGAGCCCCCCACCCCTCCTCCTCTTGGACCCACTCTCAACGGATGGACCCCCGATGCTGATAAGGACTGCTTCGGACTTCCAGGGGCTATCGCTCCGTTGGGATACTTCGATCCCATGGGACTCTGTAAGGATCGCGACCTTATTGGTGTCAAGCGATTCCGTGAGGCAGAAATCATGCATGGTCGTGTTGCAATGATGGCCACCGTCGGATACCTTATTGGAGAAAATACCCCCACAATTGCCTATGGTTTCGACCACCCCACAATCGCCAACAACCAGATCCCAGAAGTTCCGCTTTTCGGAGTCATGTTCCCTTTTTTCCTTCTCATTAACATCTCCGAGGCCCTCCGAGCCAACAAGGGATGGGTTGAACCCGGAATGGGAGAGCTCTTTTCTCTTCGAGAACAGTACTACCCCGGTGACCTTGGCTTCGACCCACTTGGATTGAAACCTACCAAGGCAGAAGACTTCGCCAACATGCAAGCAAAAGAATTGTCCAATGGACGCCTTGCCATGCTCGCCGCTGCCGGTATGTGCGTGCAGGAACTCGTCAACGGAAAGCCAGTCCTTGAGGATCTTCCTTTCTAAACGAAACAGATGAAATGCATTTCCTGTTTAACAACACCCACTTTCACTACTGGGATTGTGAACGTGTGATATATACTTCAACAAATTGAAAACTAATAAAAAATTTTGTACACCATAAACAATTTATAGTTCAGCCACATGCTTAGGCAAAATATTTGTGCAGAACGTTTCTGCGGGTTTGTTTTGATTTGCAAACTTGATCACTTCAGTAATAGAATGAAAGGTTTTAGGTTGTTGACATGAAGTCACCGTTGACGGTGTACCACAACCAATGTAATTCTCTGTTTCATGCCACCCTGTCTGCCCTCGTATCTTACACCTGTTTGATCAGGTGTTCAGCGCCGAAGACAATTCTTTCTAGAACCTTTCAAGCAAGTTTGGGAAATAGTAAAGGGAGCCTCTTCAGCAGTAGTTCTTAATCATTGTTCTTCTTCTTGTTTCCCCCACTTCATGAATGGGCACAAAAATCTATGCCAACAGTGATGGAGAAGAGAAACCCACCTCTAGATTTCTGATTGCTGGGATTTGTGTTCAGAGCTTCAAGAATACATTAAATTTATTCTCAGTTTGATTGATTGCATGTCATTCTGCAGTATCTAAGTGCCAGTAGTTCCACATATTTTGATCTATGAGGAATTCCTCATCACATCTTTGTTCCTCTTGGCCACCAGTGTAATAATCTCTACGTTTGTAGTTGTTCTCACTCCATTGGGAGTCCCATCCACAGGAAGGGGACAAAATATCCTCATACCAACATATACTGCAAGAAGATATGAAAAGAATGGCATTTGGTGATGTGATTCTTTTTCACTACCACTAGGAGTAGATTATACTAGTAAAAAAAATTATGTTGAACCTCATGAACTAGAAGAGGCACTATGAAGGCCAGAGCCATTGCTTCTCCTGACTAGGAAGAAGAATTCTCCTAGCTGCTCCATGGGGCAACACCTCCCTCCAACAAGGAAGTTTCATGGAGACACAACCAGGTTCTATGCATAGTACTGACAAGCCAATTGAGGTTGGTTACTGGACTCAGGATATATAGAAGGTGGTGGTTCACATTTGGATAGACGAGAGCCATGCCATGATCATTTCCAAGTGTACTGCCAAGCCAAAAGGCAATTCCTGATGCAGTGACCAAGAAAACAAGTGCCAACAAGCACACTGCCAAGCCAATTACTAAGGCAAGTTCACCCCTAGTAGTGTACATGGACACACCAGGTGATGAAGTAGTCATAAAAAATAATGAAAAAKCTTTAAGAAAAAAGGAAGCCAAAAAGAAAAATACAGCAAACAAACCAGCTTGGTCTTGGTGTAATTGGTCCCATATGTAGTCAACAGTCGATATGTGGATATTTTGTGTTGTATAATTATCAATGCAGCACTGTGGGCATTAATCAGATCCTGAACACCTTCATGAGTGATACCAGCAGATTCAAATCCTTTCAAGAGCTGAGAGAATCCTACACAAATGGACAGATAGGATACTTTTCTTATTGACTTGAGCCTAATGAGGACACAAATAGTTCACTCCCCAGCTTGTTCTAATGCCAACAACTAAACCAGCCAACAACGATAGCAGATACTAATTTTGCTGCCAACAATAGCAACAGATACTTATTCTGCTGATGACTATAGCAGATACTAATTCTGCTGATGACAATAGCCAATAGTGAATTGTTGATTCCATCATGGTGGAGCTGATTGTCGTTTCAGTTGATTGATGTTTAATTGAGGAAGAATAGCTACTACTGGTAGTATCAATTTTTGATTGGACTACAGTTAGTATTGTGGAGGATCCTACTACAAGAGAGGATCCAAAATGAGGAACTCATGCAGTTTATGATCGTCTTATTCTATGTGATTTTCAATATAGTGCTGTGTTATTTTGTCTTGCTGGTTTTCTTGCATACCTTCCCACAAAAAACCAGGACTGCTAACAGAAAGGGAATACATTGCACATAGAAGTAATCCCACCATGATCATTTGCATGAACATCCATCAATGTATATTTTGGGATACTAGTCACAGATTGATTCTTCCAGATAACAATACAACGTATTTTGTGGACACAATTTAGAATAAGTACTCAGCAGTAATTGTAAATTGGTACTTGCTGTAAACTGCAAACAAACTAGTTTAGTAATTGTAGTTAGCAACTATAACAAAATAATCAAGTGACCATGGGATTCTTCCTCTGAATCTTCAGAGTCAGATGTGTTGTTCCTGCCACTGCTGGTGTTCCTGTCACCCCTTGCAAAAGCACTTGTTGCAAGTGAAAGAAGAATATCCTTGATTTCTTCCATGGTTTGGTTGCACTGCTTTGACTCATCCTTGGCAACTGCAACTATAGCCTGTTGCTGTTACAACAACTGCTGCTGAGCAATGCCTTGCTCATTCTTCATGGAAATGTGAAACATAGATAAGAAACCCGTGTTTTTGCTGCTACTGTTGCTTGAAGATGACGCTCTTGAGCAAGATCTTTTGGCTCGAGGAGGGCATTGTTGATGGTGACAAGGAGTGCTTTGGGGAACAGGAGGACACTTGGGTCAATGCTCCTCTGGTGATTGAGGATTGTTTAGACACTACTCCTTGAGTCATCAAAGCAGTTGATGCTTGGTTTATGCAGCATTGGAGTTTGAGCAAGTAGAGTTAGTGTTGGTGTTTAATAGTTGAGTTAGTGTTGGCGTTTGAGTAAGCTGAGTAAGAGTTGGGGTTTGTTCTTGGGAAGGCTGTTCTTAGGAAGGCTGATGAAGAGGAGGACTATCATTGTTTTCAAAAGTGGCGTTATCCTCACTATCATGTCCTTCTTCCAAATCAAATACCTCCTCTCTGTCTCCAATGCTGGCCTTGATACCAATCAAGAAATACTCAATCTCCTTTGCAAGCTTGATTTCAGGAGTAGTGTTTGGATCCCCAGTAGGAATTTGTTTCCTGTGGACAAGGGATGAGTATTCCTGGTAATGGAATCTTGTCTCTTCTGGCTTGGCAGTTTTCTGCATGGTGTTGAACAACTTGTTCCCATTGATTTGGTACAATAGAAAGGATGTCCGTCATGGTCTTCAGCATGCACAAGAAGGTCTCTCAAAGGCTGTAATTAGAGGTGACACAAGATGTCCCTCCTCTTTCTTGCACAGTTCTGTGCTAAAATCTCAAGGTACAAGGACACGAAGCAATACATTTTGATAATAGAGAGTATCTGCTGGTCAGTGAAGGATCAGAACTGCTGATTGAAACAGGAGGAGAAATTTACAACTATGCCAACAAAGCTTGGAAGTTGGGTGATGATGCAAAGGAATGGTCTCTTCCTGCCTTCCTCTGCCCAGTATACTTCACGTGGAGGAGGTTCAACCCCAGGTCTTTCCTCCTGTGTGACAAAGAAATTATTGGACAGTTGCACTGACAAGGTGGAAGGGTAGACAAATTTGTTGTTTGACAAAAGAATCCTTCAGGTGATAGCAAATGGTCCAAGAAGAACTGGTGCACATTTGAAGATTGGATAATAGAAGCTGAAGCTACTACAGATGCTGACAGGCAGGTAACAAAGAAGAGAAAGATGCTCAAGCTATTCATCCCATGTCACCTGTCTCAACAAAAGGAAGCATGCTCTAGTAGTAGGGTCAGTGAAAGACCAAGGGAACTTCACTTATGGTTATATCTTGGCCTGGCTTTGTATGCATCTACTACTTCAGAGGTTTTAGTTCAAGAAAGCAATCATCTCAAATACTTTTGGCAGGTCTTGAGAATGGCAGAATCTTTGCTCCCTTTGTCAGGAACACAATGAGCAAAAATGGATTTGCCTCTGCTAGCCAATATGTTCATTTACAGCAGAAACCAAGCCAATCACACTCACAACCCCTCTGCAAGAAAATCAGGGCTGTGATGCTGGTGAAAATTTCTTGTCATCTTTGTCTTGGGTGGTGTGCAAATAATGATCTGTCTGTTGATGAGTCTATGATTAGCTATTTCTTGTTACAAAGGAAGACAAGCAATCCAGTTTGTTTTTCCAGTATCTTCCTAGTACTAAGAAGCCAATCAAGCATTGTATCAATGTACTATACTGTCTGTGTAATGCAGACATTGGGTAGTTACATGCCTTTGAGATCTACACTGCTGGTGTTAATAGTGAATTCATCTGGGACATTATTCAGCAGTTGATAATTCAGCAACCCAACCTTGGACAAGATAATGGCTGTCAGCAGCACTGTTCGTTTGCACTATTGTTACAGCATTGAAGAAAGTTGGAACTGTTGTTCAGACAAAGAAGAAGATTAGTTGTTCATGCTCCAGAAGATTTTCCATTTCCAAAGCTATCTAACAGTGGTGTAGTCTGAGAGGGACATCTCAGACAAGGATACTACTAGTACTAAGAACAAGTATTCAACATCACTTCTTCGCACAACAAACAGCAGGAGATCATGGTATCTTCTTTGTATTTTCTTCTGGTGGTTCCTTGACACCAGAGTGGTATATTCCTGCTGTTGCATGAATGTGATCAGGAGCCTTGAATGTAATGAGTGTATGGAGGAAATGGTGGAAAGTGTACAAATCATCCATATTGGCAGGAAAAGATTTCAAGCTCATGCATCTCGGCATCGCATTGATGAACAGAGCCACATGAAGAAAGATACCGGTACAGTGGAAACATTTTTTGGCAAGACGTGTTCGTATTCGGGAATGACCCAATGACCCCTATCTTTATTCAAAACCATTTCAAGCGCTTTCCGTGCGCGAATTTCCATACTGTACGTTATTACAGTATGTTTCGTAGACAAAATAAAAAATCGACCCCTGTAGCATTGATGACCGATGACCCCCTATCCCTGCTCTGACGAACAACTGTGGACAAAAATACGAATCAAACCAGCCTTCATTGGTCATCGTCTAGGTTTTTTTTTTTGGATTTTGAAACCGTGGTTTTTTACCAAAAAATTGTCCATGCTTTTTGAAGATGACTGCCACTCAAAGGCCAGTACGTACGCAGTACTCTGTTGTCATAATCCAACAACCTCACAACAAAACTAAGGACACTTTACACCTTTCGACGTTTAGTCAATCAATACCCTTTTATTACTAATAACAGCATAACTATTTGAAGATGGCCGATGATGACGAAGACGTCCCCGCCCTTGTCGTTGACAACGGTTCCGGAATGTGCAAAGGTGAGGAGAGGCATTAATATGGGTTCAACAATTCGAGAACCAAAGCGTCACAACCTCGTCGGCGACGAGCAGGTGGATGAGATCCAGTTCGAAATTACATTCACGATTTTCAACGAATTCGAGCATGTATTTCAACAAACAAAAAAAGACCAAAAACTTCATCGGCCGTCTCTGTGCATAGTCAACCGGCCGTCGATTTACACTTACTTTGGGTGTTTTGTCAACTCATCGATGCATCAATTTTTATTTCGTTGTTGCCATTTTTTTCTAACACCGACTGACCTTTTCCGAAAAATATAAAATATATTGTTGCAGCCGGTTTCGCTGGAGATGATGCTCCTCGATCTGTCTTCCCTTCTTTGATCGGTCGTGCTCGCCAACCCGGTATCATGGTGGGAATGGAACAGCGTGATGCTTATGTCGGAGATGAAGCCCAGGCAAAGAGAGGTGTCCTCACGTTGAAGTACCCTATTGAGCACGGAATTGTTACCAACTGGGATGACATGGAAAAGATCTGGCACCACACCTTCTACAATGAACTTCGTGTCGCCCCTGAAGCCCATCCTGTCCTTCTCACTGAGGCCCCCATGAATCCTAAGGCCAACAGAGAGAGAATGACCCAGATCATGTTTGAAACTTTCAACGTTCCTGCTATGTATGTCAACATCCAAGCTGTCCTTTCTTTGTATGCCTCTGGACGTACTACCGGTTGTGTTTTGGATTCCGGAGATGGTGTGTCGCACACTGTCCCTATCTACGAGGGATATGCTCTTCCCCACGCAGTTGTCCGTATGGATCTTGCCGGACGTGACTTGACTGATTACTTGGTGAAGATTTTGACCGAGCGTGGTTACTCGTTGACAACCACTGCCGAGCGTGAAATCGTCCGTGATATCAAGGAATCCCTTTGTTTCATTGCTGTCGACTTTGAAGAGGAGATGAAGAAGGCCGCTGAGTCTTCTGCTTTGGAGAAATCCTTTGAGTTGCCTGATGGTAACATCATTGTTATTGGAAACGAGCGATTCCGATGCCCTGAAGTCTTGTTCCAGCCTAACTTGACTGGTCTTGAGATGGACGGTATTGCTGACAGTACTTTCCAGACTATTATGAAGTGTGACGTTGATATCCGAAAAGACTTGTATGCCAATATTGTTCTTTCCGGAGGTACCACCATGTTCCCTGGAATCAGCGAGCGTATGTCTAAGGAAGTTACTGCGTTGGCCCCTGCATCTATTAAGGTGAAGATTGTTGCCCCTCCAGAACGCAAATACTCTGTGTGGATTGGAGGATCCATCCTTTCATCTCTGTCCACCTTCCAAAGTATGTGGATCAGCAAAGAAGAATACGACGAAGCTGGCCCATCGATTGTCCACCGCAAGTGCTTCTAAAAAAGCTGAAAACCTAATATTGTGAGGCGTGTTGAGTTCTTTTCGAAACCTTGTAAGGACCACTCTTATGGAGAAAACAACTTTCCCTCCTAAATTATTGTCTGTCTATAGTACATCTTGTCCCCTTTAAGTTGAACAAAAATATCGAATAGTTGAAACTATGCATTAGTATCTGCAACGCTTGGTTTTCAAGCATTTTAAAAAGGTATCGCAACTGTGACGAATGGTTTGGGTTTACTGGACTTGCGTCAAGTAACTCAAATTTATTTCAAATCTGTGTCCGACAGCTGAAAAGGACGGGTTCCCTGACTTGGGATTTAAGTAGGTGTCGCAATTCGAAGTTAGTTTGAAATTTTTCATTTGCTTGCTCTTAGGCCGCACCTTTGATTTCCGAATTCTAAAAAAAACGAAGTCGTACAGTTAGGAAAAGACGACAATATTCTACGGATTCAAAAGATTGTCAGAATTCATTTTATACGAAGGGAGAAGTTGTGCTATATGTATTCTCTACGCTTTACACAACGTCATTCTGATCAATGCTCTAAAGGTCATTGCGCCATGCTCGCTCAAAGGCAATTTCCAATATCCCTCCAAACCACTAGATCCCACTACGGGCAGCTTCCTGCAACCGTCTTCATCCTTTCGGATAGCTGTCCGTCCAATCGCAAAGAAATTCTCCTTCACATTCTTGACCACGTCTTGAACTTCTTCAGCTTTCTTTGACGACGACCTCATGGAAAGTGTTTTTCTATTGTTGCCGACAAAGTTGCCAACGACTCCGTGATTATAAGATTTATCTAAGTCCGTTTCGTTGTGCAGGCAACTATCATCGAGGCGACCCTTGGATTATGCTTGTCCTTGAACTACCGTAGATGAGCCACACCCATCTACAATGCATTTGATGTGTCGGCTGCTGTCTTTTATTTTATTAAATTTTCTATTTCGCTCAAAATTTCCATACTAGATCCTTGGTTATGTATTGCGATAGCAGAAAGAGGCGATTCTATTGGAGTGGCAGTTAGCAATGGAAAGGCATGTTGCATTTTGGAGAGGAGGAATACCAAAGTTTGCTATCTTTCTCGTTTTTCCCACTGTAGGCGCTGTCAGATGCAAATAACTTTTGATATAAGGAAGCATTTGACTTCATATCTGGATTTTGGTCCCCGATAGCCTTTCGTCCAAAGAAGATCCATCGGAAACCCGATTACCGACATTTTCTTTGTAGCATTCAATGAAGTGGTCTCTTGGGAACGCAGTTTGCTTTTAGCACCATGCTTTTGCTTGATCGATCAATAAAGTAACAATATGATAATGCTGTTTTATCTCCCCAGAAGCATCTATGAGCTTCTGGGTTGCACCGATCTTCGATCAAAAGATTACATGATTGCAAAGTATGTCATCATCTTGATGATTTTGCTGAAGTAGTGAAGAATAAACGAAAGATCCGATTTGGTTGTTTCGGAAACCGGGTCTCGTCCCATACCGTACGTACGTACTATACTGTACTCGTGCTCGTATGATGATTGATCTGGTACGTACAGTACTACGTAAGGTACATGGGGTATTACTCAGGGGTCATAATTTAGAGGGGTGCGCAACGCCTGCAAAGACGTGCAGTGTTTTCCAGCATTTTTTGAAAAACTCATATTCCATGTTAGGCACCAATAAGAAAAATTTCCCCCCAGGGATTTTTTTTAAATTCATTTTTACTGCATAATACTAGTAAARCTATCCAACCTTTAAGCAGTTACAACATTATCAAAAATACTAACATTAGAATTTTTGAGTACACTCTCTAGTCCAATTTTTCATGAGGATTCTGAATATGCCAATATTTTATGTATCAAATGGAATGATAGTGTACCTTTTCACTGTTGAATATTGACTAGATTATTAGTAGAAATTACTACTGGGAAATCAGTGGGAGAAACGGATGAAGGACAGACAGTTCGAATTTTTGCTAAGGACTAGACTGGTGGGACTGACTGGACAAAGGACAGACTATTTCTACTGCAAATACRGTACTAGGCTGTTACTACCACCAGCCCTGTATCAGCACCTTAAAGTTTGAACTGGAGAGAGCAATAACAGTGAAAATATACTTACTACTTGACACTCAAYTATATGAGAGATGTGCATGTGAAGTTTGAAAATCAGAGAGTGATTGGAAGTKTTCCTGTGCATGGGGTCTTTCAGGTTCACTTTTTGCAGTGATATGCAATAAAAATTGAAATCCAAAAAAATCCCTGGGGGGAAATTTTTCTTATTGGTGCCTAACATGGAATATGAGTTTCGACGCGATGCGCACCCCTCTAAATTATGACCCCTGGTATTACTTACGTAATCCAATTTTTGCTCGGTCGAGCACCTGTCGAGACCCATAGTAAATGAAAAAATGAGGTATTTAAATAGGCGCAACGGACAAAAATGAAAGTGGTACTTTGGTATTACGTATGGTACCGTACGAGTTACTCGTTGTCTCAATACTAGTGCTCGTACTCGTATTGTAAATGGTTGAAAGATCGTGTTAGCCATGATCATTCTTGCCCTGCTTGATTTCGCCAGAAACTTCTTCCAATGCAGTACAGGTACCATCTGGTAGGTAGGTAGTTACGTAACGACCGCAAATCATCCCTTCGTAAAGGTACTTACGGAACAGCTTCCCCGTGGATTGGAGTTTCGAAGAGATGGATTCCATCATTGATTAGATGTACCGTGCTTCGTACGTACCGGTACAAGTAATGTACGCACTTCTCGTATCGTACTACATACCATACAAGAACGGTAATACAGCATTCAACATACTAGTACAGAACTAATGTAAAAGTTTTCTTACGTACGTAAGCCGTTGATGGATTTTAGCGAGAGATCGTTTTTTTTTCCTTCTGATTTGATTTGATTTGATTGATTGATGTGATTTTTCCGCGACTTCTCCCGCATTGTCGCATCTCGCGAGAAAGAACACATGGCCAATAGATCCTCTCAAGGCATGACGAAAAATACTCCTTTTCTTCTTCAAACCACACCGGACATATTTTTCTACCGGTACAACAGACAAATATCATAAACATTGCAAACGACATATAAACATCACACTCACCAATTATCACAAGTATTCGATATAAATCTTTCGATACTCGTTAAGGCAAACGCCACTCTACAATGACTTCCAGACCTTTTGTGTTCGTTGTCTTTCTGACTGGCGTCTCTATGCTTTCTACGGTCGTTGTGGTGGGCTTCGTGAATCCATCTCTGTCTACTTCGGCTTCTGGTTCTTCTTTTGGCGCAATCGCTACAACACTTCGATATGCTGCAGAAACGAGTTTCCAAGACGAACAATATTATCGCTCTCGGCCGAATGATATGAAAGTTGTCGACGTGGAAGTAGAATCAAAATCGCAATATGTATATATTCCTCAAAATGAAATGGCAGACGCAATGAACAAGGCAGAAAAAAGCCACGAGGAGGAATGCGAAGATCTACAAAAAGTCATCGACGAACAACAACAAGAGCTACAACGTCTTAAGGAACGAAATCAAAAGGCGCATTTGGCAGAGAGAATGCAATACGACCATCTCTCGGAAGACACCGAAGTTAGCTGGGATGAGAACCACGATGAAAAGATGAAGCGCACTACAGATCGTCTTGTGTTCCTCACGAGTGAGAATCGACGCCTACAAGCAGAGTTGGAAGAAGAACGTGTGCGTTTCGAATTTGAGAGAGGGCGGCTCCAACAGAAAGTGGAAGAGGCACGAGAGGAAGCAGCCGAGGCTCATCACTTCTTGTGTTTAGAACGATCATATTTCGAAACTGCAACCCAATTACTAGAAGTTGGATTAGAGCGCGAAACAAATAATGTAAAGGCACTAGAGGACCGATTGATGCAAACAAATCAACAGGGATTCCATGGGACTCCTCATCACCATCAACCCTATTCCGAAGATACTCCTCATTTCGAAACTCTGGGAGAGCCAAGTGGCGCTTATGAACAACAGCAAGGTCACAACCACCACCATCACCACCACCCTGGTTTCCATCACTATCAACACCATCATGAGGAACAATTCGAACCGCGAGTCAGGCCACAGGGGTATCATCAAGAGAATTACATCGAAATGGAACATGAAGAATCCTTTCAGTCACACCAGCCCCAATCCTTTCATATGGAACACGATGTTCAGACCACACAACAACATTCCGGTCCAGGGTCAGATGCCATTTCGAGTCATAGAGAACGAGTGACGGCAACTACAACAACCATGGGGGCATCCAGTATTGGTGATACTGTTGGTATCAACCACATCAGAGATTCGTATTACCGCTAATACAATAATAACAGCTGTTCATAAAATGCTACTACAATCTAGATCCCACTTTTTGTGCAGAGAGTCCATCACTTTGCACAAAATAATCAAAGTTTTTTTTTCTATAAAATATTGTAACAAGGGCGCATCTCACGATACATTACCTCTGTGCTTTGATGTATTCTGCAATATTGGCCAATCAACTGAATCAGGACCCTTAGGGCCATACCTGGGCAACTATCTCCAAAGGAAATGACACTGGAGGCCATTCCACCAGAGGAGTTCTAGTGGTCTCACAAACACTGGTGTTTCTATTGATTTGGAAAACTCAACATATAGAACTGTGTAGATCCAATACTGCAAAGGAAAAATTCAGCACATGATCAGTCTGAAACATGAATAGGACCAAAGATGATGCTTTCAGAAAATTAATTTGCAACCAAATCATGCCTGATCATAATCATTCAATGTAGACCTACTACTAATTAGAGAAAGCTTGTTGTAGGACGTTGGGAAATGGTGCAGGTTGTGCCTATTTTTGTGATGCAAAACTTGGCAGGGTCCCTATGCCTTACAGACAGAACCATTGCTAAACTCATACTTGTTATCTGCTTGTAGTACCTAACAAGGAGCCAATAAACAATGCACCTACTAGTATTTCTTCTTGGTTGAGGATGAATGGGAACCTAGGTTGAAAAGAACACCACCATACTATGGCAGAGCTGTGGTTGAGTATTTCCCAGGGGTTCAATTAATGAATAAGGGGGATTCTCCAAACCTAGAACAACAAATAAAGATAGAGCTGCTACTAGCACTACTACTAGTACTACAAAAATCTGTTCTACTAACAATGGTTCTTCAATATTTTCCTCTTTGTCCTCCTTGTTGTTCTTGTCACCATTCTAGTCTGCATAATAAAAAAAGGATCTCACACAGATCCCATGCTCTCCTGGTCAGCCAACACAGCTCGATCACTTGCATTTAAGGTCTTTTGACTGCCAAGCTCCATCAATACTGTGTTACCAGTATTTTCCTTGTTCATGATGTTTTCTCAGTAGCAGGAATACCACAAATAGACATTGGTACTACTAGTAATATCAGCAGTTCCCCCTTCAGTAGCAATTCTATTGCACTCTGCATTTCCTCCTCCAGCTTCTGCTTTTTCACTATGTGCAACAAAAGGAGTTCATACTACTACTACTACCAGAGAGTACCTTTACTGTTCACCCACACCAGAATTGTCACAGTCCTTTTTACAAACACTAGAAAGGAGCAATGACAAACAAGACAAGAAGAAGAGGAGGAATGATTCAACTCAATTGCATCAATAAATCAAAACAGTCAGACGAATCCTTGTAAAATGACTAATCTCTAGAATATCTTCTTGCATTCCTCACCATGGTGAGAATTCTTAGTAACAATGTGATGTAGTAATAGCAGTGAGTGCTACTACTACTACTACTACTACTACTACTACTACTACTACTACTACTACTACTACTACTACTACTACTACTACTACTACTACTACTACTACTAGTAACAACAGTGATTGTCTGTCTAGGGGGGTGCCTCCATAATCACTCCTCCTGGGAGGGAGGTGTTGCCCCTCCTGGGAGCATGAAAACAAGAAAATACTCTTTCTTCACAGCATGTCAATGAAATTTCATAATTCCAATCCTACTTATCATTAGCCAATCAGATTGCTTGATTCTTACTGAAATACTATTAGTATCATTGGTTCACTCCAGCATACATAAACTGGTAAATGTTAGTGCAACCTAGTGGAAAAATTTTGAGTGGTACTACTAGTACTAGTAGAACAAAGACATGACTGGCAATCTGAATGTACATATTTTCTCCCCTCTTTTTAGGAGTTTGTCAATTTACTTTAGGGTGCATTTCATCATAAGATTCCTCAGTGCCACATACAAGAGAATTCGTGCCGAATTCTCATGAAATGAGACTGGAAATGTTTAGTCAAAAATTCTAATGGATACTACTAGTAGTACTAGTATATACTACTAGTATCTCAGGAAACATATACTATATTTTGGTTTTTGTGAGGGAGCTACTAGTACTAGTACAACCAGAATCTGTGTATTTGAGATATTAAATTAGCCAACCCAAAAAAAAGAGCTATATCAATGTTTGCAGGAATCAACTATTATCCCAAATGCTGAAATACTAGTAAGTGTAAAATAACAATTGAAATTATGTTGATTGAGGCATTGGGATAGTCAATTTCACATTACGAATGTTAGCAGCGCAGGCTGTGTAGAAATGGGTACTGCAGTTTTTGCTTTAATTTAATGTCCTGAATGCTCTGCTGAATAGTCTAAATGTTAGCAGGAAAGGATGTCCTTCTTCCTTATTTTTGAGGTAGTATGTGCAAGACCCAAAAAATGTTTTGGGAAGGTCACGTGATACCACCAGCAGCAACAACAGCACATTGATTACTACTAGTATCATTCTTCTTGGAATTGTACTACTAGTACTAGGATCCACGTATTCCTCATGTTTAAAAAACATTCGGAATGTTAAATTAAAGTTCCCAATGTCTCAATTAATGTAATTTCAATTTTTATTTTACGTGTAGTATCACCAAAATTGAGATGAAACACCTGTGGCAATAGGCTAGTAGTAGTACAGGCTAGTACGTACCCATACTACGTACCTGTTAACGGTACATGGCCCTTACATGATCTAGAGAAAGAACATGGAACGAAAGAATAAGTGCGCACCATTTTGATCGAGTTCGGACCGACCAATTGGAGTAAAAAATCGGCATCTGTACAGCAGCCATCATTTTACTTAAAGGAGGAAAACCAGATAGTGGCGCGCGACCGCAAAACATACGTCATTCAGCGTTTGCAAACCATCAAACGATGAAGTCTTTCAGCGAGATATGTTGAGGAGATGAATTGATTCTTTGTATTTTGTTTCATTTGGCGGGAAACACAACCGATTCCTATCTATTGATGTCATCCCTAACAACCAGATACTAATATGCGTTTCTGGTAAGAAGGGTGAAGAGAATTCAATCACCCTTTTCAATTCACGACGGTAGTGGGTGCATTTACTCTTCCCAACACTACGAGTCATCAACCTACTATTCATCATTTCATAGTTCTCAATCTCCTTCCGAAAGAAGAAGGATGATTCGCTTTCCCTTTTGTTTCTTTGCGTTTGCCCTTTTGTCCTCTTTGGTTTCCTATTCAGAATGCTTTTCAACTTCGAATTTTCCCTGTTCGACTAGATTGAAAAAAAAATCATATCATACCAGGTATCAGAGAAACTTAGGAATCGAATTGCGAGTTGCAATCGATCCGACTACAGCAAAAAATAATGCTGGAGGGGATGGCGGGCATTCGTATGATTTTATTTCGGTGCAAGAAGCCGAAGAAGCTTTGGAACAAGAACGTGCTCGTTACGAAGGAGAACGGTCTGAATTGGAATGGCTCCTAGAAACTCAACGACAGCAACTCAAAGATTTGATGCACGAGAGCCAAGAAATCGGCACAAACGGTGGGAAACCCCGTGTCGCAAACCCAGGACGAAATCGTGTTGCTAGTGCTTCGAAACAGATAGTGATTCGTGGTGCACATGCGCACGTCGAGATCAATTCGATGAACAACCGCAGAAAACGAAAACGTGCAAAAACTGCCAAGTTTCGTGAGAGAAATAATGGAACGGAAGAGACGTTCAATGAAATGAAACAACTCGAGACACTTTTGCAAGACGCAATTATCGAAAATGAAAAGTTGACGTCGTGGATTCGCAACCAACAGCACCAGCAAAATGCTGAACGCAATATGTATGAAGGTGAATTACGACAAGAACAACGCAGACTTTATTCATTCCGGGACGAGCTCCATATGGAAAGGGCATACTTTGAGACTTCTCGACGAATGTTGGAACGTCGATTAGAAGAAGAGCAACAAAAAGTGCAGGAATTGGAGGCAGCCTTATATATGCTGATGACCGGGGAGGAGATGTTCCCTCAACAAAATATATCTGACGAGCAGCACGATAATCAGCAGAACCAGCAACAGGCGCAAAATCAACACCAAACGCAGCAGCAAAGGAAAAAGAAGAGGCGAAGGGGTGGGAAGAACGTCGGATTCACTATGAACATAAACGACGTTCACCATCCCCTCTATCCTTAACTCATTCTCGGTTTTGTGATTGTGAATACTCGCGACTTTTGGGAGTTCAAGTAGATTTGTGACTATTTTTTGCTAAACCTTGAAGAAAAGTGTTGCGGCGTCATTAATTCTGCTGTCTGTGTAAATTAGACAAGATAATTATTGCAATGCGTGCCTAGTAAGAAAAGCTCTAATTAAGTCACTCAAAAGCGCAGGAGGTTTGACTGTTTGTAGCAAAGCCATCTGCAGTGAGTTGAAGCAAAACCAAACAGCAAACATTGTATGGGTACCAAACAAAACACTAAGAAAATAATCTTTTCAAGACATTTTTCTGCATTTTTGTGTTAGGATTGACCTATGCTCTTTTTAATAACTCAGATAATGGTGGGTTTATTGATTTTTCCTCCTCTCCTGAGTATCAAAGAAGGATGAAGAAGCAACATTGTGTCAGGAGCAGCACACATTTCTTGAAATCATAGTAAGTTAAGAACTCTACTAGTACTACCAGTCGCAGTGCTGACTTCACAGGTATTGTGGACAGGCAAGTAATCTTGAATCCCTCTCAAATAATAATCAGATATTAAGGCAATCAAATGGTAGCAACAGTAGTAGTAGGTAGTACTAGTAGGTAGGTAGTATTACTACTACTGCTGCTGCTAGTAGTGGTGCAGTGCAACCACTAGTACCAGTACTGCTGCTACTACTACCAGTACTACTACTACCACTACCAGTAGTACTAGTACTAGTACTAGTAACACACACACACACGCACACACGCACACACACACACACACACACACACACA
>CAACVS010000002.1:154207-178188 GCA_900660405.1 Pseudo-nitzschia multistriata | reverse complement strand
AATGTCAGCAGCAACACTAACTAGCAGCGCTAATCAACAATGTGTCTCCAGCAACACTCCTATCTGCAACACTAATCAGGAACACTAATCACCAATCAATGTCAGTTATTGACATCAGCTATCAACATACGCTGTCAACACTATCATCAACAACAACAATAAAAAATCATTGGCAACTCTGCTAGTATTCTCCCTGTCCTGTATCAGCAATACTCAGCAACACTATCAGGGGCACTCAGCAACACTAATATTGATACTGCTAATACCGCTCACCAACATGACCAACCAGCATTCCCCAACAACAACAACAACTAAAACAACGGCACAACTGGTAAGGGCCTTTGTGGAATCTCAATTGACATCATTTGAAGCAGCCTTTGAGTTAGAATCAGATGTGAAAATAGTCTTTGAGGAAGATGGTTTCTCCAGTGATGAGGAGGAGCTTCTTGAAGAAGTGGCTGAGCCTAATTACAATCTGGATCCTTGTGGCATGAGTCACAAGGAAGGATCACTAGCAGAGTTCTTCAATGCAATCACACATTGGGACAATGCTATTGAGCCTGGTGATACTGAGTTCTTTCATTGGAAAAATGGAACTATTGTTGACAACAATATTAAGTACCCAAGGGTCCAAGAAAGATATCAAGAAAGAAAGGAACCAAAGGAGTACCAGCAGATTGGAGGGGTGTTGAGAACCCTGGTTGTTAGCATCACTATTACTTCAGACCTAAATTTGAGATAGGGCGTGGGAAGTACAAAGGGCACTGTTCTTCCTTCTGAATGCAAGCCTGTTGAAGTTTTGAAGCCCCAAGCTGGTCTTGGGAAGGAACCTGTTCAACAGCATACCAAAACTGGATGGAACTTTCACTATCTTGGCTTGGATGGAACAGTTGAAGATCCTAACAATCAGTTTGTAAGGAATCATACTTCAAGGGATGATATGTTCCCACCAGCAGAGAGGAAGGGCAAACTAGATATCTTCATGCTTCAGCAGCATGGGCTTGCAAAAGAGAGGATTGAAAATGGAGATGCTTTCTTGTTCTATCAGTTGCTCCTCCAAATTGCTCCAGATTCAAGGGATGCTCAGTAGTATGAAATTAAGTACAATAAGGTGATGAGATATACTAATGTGTATATCTCTGATGCCAATGAACAGGAAGGACATCACAGAAAGCCAGTTACACTTCCTGAAGCAGTTCAGTTTGACAGCATCCTTTTTTTGCATGGCCCTTGTGAAGGACCAAGCTCTAGCAATCACCACAGCTTATGATATCTACAGGGAGTGTACTGATAAAAGTCTCGGCGAGGAGTAGCTGGTGGCAAATGTTATGAGTCATTGAGAGTTCAGACAAAGGCTAGCCCTCCACATGATAAGATATTATCCTGTTGAGAGACAGTGCACCCAAGCACATCACAAGGTCCAGAGTGACAGGGCTTCTGGAAGGAAGGCATCAAGACTTTCCTTAGGAATGGCAAGCTTTAATAGGAATGGCAAGTTGATGGCATATCATAACTTGCAGACCATTGCAGAGGACCAGACAAATGGAAGATTTTGCTTCACAACCAAGTACAAATGGCATCTGATGACTATGGTTCCTCATACAAAATCCAGGAACAAAAATTTTTGCTACATTTGTTGAAGAGGAACTTATGTAATGTGTAGTATCTGCAAAGTCCCTCCCTTTCGTGGGAATGGTCCCTCTTAAAAAGGGATTGAAATGGTGAGGAGTTCATCCCCAAGTACTGTCACCAACTACCACAACTGTGAATGGTTTGGCCATGGAAGAGGCATTGCTCTTCAAAGGTGAGGAATGACAAGAGATCCAAAGATACTAGGAGTGACTGGAAGGATCCAAGCAATGACAAGTTGAGAGCTAGTAACTCTGAGTACATGAAATACATATTTGATATTGAAAAGGAGGAGGACACTGGTGGTGCTAGTACTACTACTAGAGACAACAGCAATGATGTTGTTTCACCAAGAAGGACTGATGCAACTGCCAACAGTGAACTTATTCAACCAACTGTTGATAGTTACACTACTACTAGCTACTACTGAGTTCAGCACAGTCAGTGGTGGTGGAGTGGTTGGACCAATGGAAGCAGTGTCAATTAATAGTACTTTAAATAAGGATAGTATAATGATTCAAGGGCTGGGTTGGTTCCTGCTGATGCAGCTCATTTGGTTTTTCCTCTAGATGTTGATTTGGTCGCTCCTTTAGCTGCTGTTTCAATTGCTGATTTAGTTGCTCCTTTAGCTGCTGGTTTGGTTGCTGATTCCGTTGCTGATTCCATTGCTGATTCAGTTGCCTATTTGGTTCCTTATTCTGTTGCTGATTTAGATGCTTACTTGTTTGCATATTCTCCTTTGTTTCCAGACCTGTTTCCTTCTAAGATGCATACAGAGCAATTGCATACTGTGCTTGCTTGTTATCTTCTCCATTAGAGCTACCATCAGATCCATAGAACTCCTCATACTCATTGCTGTAGTCGTCCAATTCCCAAAAGAAGCTTCTATCCATATTGTTGGGAATCCATGACCCATCATCAGCAAACTTTTTGGCACACTGAATGGAAGGAGTGTTGTTATTCTCCCTCTTCATTACAGACCTGCAGATCTCAAAGAACTAATCATGTTTGTCTGTGTCCTTCATCTTTGCAGGGAGCAGAGGCTTCCCCAACCCAGCAAGCTCAATCTCCTCCCAACTTTCTTTTTCAAGCAGATATTTTTAGACAACCGGCACAGGTGTCATTGAGTTCTTTGTTAAATGAAGTAGGCTTCATGTCCTGTTCCCAGTCTTCAATCCACTTCCAGTCTTGATTCATTATGAACTGCTGTACTTGAGGGGAAGGATTGTCAATTATTTCTGCTGGTGGATGCGGACCAGGAACTGGAGTGGGAGACGAAGACCTATCCATAACTATTTGAATCTTCCAACCAATCCCTGGATCAATGCCCTTGATCACGTTTGCAGCTTTCCTCACTTTTGCTGCTGGATGCCATTTCATCTCCACATTGCCCTGGTGTGCAATTGTGAGCTTCTGCTTTGGCAGCCATTGCTTGTGGATAGAGGCCTTGGGACCTTGTAAAAAAGAAGTTGTGTTTGGTGCCTTGCCTTCTTGATCTGTATTTATATTTGGGGTGTGTCTTCATGAGTCTGGAGAGCTTCTGGTGTATCAATGTCATTTATCTTTGTGTAGTTCTTTGACAAGGAAGTCTAATCTTTTAAGTTGCTTGTTAGTTTTCTCCGGTCCTCATTGCTAGTGTTGCGCCGTACTAGCCTTCATATTTGGATGGGGTTGCCTCCCTCACACCAGGATTTATTGTTCTTGATTAATTCAACAAGAAGAAGGAGATGTGATTGAAGCACCACTTTGTTACTAAAGAACAGAGAAATTCATCCACCACTGTTCTTTCTGGTCAACTAGGCATAAAACAACTGAATTGAGGGGGTTTTCTGCTACCAAATTTTGAGTGCACACAATTAGTAGCCTAACTTTAGTGAGCAGTTGGTCTGTCAATGTGTAGAGTGTTCATTGTGGGACTAAAGTGTGTTGAATCGAATGAGTCCTTACATGATACTAAAAAGATGGCCCATTATCCATGCACAGTATGGTTTGACTGTATAACTGCTGTTTGTTTAATCTTGAACTGACAGTTTCACCTCTATCTTCTTGGTTGTCAACTGTTCATTAACAAATGTAAAGAAGAAAACAGTTTGTGTTTGTGATAAAGAGAGGATTCTAGTCATATGGGAAAGTGGGGTTTTTCTTGTGATATTGATTGATAGTGTTTGTGTAATACTACTACTACTACTACTACTACTACTACTACTACTACTACTACTACTACTACTACTNACTACTACTACTACTACTACTACTACTACTACTACTACTACTACTACTACTACTACTACTACTACTACTACTACTACTACTACTACTACTACTATGCAGTATAGTACTAGTAGTAGTATGATGGAGCATTAAAAATCCAAGATACAGCAATCATGCTTGTTCTTTCAAACACCAACTCTATACCTAAAAATTTTTAATCTTAAAACTCTTAGAGCAATTTAAAATAGTATGGTATTGAATATGCATAGTATTGATTGCTGTCAATTGATAGGAATGTTGCTAGCATCTGGAGGGAATGAAGGGCATTTTCATTTTAATGACTTATAACCTGTATTTTTATTTTGAACCCAAGTTGTTCTAGCTTTAGGTTATGGTATTCGCACGGACATTACAAAAACGCTAGCACAAAACTGAAAACTCCTACCCGCATGTTTTGGTCATTATTACGTACGAGTACGGCTACTACAGGGGTAGATGAAAATCGTTCACCAGAAGCAAAACCTACAACCCTCTCGGACGGCCACAATCATTTTCAGAGTGAAGTGGAGTAAGAGAGGATAGCCTTCTGCTATACGCATGACCAGAACTCACAACATTATAGTGGACCTTGGTTGAAAATCACCCAAAAGGGCATTCTGTATTTCTATGGAAGACAAAAAGCAAGGCGTTGCACTAGTTCACGAAGACCACGACAATTTCTTTCGTTTATTTTATTCCCGCACTGGCTCGCAGGAAGCGAACTGAGACAAATCCAGGTGAAGGGGCAATCCAAACGATACGTTCAGACCGTAATTTTTGATAATGTCGAACATACGGCAACGGAGAGGGCCTTCTCCTTCGCGAGACAGTTTTCACGGACACTCGTCTACAACCTCGTGGGATTTCGGATCGGATGATGGTACGGACAATGTTCGCACTACAGGCAGGAAGGTGGTTCCCACCATGTACAATCCAACAACCATGCCGCAATCACTGTCTAAGCCGAACAACTCATTATCATCTACACAGTCTCCTATGTCTAATGCTTCTCATCGTGTGTCGTGGAGCACAATAATGGACGCCAAGAAGGCTAACTCGGACTTTCTTCGTGAGGGTTCACTGTCACCCTACCACGATCCACCTGGCTATGCTCGTAGTGCGATCATTGGAAGAAAGAGCGAATACGATATACTTCAAAGTGGGCGGAGGCTTTCGTCAATGGCTCCGGCACTAATTCCAGATTCAGCCTACCGGTCTCACTTATCAGGCCGGCCGGCAGTAAAACAAAAACCGTCTGGTATAGACAAGATCGTGGTGGCAAAGATTATTGGATATGTTGCGATCGTTGGATTCGCCTTTCTTACAATAGTTGGCATTCTTATTGATACGCAACCCATGTATTTACAGGGGATATTAGAGAAAAATCAAGAAGTTTCATCGAACGGGGCAAAAGTAAAAACCTTTTATGCCGTTAGCATAAACGATCGTCTGGAACCCGCAAAACACGCATATCGAGCCGGTTTGCTTTATTTGATGACAGCGATAATTTGCTTCGGATACGCTCAAAATGTGCATCACCATTTATTCAAAAAGGGATGGCAGCAATATCGTGACATCGACGATGGAGATTCGACTGTTCCTACCTTTGGAGGCATTGACGGCTACTTGCCAACCAGTAAAGCTGTACACCGGAAGGCTTACGAAGAGCGATATGGATTCATTGTACGAACTTGGCACTCAACATTCGTCACATTTCAGCGGTTAGGAATATATTTGACATCGATATGGCAAGATCGACGTCGAAATCGCAGACGATTCTCCGGCGCAAAAGATGTGTAGTCCAGTCTATTCTATTCGAGTAGTCTAAATCTCTCCTAGCAGCAACGGCTGACACTACTATATCAGACTATGAATTTTGGTTACAACGATTACCATGACAGTATTTTTTGACACTCTTGTGAGATGGATGAGTGAGCTGATCGAAATCAGCTGTTCTTCGATTTTCCAATAGGTTGTACGTGAAGCTATTGAATGCAAGAGCTAACTAGGACCCAACGAAAGCCCCTATGGACCATTCGCTATCACGCAGAACAGATCCATCGGAGAATACCTGTCTTCTATCGGCATCCGGTCGGTCTTGTTCTTGTATCCCTAGGGATTTTCCATCTTCGGGGGGATATGTGTAAGTGCCTCTTCCTGAAAATACGACAATAATTCATGGAAAATAATGCGGAAGGGTGCAAAACAAATTGGAGTGAGAACTAAATTTCAAAATAGCAACGACACAATCTTCGTTTTGCACGAAGATGCAATCAACTTGGAAGAACCCACCATTTTCCTTGTCTAGATAATATTGACCGATATAGCGATCGCCATGTTCCCATGTCTCTATGCCTGTTCCGTGTCTTAGTCCGTTGGTCCAATCCCCTGTATATACTTTATTGTCTTCCGATACAAAAACTCCTCTTCCCTGAAATTTATCATTCAACCACGGCCCAGAGTAAAGTGCACCATCAATAGAGGTGTAGACACCGATACCAGTTCTAAGTCCACGTTTCCATTCACCTATATAGATGCCTCCATCGTCTATACGGAGAGTCCCGTTTCCACAAGGATTGCCTTCCAGATCTAGCCATCCGGTGTATAGTCCTCCTAAGCTGGTTTCGTGATTTGTCCATTCCCACTCGATTACAAATTTCTTTTCGAGTCTCTTTCTTTGTTCAGAGGTGAAGTCTGAAGGAATCATAATCACTCCCGGATGACTGGATAGTAGAGTATTTGTTGTAGCTGACTCGCTAGTATCGATTGGTTCGTGATCTAAACTGATCGTATCCATTTCTTCCTGTGTCTCCTCTTCGGTATTTTGTTGCTGCATTTCTTGTTCTTGTTGCTGAGCCTTTAGCTTGTACTCCAATTCAAGTATGTATTCTGCCTGTTCTTTCGTTCGACTTTGACTTTCCTCCAGCTCTTTCACCAATTGTTGGTTCTTCGACTGAGTTTGTTCCAACAAAATCTTATTTCGTGGCACCAGCAACTTCCAATTTTCAATTTCCTGATTTTGATCTCGGATCCGTGACTCCAAATTTTCTTTCTCTTTTCGCCATTCTTTCTGAAGAGCTTCAGACATCTCGGCATTTCCTTCCAAAGCAGAAAAAGAAATCGACAACGTCTCGGAGACGTCTTGGTTAGAGCGGTTCGCATCTTTGAGTAATTTGTTTTCCAGTTCAAATTTGTCGACAAGGAGATTGAGACGCTGTATCTCCTCATCGGCTGACGAATCGCTCTTCACGAATTCGAGTATACCGTTTTCCCATCGTTCTTTTTCTTTCGCATGAGTCTCTGTCGAAACGACAAGCTCGTCTTTTGTTGCCTTCAAATCTCTTTCCAAATTGAGTATTTTGAGATTGAGTTGTCTGGAGGACTCGATGACTGCCACTTCAGCAGCGGCTAGATTCTTGGTTTGTTCTTTGTCGCGCTGCTCCCATTGTTCTTCTTTTTCACGATAACTTTGTATTTGGCTCCGGAGGGTTTCTACGTCTCGCCCAAGTTCAACTTGTCGTGTCGTGTCTCGCTCCGCAGTGCCGGCAGCAGCGTTTGCTAACCCCTGGCTCCACATGGAGTTCCTCTTCGAAGCAAGTTTCGCGGTCTTTCTAAAATTTTTCTTGTCGGCCTCCAGCATTTCTCGGTCTAAAACGAGGCGCTCCTTTTGCAGGTTCAGCCGTTTCTGGGCAACCCGCAGCCGTTCTCGTTCGCGGGCAAGGCGTTCTTCCATATCGCTGCAACCATCTATCGAAGTCGACGATGAGGACTGCACGGACATGATTTCCATTGTTCAGAAAGTACTGCACTCAGTTTGTGAACAAGGACGGCACCTGCGATGTATTGCTCACTTTTTTCGGTCGACAAAAGTATGAATGTTAATGTTTCATTTAGTAGAAAACCAGAATTGATAGAACTTTTTTGAATCCTTCGCTTTTTTGAAAGCGCCCAGGAATTTACATGAAACCTACCAGACGGCTGAGGTCTATCGTTTCCATGCTTTTGTTCCGAATACTGCCGTGCGGTACGAGGTTCATCGTATTCAACCACTATGACCCCTGATGCTCGGCAGTAGAGATGATGTAGTCGTACGATAGCATTCGGAACACACATGAAACGGGATCGATGTGGAACGACATACTTTTAATATTACCGGTACCTGTACTTGTGGTACGTAGGGTACGAGTACGAATTCATTTTTCTATTAATTAAAAAGTAATGGCCTTTCACAAATTCGGAGGCTTATAATTAGTGGTAGCGTGTTATTATTGATTTGTGTCTCAGTCAACTTAACCTAACAATAGCCTTCCTGAGTAATAATAGATTTCTGGTACCGTAGGAAAGAGAGAATCGAAAAGCAACAGTAATGTACTTGTAATAGAGTACAAGAAAATAATATCCTTTCCTGTCATTACACTATTAGTGCTATTGGGGATTATCATCCTCGCTTTGTGATACAGTAATGCTCTCCAGAACATATCTACCATAATTATCCTAGTAGTCGTAGAACGACTCATGTTCGCGCGACGTCCAGCAACGTGCTGAGTACAACATAAATGCATACTGGTTTTTGGCAGTCAAAAAAAGTTCGCATTACATTGCTCACCGTACGTACGGTACGGTTTTATCGTACGTGCAGATCCAAGTACTGTAGGAAATGGCCAAAGGGAATTGGGGGTCTTTCTGTTCTGCAATTTGATGTTCGACAGTCAGAAAGCAGGTTCAACGTTACACTAACGAAGGGTAACAGAAACCATAACCATTAAACCAATCCCCTCTCCTCCGCCAGCTATTTTCAGGCCTGCGAAGTGATCTTCCTGATCCCGCTCTTTGTATCACCACATACATCCTGCACCCAAGCTCAGCTGAATGCATACCGTTCAATCGCAGCAAAAACATCAGATCTCCGAGAAAGGCAGCAAGATATCTATTTTTTTCACAAAACTCGATTCAGTTTGATTCTGTTCGACGCATTGGCTATCACGAGATAAATCTCGCATCTAGAAGCCAAGAATATTTTTAAAAATTTCCGCACGCCGCTTTCTCAACTATTTTGAAATTTCGATCAAAGATGAGCGATTCCAGCGATAGTGACAGCGAATGTGGTCCCAGCGACACGAGAGATCACTCTAGCCGAAGCACCAAACCACTGAGGAATCAATTCCGAAGAAGCATGGATCTCGATTTGCATAACGGTTCCAAGTACGAGATCACCAAAATAACAGAGTCTACGGAACCGTACGACTTTGATTCGGACGAAGATACTTTTGCAGACGCAGCATCTGACTGCGAGCCGAACCAACTTTATCTTGACGAAATGCTAGAAGACATTCACCCGGAGCGGCTGAATCTTTTCGATTACAGAAAGAGCTCGAAAAGCTCGAGATCTTTGACCAGGATAAAGAATGGCGATATGGATGGCAGCAACTCCTGTTTAGATGCATCTCTTCACGATTCGAAACAATTTGATTTCGACGATGACGGCGACAACGAAATAGTTGTAGGGAAAGTAATTTCGAATCGAGATGACGACATGGAAACCGAAACCAATCCATTAGACGAAGAAGATACTCTTGACTGTTTGCCGAAGACGATAAACAATGGAAAAGGACGGCGGGGTAGTGGACTAGATACTTTTGGTAGCCCGGATATCACAGGCCAAGGAAGAGCACTCTTACGGCAGCCTAGTCAGAAGACAGTGTGGGGGAAATGAAGTTAAATGTTGAGATAAGTTAGACTCGATAATCTTGTAGGACCTGATTGTTTAAAAACTTTGAACAAATTGTTCATGTTGCTCTAGCACGTGACGTGAATCGAACATGGTTCCTTACCATAAAAGGAACTCTAACGGTACTTGCGTAGCATGGAAAAGTTTTTGTGACTAAAGTACTCAACTAGGATTCTTATAGTACGAATATCACAGTGGATTTGATGTGATTTAATCTTTCTTTTGCAAAGGCCAAGCTAAGCTTCGTCCAAATCTTTGATTGCAGATTCTAGTTTATCCTGATTGGCTCCCGCAAATTGTTCATGCTTCTCGTTTCCATTAAAGAAGACGAACGTTGGCACACTGGTGATTTGATATTCCGTAGCTGCATCGTAAGCGTCGTCAATATCTACTTTTCCAAAAGCGATGTTTTCATGTTTTTCTGACAATTCCTCGTAGACAGGTTTGATGATCTTGCAAGGTGGACACCTGTTTACCGATGTACGCGCAAGATAGAATGAGAAAAGAAAACGGGTATGAAAACTCTGAGGTACGGTTAAATGTTTTGATCGGGTTCGAGTTAAAGAAGATTCACTCCATTTAGCTCATCGAATCGTAGAACGTACCATGTTGCTGTGAAATACAAAATAGACTTCTCATTGATTGCTGTGAACTTCTTAGTTGCATCAAGGTCCGAAATATTCGTCACCGACATAAATCGATGTCCTTGAATATTGGGGCGGGCAAGGTGTTGTTTTCCTGCTACCAAGCCTCTTCGGAGTGACGACGACAGAAACATTCGGGAGGCAGACACGGTAACAACTGAATAAGTGAAAAGTACAAGAAATATGCGGTAGCGTTGTAGCGTTGTCGTAGACGAAAGAGACGTGGGTTCGATAATTGTTCTTAGTTTCAGATTGACGAGGCTTTTCCCATCGAGGTCTGTACGGAACAGGTGTCTCCTACCGTGTGATTGTTTTTGTCGTCCGTAAAATAAAACAAGTGTCCCGTACGGAATGACTCGGTATGTCTGTATTTGAGTACAATTACTTGTATCAGAAACTTGTTTTTATTATAAATAATTCATCCTCCTAGCAGAGATCTGTACCCTAATTGGAAGGAACGGCCACTCATTAAGTGGATGAACCAGCAGTGTCCACAAGCTTGGGACCTTGGTAAGTCAGTTGCAGTGGATGAAATGACAATGAGGTTTGTTAAAGGCCATTATGATCGGGAGGACAAGCTACGGATCACATACTACTACTACTACTAGTAGTAGTACAAGGTACTAGTAGAAGGCAATGGATTTTGAGCTGATGCCCTCTGTGACAATGGATATTGCTACCAAGTGTACATGGGAAATGATCCTGCTCCAGTGAAGTATCTTCAGCAATGTCTGTCTCCTCTTCACTGACGAGTGATGACATTATTGTTTGACTCATTGAAGGACAAGCATTGCATCCTCATGATCATGTTGGCAGCATGGACAACTTGTATAACTCAGCAGCCAGCATTCTACAGTGATGTTTGTAACCATGAAAAGAAAGTACTTTGCCATGGTGTTTCAAGGAAGAACAGCAGAGGAATACCAGATTGTGTCTTCCAAGAAGAACAAGTTCACCCTTTTGCTCAGAGAGCAGTTCCAGGTTTATTGAAGGCATGGACTGTCCAAATATTATTGCTTTGAGTGTCTATGATACTAAACTAGTACACTATTTGAGCATGATATCTGAATCAATTGAATGGCTACTGAAGGAAAAGATGGTGTACAATGTTGACACCAACGAAGTTGAAGCTCTGCAATTCTTGAGACTCAATCAAGTTGATACTTACTACAACCATCATGGAATGGGGGATGTTGATATTGCTGATCAGCTAAGAGGTGTTTATTGAATGGATAGCAGGGTAAGGAATAGGAAATGATGGTGGTCTGTGCTCTTCTGGTCTCTAGTTGTGCTGCTAAAAAATGCATACTACATACAATGTCTATCTTAACCTGTGCAAGGAAGAAGGTGATGAACCAATGTACAAAGGAGAGCAATACCAATTTTGCAAGGCAGTAGCAAGCAGAATACTGGATTAATCCTGAGAAGATTGCAAGTGAGGTACGAGCTCATACCAGTGCTGCTGCAAGTGCTTGTAATATATCTCTGTGAAGAAAAAGGGTGTTTCAATTTGACCATCTTTCACCTGCAATGATGTCAACAGTTTTGTTATTGTCACCTGATGGAACCACAACCACACGTCAAGCGGTTGACATGTTAAATAAAAAAAAAAATCCCAATATTATTTTTAACCTCGTGAACTAGAAGAGGCACTATATGGCCAGAACCACAGCTTTTGTTAGAAAGAATGCTCCTAGCTGCTCCGAGGGGCGGCACTTCCCTCCGAGGAGTGTTAGTGGAAGTGCAACCAGGGGTTTGTTTCACTGGAATTAAAAGTATTGACTGAGCTTGGTTTGAAGTAAACTGGAAGAACTGACAGGAGGAGCCAAAGACGTCTCTGGCGCGACAGGCTGTTTGTGTCGCTTCTTTTTGGAGTAGGCGTCAAAGACCAGTGAATCTTGTGTGACACTCTCCGGAGGTTGTTTACTATGTTGCAATGATGTAAAGTACTGGGTTATTGGGCGGGTGTTGGAGACCGAAGGGGTTGACATGTTAAATAGCAAACTAGGGATCCAACTTACAGATGCAACACTTGCAGAAACTGGGGGAAGATTTGCATTTGTTTGAATAGGGGCTTGGATTATTTTCCGGAAGCTGCAGAAAGCAAAGCAAGGTGTGTGTTGCACTGGTGGGCTGGTAAGGTAAGATGTGAGGCACAAATCTTAACATGTTTGAGCTATAATGACAACTCTCTGTGTTCAGTGTTTTGCTTTCTTATTTCATAGAACACCAGACTTGGTATCCATGGAACATAGGATCAAGAATAGCTCTAAGAACAAGAAGCAAAAGAGGAGATAAAGCATTAATACTATTGATATTATTAATAACAGTAGTATTTTGTCTGTTCTGTAGTAATTTTGTGTAGCCCTATTACTAATTTCTACATGGGACGGGTATAAAATTTAGTACACCTATAGGCCTGCTCCTACTTCTGTACTCCTATTAAGGTAGAGCTACTACTACTATTATTACTAGTACTAGTACTATTACTACTATTACTAGTACTACTATTACTAGTACTACTAGTACTAGTACTACTACTACTACTACTACTACTACTACTACTACTACTACTACTACTACTACTACTACTACTACTACTACTGGGAATCAGCAAGAGCCTGAGCCTGGGCTTCAGCAAGCACCTGGTGCCCTGCTTTGATGCAATTGGCATTGCAAGTAATTGAAACGGGCTTGCTAATGCAAATGATTTCTACGGTGCAAAAACTAAGTGTGTGGAAGGGTGCCACTAATTTATTTACTATTTTGGAGTACTGAGGCCTACATGAATTCTACACAAAAAACAAGTTTCTTTTTATTTTTTCTAGAAGTCCACCAGAGCAGTGAGAATTGTTCAACATCACTGGCTCCTGTGCACAACTGAAAAGTGGTAGGCCAGTGCATCATAGTAGCCAAATTCAGTCTATGAGTTTGTAATCAATACTAAAAGCAAGCAAGAAACCAGCAGGTCCCATAAAATTCAGCTGTGATATTGATTGATATTGTTTGTGTACTACTACTACTACTACTACTACTACTACTACTACTACTACTGCTAGGCAATATGACTAGCAAGAGAATGTCAGAACACTTGTCCTTCTGCTGAATACTGCTACTACTACTAGTACAACAAATAGAAGATATTGTCAGTTGCACTGTCACAAGGGACTACAACAATGTCAGCAGAGAAGACACAAGAATATCAGGCAACACAAGCAACAAGGAGGGTAAAAAATGGCTGGTGGTATAAAAGGAAGTACTATCTGTGCAAGAACAAGAAGGAGGAACTGTCCCTATGAACAGGAACAACCAATAGGAGGAGCATCCTTCTTCATCCAAGAAGAAGTGATGGTTTTGCCCTTCCTACTACTACTAGTAGCCTTCTAGTTATTATTAGTAGTTCATGGTGTTAGATACTATAACAAAGCTTGTTATTATCTGCTGCTGCTGTTCAAGAAGCTGAAATTCCTATCTCTACCTCACGACAGCATTGTTTTGCAAAATATTGTGAAAAATTTTGCCTAACAGCACTGAGGAAAAATGAAGGGCACAATACCACAGGATTGAACATAGTGTCTGTGACCTGTTACTACCAGTACTAGTAGTGTGTAACTGTAAGAGGAGCATTTACCATGGTGTGTCTGAACAATGCCCTCTGCTATTATTGTACTACTTTAGGAGTAATATCAACCAATGTGCTCTTCATTTCCCAAACTTTCCATGTTTGTTCATAGGACCCCGCCTGTTCGCATTTCTTCCATCAGTCGAAATTGATTCCCAACGCCCGATTTTAGATTGCTAGCAAGACTATACATCGGCAAAAGTGGGAACGGGTATTCCACCTCCACGCCAATCTCGTCGATGCCAACAAATATGTACGACAAAAACGTTACAATCACCAAAATGGCAACGGGCGATTGCATGCCCGAACTTACAAGGGCAAGAGGCAAGAAACCCAAGAACAGACAAAGGACCCTCGATGTCATTCGAGTGAAAGTTGGTGGTATCGGTGACGCCACAATCTTCTTGCATATTCCAACTGAAGACTCTAATTCTCCCAATCGTTGTTCCATGACCTGAGAAGCAGCAATCGATAACCTCCCTTCGGACCCATTCGTTATTTTTGCAACAATGCTCCGCAATCGAAAGATGATGGCGGACGGGTTGTCCGATATGCCACCTACAGCATTGCTGCATGTTTCTATCCATTGCATCTCACTTGATGGCAACAATGTGCGGAGCACGAGACTGTCGTCTTCCCCCCTCAACTTCCCCTTCATGCACCATCCAAATGCGGCCAAATAACGCCCCATTAGTATTCCGAGTTCTTGATCAATGGGAGATATGTAATTGACGGTCATCCCAGCTAGGGACGTACACACCCGTATCATCTTTCCCCACACGGATCGTGCTTCGAAGAGCCTATTCAAGGATCGATTTGTTTTCAGGGCGAGCAAAATGGATATCGGTGAAGTGAAGGATGATATGGAGTGCGAAAAGGGTGCCTGTTTGACAAAGTTGTTGATGAGGTTGACTCGAACAGCGAATATGCAAGACAGAGTCCACAAGAACGACGAAATCAACGTCGGTAGCACGGAAAAGAACGTCGGCGACGAGAACCACGACCGAATGTGTCTGCTGTAGCGTTCATACGACTTGACTTGGTGCAATTTCCAATCGGCATCAGTCCACGACTTTGTGTAGGAACTGTCTCGTTTCGAATGACTCTTTGTTAATATCGGATGCGTTCCGTACATATTATCAAGGTCGGAGAGATCGGATAAGAAAGACTCAACGCTGTCGCGACGATGCATTGTTGATGCACTGCAATCGTCATTGCTGACTGCTCTGTGTATATTCTGTGAGTATTCAACGATTGTTGTCGGCAGGGACGGGAACATTGGAGATTGCGACCATAATAACGAGTCCTTGTCGAATTGAGGCAACGAGGTGGTTGATTCCACCACAAGACAGAAAAGAAGGCACAGTGGCACCATCGAAATTCTTTGGTTGCAACCCGGTGAATGAAGTGTTCCTTGCTGCTGAAATTTGGCGTCCGTTTCTCGTTTCGATAGCTAGTTGTGATCTAAAAGAGTATTAGAGATTCAGCTCCTATTGCAGATTTCTGTGACGGATTCTGCAAATGCCACTCATTGTTGAATAGTTCGAGAGAAGCCCAAGACAACAAAAAGCACCTGCTGATTAAGAGCTGAACGGTCCTCCTTCGTACTGATCGTAACGGTACGAACGGTCCCATATTTATCGGTGACACAGCATTTTGATTCCAAACATGTTACTATCCGTTATTGCTTCTATTTTCTGATAGGGCGATCGAATTTTGGCCCTTAGACTTTTCTGAAGTTCATTTGTTTTTTGACGTGGCAAGTTTGAAAGTATTGTTGGGAATGGGGAGAAACTCAAATCGAGAAAGACTTCCCCATTCGTCCTGTTTGACCAGTAGGACTATTAATGGTAAGTCCCTTAGTCGCAAGTTATTGGCAATTCCCCGCGTGTCAATTTTTTCTCATTTTCCCTTCTTTATTTCCCCTCTCCCCCTGACAATACAGTGTAGAAGCACCACAAATATCAACCGCACTGCAACTGATCTTTCGTTGACTGGATCCTCTCCAGTCGCAGAAATCTCGTCCTGAAAGGCCATGGCTCGAAAACAAGAAGAAACTGACGCCGATGTCGTCACCAACGACTACACGATGAACATGGACGAGATGATAGAAGAATTAATCAAAGTAAAAAGCTCGCTCCATCTGACACCTAAGTCTCCAGAAAAATGCCCCGTCTTTTGTTGCTTCTACGCGGAGTTTGATATCAAAACCGGACCAGTTGTGCGATACCAAAGCCCTGAAAACTTTATGGACCAAGATATCAACACCGCAACTACCGACATTCACAGTATATTGGAAAAAACGTTTGAAAGGTATAAGGAGAAACAGAAATCGAAACACCACGAGGGTGACGGGAACGGGGACGAGAATAGAAAAAAGGGAAACGAAAGAAATATTACTAATACGAGTGACGATCACAGAGCTGGTCCTGCCGATCTTTGCTCGGGAGAAATAAGTGCCAACAAGAGTGCTATTCCAAAAGATCAAAACCAGCAATCGCCATCGCGTGAGTTGTCGCCATCAAAGGGAAGCAGTACAGAAGACGGTCGAGCAGAAAAGGAGGATCGTAGGGATGATGGTACCCAGGAGGTGGCAGGAGCATCCAGTGTAGATGACAATCCACCCGAAGGTGGCCAATCGTTTTTTGATTCAACATCGGAATATATCATTACCGGGTCAGAACTCACTGGAAAAATCATCACTCTCTCCACACACGACGTGCATGTAATGACTCGTCCAACACAAATAACAAACGAACGATACGAGAGAAATGCTTTGCTCTTTTCGATCGGGATCGTCCTTCGCCGAGCGGCCGATCCACGACCCTTTCGGCCTCTAATATCAAAACTCGCCACTACCCTTCGAAGCATGGAGGTAGAGAGCTGTGTTTTGTCGGATCCAATAAAAATCAATCGCGTCTTGCAGCCTCTCTTGGAACATATATTAATTTCCATGAACAGTCCCAGATGGGAATGCAATCTACTTCTTGATCGATCCACGGCCCTCAACCTAAAGCTATTCCATCCTCCAAAACCACCTGCTTCACCGGTACACGATTATCAGGTTCCCGTTCTTCTAGTGAGAGATTTCCAATTAGGGTACTACGAATGGGATCTAGCCATCAACTGGGTTATTCTACATATTGATGGCATTACCAATGCGCGACAAATATCTGTGAAAGCAGAAGTCGACTTGGAAATGGTATTGGCTTGTCTGAGAGTACTTCGACACCATTGCATTATAGAAGTGATTGATATGTTTGTGTACACCAATCGATACGAGTGCACCGAACGAGCCGCGGCAATGCTGGCCGGAAAAGAGGGCAAGCTCCTGCAAGAAATGGTAGAATTTGTGGTGAAACGCCACCAGGCTGTTCATTTGGTTCCACCACCGATACCATCACCTCGCACAATCCCATCACTAGGCAGTGGTGTGAGAGACATGAGCGGAACGAGCGATGGTGGAAACAATACAACGAGTCCAAAGTCTGGAGGAAGCCCATACTACTTCACTAATTCTATTAGGTCGGGTGGAGCGAATCCATCGTCATTTCCACCGAGGAGCTTAAATTTGTTAGGTGGTAGCGGTAGCCAACGGAGTACTCATTTTCGGCACGCTATGATAGCTGCTAGCTCTCTTGACCGAGATCAAGTTCACTTTGTTGAAGGAGGCCGAAGAAATCCAGAAAATCACAAGTACTTGAAGTCGGCACTGGCAGAGCTATGCTGTGCGTTTAATCGAAATTTATCGTTTGGTGATCTTTGGTTATCACTCACTACCGAACTGCCTACTTCATTAGATGTGCCAAATCTAAATAAAGCGGTACCGGGGCATCGTGGATCTAGCTTGTCTTCTACCTTTCAACGTGGTGCAAATATGCGCAACGACTCTCTGACTGAATACGACATGAATGAAAATGAAGCCGTGGCATTTTCCCCAATGGAAGCGAGCTATTTGGATTCTTTGAAAAACAAACAGAATGCAGCAGACGAAAAGGGCAACAGCAACAACAATCAAAATGGCAAGGAATCGCAAGCTTCATCGTCGAGACAATCTCCCGCTAGTTGGAACGAAATTTTCAAGGAGTTTGATCACCGCAGGTTCATCACGTTTGGCGTTATCAATGGATTGCTGACCCGAGTTCACTCGTATCCATTCTTTCACGGAGCTTTCCCCGAAAAGAGAAAATATGTTCCAGCTTATGAATTAGGTTCATCGCACGTGATACCACCCGAATCTGCACGGCTTCACAGGAAGAAAGAATTGACTGAGGAGAAGAATTATCAGTTTGCGCGTGCGGTGTCGGTAATGATGGATGGCACAATGTTTGACGATGAGCTAGCATGCCTGTTTGAAAAACCTTTCAACGTTCTTGTGGACATGGTAGAAAAGCACAGTGGCGAAAAGGTAGTGCAAATATTTGCTAGGAGTGGTTAAACTGAGATATCTCAACATCACAATCAATTATCGAATTCGAGAGAACGTTGACGATAAAAGAAAAATTGGTCTGAATGAGTCTAAAAGTTGATCTAGGGCCGATTCGACATCAAGGGCTCGTTGGTCACTTAATGAAAGTACGGCGAATACGACCTTGGTTCGAGACACCATTTTCTATTCTTGTCTCAATGTATCCTGCGTAACCATCAATCTCCGCCACTAGTGGAAGTGTTCGAAGGAATAAAACCCCATTCCAATCGGCTACTACAGTCCTACCCATTGACTGTTGAGGCGACGGGATGATATACTGTTGTGATACTTTACGTCTAAGGATTTGGCATCAAAAGGGAGGCCGTCTTCACGGAACACATCAAATAGTATTCCATTTTCCTGATAAGCAATGTACAAATGCTTGCCATCAGGGCTGAAGGACAAACCAGTGGTTTCGTCACTATAAATAGGACTCTCGAGGATTGTAAAAAATCTTCCAAGGTTGTCTCGGCTGAAGCAGAAAGGAAGAGCGCTTTGTTGTGAGAAAACCCTAAATTATATCTTGATATGGAACAGGGAAATCTTGAATTGTGAACGAATTGCTTCATAATGGCCCTACTTACGCGTGTATCCCGGCGTCTTTCCCTCCCTCTTCGGTGAAATACAACAATCCACCTTCTTTTCCGAGAATGCGTTGCATTTGATCGGGGTTTCCATCAAATAGACCGGACACCGTAGAAACGTTCCTGAAGATCATTCGATCCAGGTCAAAGATAAAAAGCTGTTGGATTTTTTTGCAAACAATGTACATGATTCCATCTTGGACATCAATGCCCTCCGATTGAGGGTAAAATAATTTGGCGCTGCTCTTGGCAGCTTGGATATCGTCGGTCCATACAAATGTCCCGCCTGTCCGGTTCACGTTTGGAATTATTAGCAGATAGTCCACAACGCCCTCCTCGTGAAGCATCTTCCATTCGTCGCCTCCCCAGTGAACCACGTCGGGTGTAAATCGACGGGTGCATCCCTTGTTATGGTCTTCTGTTGAAAAAAAGCGTGGCCTGAGTTTGTCTCTCACATCGTATGCAAAGGATTCCCATCGACCGCCGTCGCTACCGAGTGTCATAACTTCGGCCGGACGCTGGCCCGTCGGATCCACCTGATATATTTTCCCAGTGAATTCGATTTCTTCGCAGCTCACCCATGTATTCCACGGGGTTCGACCACCACCACAATTCATGTAGGTGTCTTCGAGGACCATTCTATAGTCAATCACTTTGCCATTCCTAGTGAAGGTAATCGCTCCTACCCCGCCCTCGGTCTCGTTTTTAGCTTCCGAGTTGCTTACGTAGATCCATCCTCCAGGGTTCCACCATCGTGTATCGGGGAAAGTCGCCCCGGCATCCGGAAGAACGTGAAAGCCAATCTCGGAAGTTGTTCCACCACTGTAGTTCACTGGATCCCCCGATTGAGCAATTACGCGTGAGAGTAACCCCTCGGACAGCAAAAGATTGTTTTCCATTCTGGTCAACTTCCCTGGGACGTAAGTGATTTGTGTTGGCGACATTGTGGGTGGATTGGTCGGAGGCGTTGTCGGTGGCACGATTGGTGCCTTGGTGGATACCGGCGGCATCGTTGGAGGAGTGGTTGGCGCTTTGGTTGGCGTTGGCGTGGTTGGTGTTGTAGTTGGAGGAGAGGTTGGCATTGTGGTTGGCGTCGCAGTCGGTGCCGTGGTCGTCATCGCAGTCGGTGCAGCTATTGGTGATCCAGTGGGATACTCGGTAGGCGATCCTGTTTCAGTCAACGAGTTCGATACCGTGCGATCGCCTTCCGACACCGTCTTGTCATTCCTCAGGCCCGAGGGCTTCATTTCGTCGACGCGCAGTTGCGATGCTGTTTTTTGTTTCCMGATAGCCCATCCCACCCCAAAACCACCTCCGAGAATACACAAGCTAAATAGAAGCCAGGCCAGTATCGAAATCCGTTTCCCGTATGATGCATCCCACAGGGAATCCCAGAGGGAGGCCTTTGTGGCCCGAGATGCCGCGGGCAAACACTCGTTCTTGTTCGTCAAAGCATTCGATAGGGGCGATACCGTACAATCGAATGACGAGCTTGGACAACTTCGTTTTGCGGTGGGATCCACACCATCGGGCGTTTCGTCTGGTTCGGTGCCGTTCGTGTTCGCCATGGCAATGAGATCGCAAGAGGAGGTAGGTATTTTTGAATCTACGGTCTGTTGATCTGTGACCTACGGCGCGACTGCGAGATATCTATGTTTTGTTTCTCACCCAACCGGAACCGGAACCTTTGTAACTTCCTAAAGAATTCTTTTGAAATGCGTGTGGTTAATGGTTAGATCCATTCATCGTGGTTGAATTGTATCACGGTGCCGCGCTTTCGTGAAATCGAAAATAGGTCAAGACCTCGGATGTATCGGAACATAGTCCTACAGTTGCGTACATACTATGTAGTAGGCACCAAAAGGGATAGGAGTGGTTGTTGTCCACGCGGGAATTTCGGTTTGATAGAAACATGATTCACCGAGCACGAGCGCTTTGTTTCCAAAAATTTAAATAAAAATGAACAACATAAATCAAACATGCCATATTTGTCGACTCTCTCTGTTAAAAACAAAAACCGAAGGAGGTATTTGGTAGTCTTCGTAACGTATTTAGCTTCTTCACACTATGATCAATAATCCCTTTTGCGCGCGTACCGAGGCAACGCAATTCAAAAACGAAAAACTAAATTCACTCCGTTCAGGAATGCCAGTCCTCACACTGTGAAATACAGTACGAGTTTAGTGTAACTTAAGTAAAATTACACCTAGAATTAACGCAGGAATTTTCGCCCACTACTACTGTAACTTCTGCATACTAGTTCTAAGCCGCCAGAGCATCCTTAAGCATCCCAATGACCTGGATCACTAAGTAATTGTATTATCTTGGTCTGGGCGCTTACTAGTCTGGTGCTCTAAAGTTGTTTTTTGATAGAGTTCTGGCCTATTTTCTAACTAGCAGGCGCTCTTGCTGTAAACCGGCCAATTTTGGCCATACCGGGTGTTAGTGGAGAATCGCCCCCCCCCCCCCTGGCCCCTAATTGTGTAACAATGACACATGGGGCTATTCCCAACACTATAAGGAAGTACTTCCCCAAAGAACAGCTGCTCTCAGGCAATACCGGAGCAGTTCTAAATGTCCTATTACACTGTTTGTGGTCAGAAAGTGACCAAAAACTGGTAGATCTATGTAGGATCAGTACTAAAATATGGTGCCCAAAATTAACCGTGATGCTACTAGTAATAATTTTTGGTGTTTGAATAAAATGCCTTTCTGCCCTGTAGGACGTGGTAGGGTTCATACGGTTAACGCATTTTACTCCGATTAAACTCGTACTGCACAGTACAGTGCATCATTACTTCTATTTCGAATAGGTTTGAGGGTGAATGAACATCGCTTTCTGTTGTCTTTCAATGATGTGTTCGAGAAGCAGCATGTGAACGAAATTGTCGTTGAGAATTCCATGGCAATTTGGAGATACGACCTCAAGGAAGTTATGAAATAACAGCGTGTTTACCACCAGTTACCTTAAGCTACTGGACCCATGACTACTGTGACTTGGTCAAGAATATTTATGCTGATACCCTACTTCAACATAGTGGGGCATGTCCACTATTTTATGTCTAGTATTGTACCTCCGCTTGACAAAAGAATAAGGAGTGGCATTTTTGACTCATTGGTGGGAACCACATATGTAACCCCTTTCAACATTTATGGATCGAATCCTTAGTACTATAACAACAAGAGGAAGAATATAATAATGGTATTCATTAATAAATTTAAGATAAAACTGGTCTTATTTGGAGCAATAATTTATTGGTGAAGGCTTATATGATGTAACATGTATAAACAAAAAAGCACATGCCATAAAAAAATGCATGTAATTTCATGGTATGTGCGCATGCCATCCTTCTATCAGTTGAGTGGAATAACGGCCGGCATATATTTAAGGATTATTTTCTACTAGGAAACTCATTGTGGGACAGAGGAAGTAGTAGTCAATTTCTAGTAGCCAAAAAATTAAATTTAAATAAATAGCAGTTTCCTGGTGGACCCCCACCAATTCATAGGCAAGGAACATATACTATCATACACCTTTGTAGATGGTAGTATGTGCCCCTATGCCCAACACTAGTGGTCAACATGGTTAAACTATTAGTCAGAGATCTGGTAGCTTACTAATGGTATACTTGGAAATTTGCTGTTTCCTACTAACATCCAAGCAGAAATAATGGCTACTTTTTACTGTACTTGAAAGGAGCTTTTAAGCTACTTTATTCCTACCTAAGATTGACTAGAAGAAGGCTACTATTATGGTGAAGAATGAGATAGTACCTGTTCCTTMCCCTGCCAATATGTATCAATATGGTAGGGCATGTACACAAGAAGTATGTACATACTAGTTGGAGAAGAAGTGGGTCCAGTAGCTTACAGTAGCTGGTAATGCATCATTTTGTAATGTCCTAGAGAAGAACTTCTCTCGAACCAAAATTTTGAGTACCTAGTACTACTACTGTAGTACTACTAGTACTATTGGCACTAGTACTAGTAGTACTAGGTCAAGCTAGTAATACTAGTGCTGGTGTACTAGTAATCATGGTGGAAGACAAGGAGGAGGACTCATCTTAGATAAATGATGATCCATAATCCCAAACTGCAGATGCCTCAACCTCCTGCTCAACCAACACCAATTCTACTAGTAGCAGATAGTAGTAACAGTGGTGATTTTTGTAATATATTTCATATAAAACAAGAACAGTCTACTGCTAAAACTAGAAGACCACAAAAATAAGAAGAACATGTGGTAGTAGAAATGAAACACTTCCTTTTAATCTTCCAGCAGTGGTGGACTAATGGTGGTGATGACAACAAGAAGTTTCATGACATTACTATAAAAACAAAGTTGGACAAGAATTACAGGAGGGGGTCACTGAGTAAACACCAAGAATCAAACTGGCAAAACTGATTTCTATAATCATCATACCAACATCTACAAAAAATTCCTGGGTGATACTGGTGGGTGTAGTGCCTTTTCAGAAAGAGGAGTTGCCAGCCCTTAGAGTACCTATTCCGAGCACTGTTCTCATCCTTAAAAGTGATGCTTCTGGCCTTGTTCCTCCTTGTGGTATCTCTTCTAGTAATGAGGAGATGGTGAAACATATATTAATTTCTTTTCAAAATCTTCATGGAATTCATTTGACCAGAATCATATTATTTGTCAACAGAACTACTAGTAGTAATAAGCACACCTGTCCTTGTTGTGCTGCTGGATGGCATCAACCCCCTATTCACACCCATGATTCACTGTACATTTTGTGTTGTGTGGGGTGAGGTAAAGACAACACTGTTCCTATTCTTGTAAACCATGATGTATTAGCATACACTACTACAGAACCTATCAGTATTTCACATGTCTCCTGCTGGTGAGGAGTATACCTTATACTGGATCTTGCAGTGCACTGCTAGAACTACTATCACTACTACTAGTATCACTACTACTATCACTACTACTAYCACTACTACTAGCACTACTACTAGCACTACTACTAGCACTACTACTAGCACTACTACTAGCACTACTATCACTACTACTAGCACTACTACTATCACTACTACT
>CAACVS010000002.1:117094-153802 GCA_900660405.1 Pseudo-nitzschia multistriata | reverse complement strand
AGCACAAGCACAAGCACAAGCACAAGCACAAGCACAAGCACAAGCACAAGCACAAGCACAAGCATGCACAAGAAATCACCCATACCCAACCACATGAATAGTAGTACTAGTATTACTACAAATATGTAAACAATTGATTTGAGCACTAATCCAGCAGAAGTCCCAATATTTGTTTAATTTTTCTACTATTAGCATAAAGGAACACAGCAGTACAAAATCTATAGAGGTACTTCTACTAGTAGTTTTGAAATATTCTCCTGGTGGCACAGACCCAAATCTGGGCTTCTTTCTTGACAAGCGAGTCATACGTAGTAAACAAAGTTGTTGCTTTCTTGACAAGCGAGTCATATGTAAATGATGTTGTTGAAGATGGGGAGCAGCAACACTCTGTAGAGCTCTACAGAATTTGTATTGAAAAAGAAATGTTGGAGACATTAAATTAATGCTGTGAACCTCCGGATTACCAACATTATTTTCATCCAAGCACGATAATTTTTGAACGGTGGTAATTCTATATTTAGTGCACAGAGCCCTTCGCAGCCTCCAAGATTGAAAACAAGGGTCAAAACATTTGACTCTTCTCTCTCCTGTGACTATTTTTTCTAGCAGCATTCTATCAAACACGACGTGATGCTAATACAAATTGTATTCATTACTATTGTGTCATTGGTTATTGTTGCATCACATCAATTGTCATGAAAGGAGGAACCGATGCGATGTATTTCTCTACAGCAAAAGCGATGAGGGGCTCTGCAAGTAGGATTTGAAGGCGCTCAACCATGGAGCTCCGGCAGCTCCATCAACGACGCGATGGTCTAAGCTCATGGTCGCCGTCAGGTAAACGCTCTCCTTGTAAATCTCTTCGCTGTCGGGATCGTCGTTGGGAACAATTCTATTTTCCATGGCGCCCAGTGCCAAGGCACACGCTTGTGGCTCGCGGATGATGGGCGCACATGACTTGATGCCGTACATGCCGAGGTTCATGATCGTGAAAGTTCCAACCGTTCCGAACTCAGAAGTTACCTCTCCGCTTTCTACGGCGGACATGGCGGCACTTAGTTCGTCAGAAATGGATTTGAGACCCTTCGATCCACAATCCCGGATCACCGGAGTGTACAAGTTATCCCCTGTTCCAACAACTACGTTCATATCAACAGAATCGTACACCCTTACCGCGCTATCCATCCAGCTTGCGTTTGCAGCGGGAACGGCCTTCATGGACTTGGCAGCGGCCTTGATAATAAATTCGTATACTCCCAGTCCTTCTTCGTCGTCAACTGCTCCCGACAATTCTTTTCGGAGTTTGAGTACTTCGTCCATACAAATATCAACGGTCAAATAATAGTGCGGCACGTTGCGTTTTGACTGCGCCAAGCGATTGGCAACTTCCTTCGAAGATTCGGAAAGCGGATAGTCCGTGAATCCTGCTCCGGCAATGGGGGCTGCCGCTGCCATTGCTTCCTGGGCCGGCGCGGGTGTAGCCAATCCCTCCGCCTCTGTCGCTGCGGAAGGCACAAACTCGCGCACATCGGCAGCAATAATGCGGCCATCGGGTCCGGTGCCGGGGATCGTCGAGATGTCGTATCCAAGCTCCTTGGAAATCATGTGAGCAAGGGGAGATGCGACCACCTTGCCTCCGCTTGCGGCGACCGGTGGGACTGCAACGGGGGCTGCCACGGGAGCGGCGGGGGCGGCTGGTGCCGGAGCTGATGGCGCTTCGGCAGCGGGGGCAGGTGCAGCGGCAGCAGGTGCCGACTCTTCCAAAACGTAGTCCTTAAAGGCCGCGGCGTCCTCCGGTTCCTCGACCGTGATCAAAATCGGTGTACCTACCTCTAGTTCATCCGATCCAGACTGCACCAGGATTTTGGCCAAGACACCGTCATCTTGCGCCTCGAAGTCTACGGTCGCCTTGTCCGTTTCTACACTACAGATGATATCCCCGGGTCCAAAACTCTCACCTTCCTCCATGTTCCAACTGGCAATAGTTCCCGTCTCCATTGTCTGCACGAAACAATAAATTTTTTTGAGAAGAGCGCATCCATTCATTCGAACACGAATGACCAAGAAATGATATGAGTGCCTTTGAAAAATGCTACAATACAACGGTTCGTAGCAGATGCACAACGAGCGAGCAGCGAAAACGGAAAACAAACCGCTCAACATCGTCCGACCAATCGAGACATCTTTGGGACCAGGCCTCGTTACCTACCGGTGAAAGAGCGGGCAGACCGACAACCTCGTGGGAAGGATAACTGGAAAACCACGCCCGAAGCACACTCGAGGCGGCGGCGGGTGCACGCTGGTTGAGGTGGCTGGACGCCGCAGCTACTGTCGCGGAAATTGTGGATTGGTGACCAACTCCGATTTGTCGTCGTCCCCATTGGAGGACTCCTCTCCTAAGCATTGATGAATTCATTTTTCGTCGGCAGCTCGATAGCACCCAATAATATTATAAATCGAATTTGAACAACGCGGTAGCAACAGTATTAGTCTCAGCAACAAGCGCCAGCAGAAGGAAGTTGCGTTGTGCTTCAGAGAAAGTACAGAAGTAATTACGATGCTACACCACCAGATAAGGTTTTTGTACCGGGTACGTGTAATGCAAGTCGAAGAAACGGAGACAAATGATTGGAAATATGGCGAAGGATTTACGGGTCCCTCTCCCAATCTGCTTCTTGTCCTTCCGCGCGTTGCGTCTTCGGCGTGAATATTTTCGACGCGCGGGGGTCCGAGATGCCGGTACTAAGAAAAGTCACGTCTCCATTGGACATACCGGCCGGTAGCTCCATTCTGCCGGTACGTTCATACCTACAGTACCGTACTACCGGTAATACTATTCGACTAAGTGGTTAGTGGTTACCATACCAATACCGTACGGTACGGTACTATGGTTTCAGCCAAGTGTGGCTGAAAGGCAGCATTGGTGCACCACACAATATCATTGTGATAGTACTAGCGACATACTACTACTAGTAGTAGTATGTTGTATCATATCATGACATAGTAACATATTGTATCATAGCATTTTAGACATACATAAGCGTAGTAGTAGTAGCATATTATTGTTGGCATACTACATGCAACATACGTCACACAAACCGGATCTACGGTATTCTTGCGCGTTTCACGCAGTTGACACCATCGAAGTTTCAGCGTCAACCCTTAGTTTTTCCTGATTGGATAATAGTTTAGAGAATTCCCTCACAACTTCATATATCCAGAACATGTTTCCGAAAACAAACATAATTTTACTTCAAAAGCATGAAAAAACTCATCCTCTGCTTGGGACTTAACTTTGTTCTGTATCATGCCCCCCCCTAAGCTAAAGGTATTCTGTCAAAACTGTCACGGCTCAAGAGATCAGAAAAACCAGCGTCCCATATTTTACAGTGCCAAGCATGACAAAAAATCCGGCGTTTTCACGTCACCAAAGCTACTTACTCAACTTCATCTCAGCAAGGATTGCTTCGAATATTATGTGTATGTCAGGGAGGGGACCCACAACTTCAGTTTGTTGTTGTTCAAAACTTCAAAGGAAAAGATTGGCGTTTACCAGCAGTTTTCTTTAACTAATACCCAGGACGGACCATCTAGTGGCATGCCGCAGAACCTTGACGACCAAGTTATGTACAACCCTTCTGTGGAAGAAGTAGTTGATCGTGTTTTAATAGACCCTGCAATGGAATCCATTGATTCTGATCTCAACAATGATGTTTTCTACAAACCTGCTCATCAGGAGGAGTGCTCCGACTCTGTTCTCATTGATGTAATAAAAACACCCTTTGAATATTGATTGTTACCTCCCTCAACTAAGGTCAAAATCAAATTAATGAAGATCATGAGAGACCACAATATACCGTTAGTCGCCAAAAGGGAGCTATATGAATGGGCTATCGAATCCAAGAGGTTGTCTGGTTTTAGCTGGAGTACTGGATGCAGTTTGATCAAAACTCGCCAATCTGTTCTAGAAGAATGCTACCAAGCAGTTCCTGAACTACGCGGTGATTGTTTTACACCGCAGCTTATTGAATGGCGTTCTAACAACAAAGTCGGCGACAAAGTAATCTATGTAAGGTTGTTTAGACAAGCATTGAAGTCTCTCTTAACCAATGTTTCATTAATCAAAGAAGAAAATTTATTGTTTCCCAATGAAAACAACCCCACTTCTCCTTGCAGAGTTCCCGAATTTACGGCGGACTCCCTCATTTGCGAACTTCACCACGGTGAATGGTGGGTCGAAATGTGGAAAAAAAAATGTCAGCTGGATAAGGATGAATTCTTGTTGGTTCCCATTACATTCTACATGGACGGCATTGCAATAGACAGACACGGAAGCACAACCCTTTGCCCATTGAATATGACTCTTGGTATATTCAGTGATTTTACCCGATCCACTAGGCCCGATGCTTGGGAGACTCTTTACTTCCACCCTAAAGGAAAAAGCAATGTGTCTGTCAACAATGTAAACAATCTGCATAATGGTCTACGGGCCGCTCTTGCATCATTCCGTGCAATTTGTGAATCCTCAAATGATATTTAGTGGTACACTATCATTTTAAACATAGTAGTACATAGTACACTAGATGTGTATTGCTGGTGAAAATCATACAGTACATACATACCACATATACATCTATACTAGTTAGGGTTATCTGGCAATAAATGAAGAGGCTCTGATATGAGCTGGTGACCCCCACATAAAAATTATTATTTACTTGTAGAAGTGTACAGAACCTGCTGGTGGCTGAAACCGAGTTATTTTCAACCATTACTAGTGAAATTTTCAACCATTTTGAGACATCAGTGAAGAAGTACTGTACTAATTAGAGTGATTATTTAAACATCTTCTTTGTTTTCCTTCTGTGGGGGGGAATAAGGGGCCATCATTCAATAATTTTTTTGAGCAGTGTTCCACAGGGCCATCAATCAGTAATTTTGGATCATTGTTCCACAATAAACTCCTACAGCATTATTCCCAGAACACCCCTTGCTGCCTTCCCTGGGGGGGGGGGGGGGTTACCTGTACTGCCATAATGAAAAATCTGACATTTTACAAAACCAATTTATCATTAAGTGGACCGGGAAAGAAGACATGTTTTTCTAATTTTTGGTATTGAAAAAGACTGTAGTGAAAACACAAACAATCATTTTAATCAAAATTGATGTACAAAATTGTATGTGTTCATTACCACTGCAAGCATTGACATGAGTATTACCAAATGTACTATGGTACCATACTACTTGTACAGTGAGAAGGAATAATACTAATGAACTGTACAGACACTTTTTCATTTGAAAGCACCGTTATCACTCAACATTCAAAACACTGTACTTTCACTTTCTGTAGAGACATGTGTCAGCACCAGCTGTTTACGGTTTGCCTCAGCTGGATCCATGCTCCAGTTTGATTCCAGTCACTATGTTGTTGTTTCTGACAATTGTGAACAACAACAACAACAAGCCCAGCCCCCAGTATACAGCCAAGACATTTCCTTGAAGAACAACACCTGGCGTATATGCTACACAGTACTCAGTTCAAATGCAATTCACCAGCCTTGTTAGCTCCACCACCCATGCACCAGTTCCAGTTCAAGCATATATAAACCTCAAGAAGCTTCTGGCCAGGATGTTCTTGTTGTTGTTGTTGTTGTTGTTCCCATCATTCATGTTGGACAGCAACAACAACTCCAGTCCATTTCAAGCAATCTGACCAAGATGATGCTGATGAAATCAGTATGCTTATCCCCACTCTTTCAAGCTAAGCAGTTTACCTCAACTGAATGCCATCCCCTGTTTGCCTGGAAGTTATATCTTCTTCTTTCAGTCTTGATTAGGTTGTTTCCAACATCTGTGAACAACAACAACAACACTTCCTGCCCCCAGTATTTATTAAAGAAGAACAACACCTGGAGTATATGCTACATACTCACTTAACAAGAAGATTCCCAGCCTCAGCTCCATGTGCCAGTTCTAGTTCCAGTATTTACAGACCAGAAGAAGAAGAAGATTCCAGTCATGATTTTGTTGTTTCCAACATTTGTGTTCTTAGACAGCACCAACAACTCAACCAAGTTGATGCTGATATGATCACCATTCTTTTCTCCTGGTTCTTAGAGACTGGAATAAATTTCTGGTCACCATGTAGTTAACTCTCTATGTGCATTTTGCATGGTGCATGGATAACAGGCCATCTAATTACCATGTAATGACTCGTTAAATATTGAGTTGTACTACTGGTACAGCAATAGCACGTGCTCACGAAACTATTTGGTCGCATGACTGTTGGGATTGAAAAATTTGAGTACCAGTACAAGTACTGAGCATGTGCGTTTTGTATGAATTTAAATTTTTTAAGTCAAAGTAGTCATTACATGGAAAAAGATAGACCAAAATCAATGACTGTATCGTACTACATTTCTGAGCCACGTCTATAATATTGAGTAATAAAGAAAATGTACCATTAAATTGTATCTTTTTGAATTGCCACGGTTATACAATATCTTGGTCCCCAAAGGAAATCTAAGAATGATAGGCACAGCTCAAACTCCATCTTGCATTTCATTATGAGGTTGACAGTGGTCTTTGTTGGCAAGCAAGAATGTGGAAGAACAACAAGAGCATGGTGGTGACTGCTGGTGCTGTTGCCAAAAACAATACTCCGAGGAGGATGAATTGGGTTGCAAAAAGAAAATTGTGTCTGATCTGAAAAGAAAGCTGGAGCTAGTGTAAAAAGTTGTCAAGATTCAACAAAATCTACATCAACAAAGAATTGACACATTAGGAAGTACTACAGAGTGTGTCATTTCTTTCCCCTCCCCCATCTACCCTATTTTCCGATAGAGCATCCCCAAACACCGCATCCCATTGGGAAAGACCAAATCGAACGAATGACTTTTCCTCGCAACTACCAGGTACTGTACCATTGCACAGGGGTCATTGTTGTTCATGGTCATTTCAAGATCAAATTTTTATTTATCCTGTACCGGTGTACGAGGTTGTGGTGTGAAATATCGCGTGACAGGTATTTTTCGGTACAATTTCTACACAGGCCTACACGAAGAACAGTGCGATGAACGTCAGCTGAACACCGATCTCAATCTTTTCGCGCCTTTGATTTCCAGAAATCAGAAGAACCTCTCGTCTTCATCGTTCAATATGACAGAAAGGAAAGAAAAGGACCACTTACTCAACGATTTACTCTACTCGACGAAAGCTACCGAGAGTATCTCAATGTATAGCCAGCATTGTTGATCCGAGAATCTTCAACATTAAAGAAAGAAGTATATCGGATGAAGTTGCGAATAGAACGTAGCCCTGTACCAGGATCGCCCAGGTCAGAGTCGCAGGGAGCATGGTCCATGTCGATGTTTTTCTGGACGTTCCTCGCATTTTCTGTTGGATTCAACGCTACGAAATCAATATCCTACAATGCGGAGTATTTGGCTACTTTGCAGAAGAATTTCTCTCCTCTTTCGACATCACCGACTTCAGTTGTTTCATCGGCGACGAATTCGACCACGACTGGAGACGCAACCGAGCCAGCTATTCAAAAACCAAGTATCAACGACGAGGAAATTGATACGAGAGCGATCGATCAAACTGACAAACCATCCCCAACCACAGAAGAACATGCCAACAAAACGACTTCAAAAACTAGCAAACAAACATCCACTGTAAAAGAAATCAAGCCAGCTATTCAAAAACCAAGTATCAACGACGAGGAAATTGATACGAGAGCGATCGATCAAACTGACAAACCATCCCCAACCACAGAAGAACATGCCAACAAAACGACTTCAAAAACTAGCAAACAAACATCCACTGTAAAAGAAATCAAGCCAGCTATTCAAAAACCAAGTATCAACGACGAGGAAATTGATACGAGAGCGATCGATCAAACTGACAAACCATCCCCAACCACAGAAGAACATGCCAACAAAACGACTTCAAAAACAAGCAAACAAACATCCACTGTAAAAGAAATCGAAAACCCGCCTCTGTCGAACCATACCAATGCAACCATTCCTGGAGACGAAGAACCAATTGAATTCAAAAGATACGAAAAGGTTGTCATTGCCACAAAAATCCACGGTCCACACCAGTGGACGCTTGTAGAACAATCCTTGTGTCTATTGCATTTTGCGTACAACCACAAGGTTCTCTACGATATTGTCGTATTTTCGGCAGAACCGATTCCCAACGAAAAAATCGAAGAATTTCGAAAGGTTGTCGCTCCCGCCAAATTCGATGTCGTTATGGACAATATAGGCTTACAGGAGGAGATTGCCGCCTTGACTCCAGAAAAACGAGAATTATTTTTGGAGCGGTGCCAAGTGAAGTCTCCAGGAAATTTGACATGGTTTTCGAATTGCAGAGATCCTAAACGCAGGAAAGGTAATCGGTTGGCCTACAACTGGCAAGCAGAGTTCCGATCGGTTCGCGTCTGGGAGCACCCCGCCCTGGATAAATACAAGTACATGCTTTGGATCGACTCGGACGGCTTCTCGTCCAGACCGTGGAAGAAGGATCCCGTGGAGTATTTTATTAAAAACAAGGGCGTGATCATGTTTGATAATTTTCCGCAAGGATCAACTAAACAGTTTACGAAAGAAATCGTTGATTCTTTCAATGCTACCGTATGTGACTTGGAATTGGACAAACAGAAAGGTCAGCTAAAAAGAAACTTGATAACCCACGAGGAATATGGGATACTTGTAAATGGGAACAAAAACAAAACAGTGAATTGCTCGGACGCAAATATTTCTATGATTCACGGGTTCATGCACATTACAGATCTCGATTTTTATCGTCAGCCAAAGGTCATCAATGGATTGAAGGGTTTGCTTGGAAATTGTTTTCTGTGTCGGAGACCAGACGACCAACTCGCCGTAACCATACCGGCGGCTATCTATGCACCGGAAAAGTCATGGGACATGCGCATGCATGGCTTCAATTTGGGCGTTGTTCATAACTTTTTCGTAGATGGACACGAAAAAAACAAACCACCCGGGTTCAGCAGGTGGTGGTATGAGGGTGGGAAAAAGCAACTTCCACGTGCCGACAAGGTCTGCAAGGTTATACACAGAGAATGAAAAGATTTTGTTGGAGTTTTCTTGAGCCGGTCAGAGGGTTCAATACACTTGCTTCACGGCGGAAAAGTGTGCTTTGGTTACGAAAGTTGCTGCAGAACTCGTCCTTGACAACAAAATTTGACTTCGGAAATGTGCCTCGGATTTCAATAGTTCTCTTTGCTAATGATCAGTCTCTGCCCGAAAAAGCCAATGGATGATATTGATTTGATTTACATTTGTGGTCGCATTGGACCATTCCCGTTGTTATCGAATTGCTAAACCCGTAGATTTAACACATTTCTTTTATTAACGGGAATCAAAATTACAACAGACAGTCTGAGAGGAAGGTTGGCTCTTTCTGGGAAACTGAAATCTTAGCTAGTATAGTTCAACATGAGGACTAAAAAGAGGCACGCATGTGACGGGCCTTTGTATGTCACTGTGACATATTGTTTTGAGTTGTTCAACAGAATTGGTGAGTTTCATCATAAATTTTATTTCTTTTGATACCACTAATGACCCGACTAAAAAGGAATAATTTTGTTATAGGTGTACTAAATTTTTGTCAGTCAGTCTATCAAAAGTAGCAATTTGATAATAACAGGAATGGCCCATTGGCTCATTCCCTTTCTTGCAGAATCTCTAAACAGCCATATTTAGCACATTGAGCAATTCTATTAACAGGAATCAAAATTTCAGTGGATAGATGGCAAGGGACGCTGGCTTGATCTCAGTCTTTTCAGGAATCTGGAATCTTAACTATAGTTCAGCATAAAGACTAAAAAGAGGCACCCACCTCACTTGGTACAAAGAAAAATATTAAATTTTCAATCCCACAAGGATACTTTGTAGTGGAAGGAAGACACATACTTTGGATACATGTTTCTTCTTGTACTCATAGTATCAAAAATATGTGTCTTCCTTACACTATTAGACACACTATTAGACCAGAGTTTCCTCCTAGCAAAAAAGAAGGCCACAGTGGGAGTCGTGGAGATGTGCTGGTACTACATCCAGTTGAATGAGGACCAGCAACCCCAAAGTTATAGAAACAGACAAACTTCCAAAGAGAGGCCTTGGAGGGATAGAAGAACTCCCCAGCTTGAAATCTAAAGATATACTGATTCTCCCTTCCTCCATCTCCTCCACTCAGGGTTTGATCAAGCACTCCTCAACTGCTGTGGTGTGGACTACAGTAAGGTCTTCACAGAGATTGTTGACCTGTTTCCTCTAGTTTACAACAAGTACACTATCAACACTGACAATGAGATTGTGGAAGTTCCTTGTTATCCCGGTGGCAAGCCCAACGAAAAGGAGGCAAGAGCTTGATGTTGTGTGTGCTATTGGGGTGGTCCTTTATTGGTTCACCAGGACAAGAGGATCTTGTCAATTAACTGCTTTTTGACCCCTACTAATTTTTTGTTTATTTTTGGGGGTGTACCTATTCTGTACCCCTGAATGAACATATTTTGTTAGGGAAAAGAACACATGGGTTTAGAATCCTGACTGGACTTACTAGTACCTCGCTTGTAAAATAATGTTTCTAAAAACTCTTTTATGAGTGAAGGGTTGAGAATTAATTGTAGAATCCCATGGTACAAGTTTTTGAATCATATTTTGGTTTATTTCAATCAAATTTTCAATGTTTGGTTCTCTCAACTTGTGAACCTTCTAATCAACTTGTACAACTTCCAGTGCAGTATGATGGGATACAACCAGATCCTATCAACCTGCATGAGGACGCCACTGGCAACAAGCCCTGGCAAGCCATATTAAAAGAGGACTTGCATGAGGCTAGTACTTCCATGTAGGAGGTGGGCCATCTCTGGATGAAAATGAGGTGTTTAGAGGGAGAATCTGATGGTCAATTGGTCACAGTGGTTAATTGAAAACAAGGGAGTTTAGTTAGAGGACTAATTGCAAACAATACAAGCAATACAGCAATCAATACGCACACAATTGCTAGTAATTGATTGACAATATGCAATCAGCAACCAACTGACTCACATGCCATGATCCCTTGTTGTTAGTTGTTCTTGTATCATACTATAAGGAAATTTTATTAACTTGCTGTTAGCTTCTTGGATTAGCTTGCTGTTTTTATAGTATCATGGTACTGTATGTTACAAGGGGTGAGAAAACTGCAAGCTGTATGCTCCTGTATCAACCTGTATCAGTTTATATTCAGTATCTTTGTATACCCTTGTTGTGCTTACCGCTTTTGCTGATACAGGCCAATGCAATTGTATACATCAATATACTATTGAATGCAAGTTCAAAAGTATACTGCAATGAAGACAAGTCTATGACATACTACATGTGTATACCAATGCAAATACAACTACTAGTAAATAAATGTGCATTCCAAAGTGAACCCCTCTTTTAGTCATGTGCATGCTGATGTGAACCCCTGTTTGTGGGATTGCACATGTGCTAATCCTGCATTGGGGTATAAAACTGTGTTAGCTAATCCTACTGCTCAGTAGCTAAATTTTGCTATGAATGTGCTAAAGTTTTGGTCTGTCAGTCTATCAAATTTAGCAATTCTAAAATAACAGAAATCACCCATTACATTTAATTCTTTGTCTTGCAGTCATAGAAGTATGTGTTTTTGTTATAGAATCATATATTTTTGGTGGTAGTAACTAGCTCCGTGCCACCAAAAAAGTTGTGGTGTAGACTACAGGGTCTTCAGAGGTCTCCTTACACTCTATACCCTAGTATTAAACATCTACATGGTTGATGAAGCAACCGGTTGCATAAGAAGAATTTTTTTTCCTCCTGCTGAGTACGTTCTTGTGAATCTTCTGTTTCTTACAAGGAAGCTTGGAGTGGTGGGGGTGGAGGCACACTGTCTTTGGTAATGTTATTGTTTGGGTTGCTATTGGCGTTGGTGTTGCCATTGTTCCTGTCACAACTAACTCTACTGCTGTTGTTGCTGTTGTTGCTGTTGCCAGGAGCTCAATGATTACCCACAGGATCACCATTCTGGCCCTGAGGATGCACATATCCTTCTTCAATGTCAGCCTTGACACCAATCAAATGCTTGGCTCTCTTGGACAGTCTCACTGCCAAAGGACAGTTTGGGTCTCCACTAGGGATGTATTTCCTACAAATCAATTCAATATTCCTATTTAGATAAGGATAGTTCTGAGCACGAGTTGCAACTACTTCATTCCACTTGTCACTCCCAATAGGAAGCCTTGCCAACATGGCATACATCAAGTCAATTGTTTCTTGAGTGGTAGAGTTGCTTGTTTGGGACCTCCTGCCTCTTCCTTCAGTTGGTGCTGATGCTGGCACTTGCTGCTGTTGTTTTAAACCATCCTTGTCTTTGGGCAGAAGCAACATTGTTGTTTTTTGTATCTAAAATTGCCCAAATTGATGGCTCAAACTACCACATGCATTTTGCTACATTCCAAGCAGTTCCTTGGAGGGGTTGTTCTGGGTGGGGGTTCTCAGGGTTCTCAACTTTAAATTTCTGTTGGCATGACACCATCAAGGTTCTTCCTTGTCATCATGTTGGTCCTTTTAGTGGGTTTATGGGCTACTCTTTTATGGTGATAGTAGATAAAAGCACAGAGTAGGTTAATTATGGGGGTCCTGTTGTTAGTACATCTGGTATTTTGGATTTGTGTTGGTGGGCTTCCTGGCACCATGTGTTCTCAAAGCCTATTGATGAATCTTCTACTGTGCCCGCCAAAAAATATCAGATGAACCAACTTTGGAGCCCTTGGCTAGACCTTCAGGGAAGGTCCCTATTAGTCAAACATTGACACTGTTGGTTGGAAAGATTAGTCTAAGGCCATCCATGACACCATTTGTTTAAGATGAAAATATATCTTCTTTTCCTGTCAAAACACCTTCTGCAGCACCTGCTGTCAGCCCTGAACCCATCACAGAGTTTGCAATTGTCAACTACGGAATTGCTATCACCAACAGCTAGAATTAGGATATTCCAACCTCGTCATTTGTCCCTGATTGACTTCAAAGCAAGGAGATTGTAGCAGAGGACATTACATTTATGTTGTTTTGGTTGAAAGTGAGAGTGGCAATAGAGGTCTTCATCAAGATAAACAATATGGTGGGATGCATAGATTCTTGTTACGTTGTGCCAAACAGAAGTTGACTACTGTTACCACTGTCAATTTGCCTACAGTGGTTGAGCTTCTTGTTGAATCTGAATACCCATCCTTTGTTCCATCCAGTGATGATTGTCAAATGGTGACAGCCTACTATGTTGAATTGAATAATAAAATTGGTGGAGGTAAAACTACTACAACAACTTGTTACCAGCTCACTGACCAGCAAGGACTAGTAAACCAACTGTTGTCAAAGATCTATTTCAAGAAAGTTTGAATACCTCCATCAAAAGGAGTGCTTTGCAAGCTGCCTTAATTGAGGTAAATTCAAATTCAGTAGTCAAAATCACCACTGGTTGCATCTCCATGGCAGAGTGTTGCAGAGCCCCAAAACAATATCTTGGCCACTATGATAATGAAAACCAACACCATTATGATGAAAAACCTCTTCTTTTTCAACTACTACAGCAAGAACTTCATTTTGTGGTTCAAGAGGTGGCAGTAGATATGATAGCTGTGATCAAATGGATATCAAAGACATTCTCCAACCAGAATATGCTGACCAAAATTGTGTGGGACACAATGAAAAAATGAGAGCTTGAACCCTGGAAATAATAATGGTGTGGAACAATATTCATGCACCAACAAAGATGAATCCTTTCTTCTAGGGTGGCTCCCAGCCCTATGGTAAGAGATACTTGGAACAAAAGCAATTGAGGTACTGGCACAACGTCTATGCATCAAAAACAGCTATGATGACCTAAGTCACAATGGGAGACTATAAACCCTATACTACAATCACCTCTTTAAGAAATTACAAACTGCTGTAGTGATTGAAACATTTTGTCTAAAATAAAATTTATTGAGATTTCCAATTTAATTTCAATTTACTACATTGTTTATTGCATTCATTGAAAGGAGATTTTGATGGCATATTTGTGCAAAATACTGTACCACTAATATTGGTTCACACGCATAGCTATTATTCTAAGTTAATTTTGATTTAATTTTGCATGATTATGTACATTTCCACTTCAGTCTTGTGGTACAAATTAGTACTACACATAGTATTGTAAATGAATTTCTATCAATTATTGTGCACAATTTTACTTTGTACCACTCATGTTCATTATTGCTCACATTTTCACCTGAGTCTTGCAGTCTAAATGAACACACCACATAGTAGATAGTATTGTAGTAATAAAGTGAATATTTGACCAATCCAAACAATTATTACACTGCTACTTCCTCCGGTCCACTATATGTGTCATTTTGCACCTCTACTACTGAAATAAGGTCAATATTTGGGGGATTGGAATGCTTCTTTTTGCACTAAACAGATCTATTACACTGTTATACAGTCATGTATATCAAAAATATATTGAATGTCACTGACGTAATTGCAATAGCTACTCAAACAGGGCCCATTTTGGCACATCAATGTGATTTTACTGCCAGTTGGGTTGTCTCTTTGTTGCTGCTTGTTGTTTTGTTTGTTTTAACTCACTTTCCCCCCCTTGATTCTTTCTAGTGCAAATCAACACAGACATGATGATTACAGACGCAAGGCTACTCCTTACTGCTGAAGATGATACTGCCGCAGCCTCTTTACCAAGCAGCAACTCTTCACCAAATACTAGCAGCGATTCAAGCAGTGGCAATTCCTCAAGCAGCGACGCCTCTCCTAGTAGTAAAAAGCTGAGCAAGAACTTGGCAAGCAATCAGAGACTAGCCATTGCTCAGTATCTTTTGCAGCATCATCAAAGAAGCTCTACTGGAGGGTTTGTTCTGGAAAGGGGAGGCCTCAAGGAAGTAGCATCAACCTACAACGTATCAATAAGGACAATTGCAAGGGTTTGGAAACAGCACAAGCAAACTGTGGATCTCATCACTTGCCCTGCTGGTGATGTGCTATCTAGAAGACCCAACTCTGATCGCAAACTCAAGCATTTGGAAGGATTGGATGAGGTTGTAAGGAATGTTCCACTGAAAGATTGAGGTGACATAAGAAGTCTTTCTGCTGCTACTGGAATTCCAAAGACATCTCTTCTTTGTATAGTAAAGCATGGCAACATTAAAAAGCACAACAGGAGTACCAAGCCACTACTAACTCCTGCAAACAAACTCCAATGAGTTGAATGGATATTGAGTCACATTGATACAAGTAGTGGAAGATTCAACAATTGGTTCAAGTGGATTCATATTGATGAAAATTGGTTCTACTTGAAGAGGACTACGCAAGCAATGTATCTGCTTGCTGATGAAGATGAACCTAAGTCTACATCAAAGTCTAAAAACCATATAACAGAGGATATGTTCATGTGTACCATAGCACATCCAAGGTATGATTCGCGCCACAATGCTTGGTTTGATGGAAAAATTGGGATCTGGCCTTTCATGCTTAAAGAACTGCTCGCAAAAAGAAACTCTGTCAACTGTCCAGCAGGAACCCTAGTCACAAAGCCACAGAATGTAAACAGTGAGGTGTACAAGCAAAAGTTGCTCAAAGAAGTGCCTCCTGCAATCTACAAAAAGTGGCCATGAGGAGTAGACAGGAGTCCTCCTCCTGAGATTTTCATTCAGCAGGACAATGCTAAGCCACACAAGCTATCAATCAGAGAAGATGTTGCAAAAGCTGCAGAAAGTGCTGGGTAGAATATTTGTGTAAAGACAAAGCCACCAAACAGTCCAGACATGAATGTTCTTGATCTTGGATTCTTCAATTCAATTCACAGCTTGCAGTACAAGAAAAGATCAAAGAGGATTGATCATTCGATTCAAAATTTAAAGCAAGCTTTTGATGGGTGAAAGCGTGAAACATTGAATAATGTGTTTTTGTCTCTGCAAGCTTGTATGCAAGCCTCACTTGGTGTTAGGGGTGATAATAACTACAAGCTTCACCATCTTGGAAAAGAAAGCCTGATACGTGTGGGTGTGCTCCCAGTTTGGTGGATTATTTGCAAGCCAGATTGCATTGCACCAGCAGGAAGGTGAGTTCTTGCTGCTGCTGCTGCTGCTGCTGAGGAAGAACAACAACAAGAAGCATAATAGTGATAGTAACAAGAAGTAGTTAAAATAAGAGTAATAGTGACAAAGGAAGTTCCTGGTAATGAATGTACACAATCCTACATACGCCCAACTGCAATGACACATATTCAGCACCAGTAAAACAGGGACACAACGACACATATAGTGGACCGGAGGAAGTACTAAGTTCTGAAAACCAATCCATTTCAGCAAATAATATGGTACCATTCCAAATATTTACCACTAACACTAACATAGTACTTTACTTCACAGATGACATGGAATTTTTTACACATTCTTACTAGTAGTACTGTACAACCAAACAACCATCTACTGCTAGCTAAACCACTTTGCTGTAATCAAGCCCTGCTTGTAACATTTACCAGTTTGGGTGCAAAATAAAACTATTGATTTCTAACAGGTTATGAGTACATAAAATGTGCTAGTTTTTAGCTATCATTGCTTGCTTGTTAATTCTAGTAGCAAAAGCACCAATCAGAATTAGAGAATCCATCTGACTCTTTTGATACATGTGCATATTGTATATATTTCTTGACGGAGAACCTTTTCCCGCTTGTTGATTTCTCTGCACACCAAAAAAATCTCATTAACACAACCTCCAGCATACTAGCAAGCTGTCACCTCTTTAGTTCTTCATCAATATCCAACCAATCACACTCACAAGATAAGTGTTCTAATCCTAACATTAAGGGGAAGAGGATCCGGAAGTCTTGGATCAATCGACCAAGTGGTTTAGAAGAAAATAGCTATATTCAACAAGCATCAAAATCGACAAAAAATTGCAACAAAAAGAAGCTGCAGTGTAACAGCAAAACAAGAAGCATCAGCAAGTGTCCTCCATATCAGTGAGCCTCCGATCATCAAGTCTCTGCATCATATTAGCAAGCGTCCTCCGTATTAGTGAGCCTCCATATTGTATCAGCGAGCTTCCTCCATATCAGCGACCCTCTGTAGTATCAGCAAGCATCCTCATCTGTATTCAGCATTCTCCGTATCAGTAGCTCCTCCATATCAGCATCCTCCTCCGTATCAGTGGGCCTTCTGATAACAATTTGCGCCATACCGGGTTCCTTTTTGGTTCCAGGTGGAACTAAGTGACAGCTTTAGGTGCAGGGTGTAAATTAAGATTATCATTCCGGGTAGAGCTGTGTAGATTTTGTACTGTTAAAAAGCTGTCACGTCTTATTTCGTACCCAAACTGGTACTGTATTGATATTAAATATTTGGCTAGTACAGTGCACTGGACTGTTGCACTATCTTGAGTTCACAGTAGCCAGTAACCTTGAAGAATTCTTACAGCCCTGGACTTACTGAGGAAACAAAGAAACTTTTTGATTTAGTGTGGATTTGTGTAAACCCTGGTATACCATTTTTTGCAAATAAATTAGTACCTTGACCAAAAATAGATTATTCATTTTTAACTTAAACATCGTCATTATTGTGGCAATGACATAGTTTTTGCATTGTGGTAAGTACTACTATTTGCGTTCTCGAGGCAATTCACTATGACGGTTTGTTCGGAATGAATCCCGAACAGCTAGTGAATAACTTCACTTTCTCGCTTTATCCGATAAAAAAATAATAATATCTTGAAGCAGCAGATAGCTGTGATCTATATATCTAAAACTACGTACCACGAATACCTAGTGTGCGTATCGGAGGGTTCTAGTTGCCCTCTTGTCAACGATTGACATCCCACGAGCACAATAATTACGAGTTTCAGCTGCAGAAACTTCATCCCAAACCCGGCCTAACACCGTACAACCCAATCAAATAAATTACGCTAAGAACTGCCGAAAAATGATTCTTCGACCACAGCGACGATTCGCGACGCACGGCACGCACATCGCAGCGGTTTTGGCCATGGCGATTCTTTGTCTTTCACTTGCGTACACAACAACAGCCTTCGTTGGTCGGCCCGCTCTTTCAGCGGCAAGAAGCACGGTTCGAATCCAGGCCGACGGGGGGAAAAGCGATGATGCGGTAGTCCCTTCGGCGGAGAGCGCCGCGGCCATTACCGATTTCATGGCCAAGGCCCACGAGGAAAAGGTGGCCGCCATGGCACGTGTCGAAGACAAGTACAAGGGGCAGATCGCCGAATTGCAACAAAAAATCGCGGAGCTAGAGTCTGTGAACAAGCAGACGACGCCCACTTCCGGGAATTCATTCGCGTTCCCGGCTACGAACAAGGACCTGACCGAGAAGGTACAGGCATACAGAGCATTTATCTCGGATTATATCGTGAAGGCCCAGGAGGAGAAGGCGGAAGCGGTCAAGGCCGCAGAAAGCAAGCTAACTGCAAAATACGAGGCGATCATCGATGGGCTAAAGTCAGCCGCTTAAGAAAATAGGTCTGAATTAACTACAGTAACTTGAATATTCTCTGCAGTACAATGTTACCTGAGGACAAAACCAAGTGCTACGATACCATTACGTACCGTATGTAGAAAATACCTTTTAAGGGTATAATTCCTGTTCGTTTTCGCTTCTGAGAATGAACTTAAAGAACGTATTTTCTGGAACACTTTTATTTTATATTAGAGTTTGTTAATAAAACTATTCGATGGTCTATCAAGCAGTTCTAGAAGTATGCGTACATTTGATACTTTAATTTCTGTTGGTTTTCCCTGTCCAACAAGACGAACACTTATGCCAATCGATTTTGCTTCCGTTTTTCAATATTCATGACTTCGTTGGAGTATTCGTGCAACGCGAGATCAATTTTATCCCATAATCTTCTCTCGGCAGCTGCAATTTCCGGATCGATGGATTCACTATCTCGTGCTGGAAATGGAAGCAAAGTATGATTGTTTGTGTCATTGTTTCCGCCCTTAACCCCATCGTCGTCGCGAGCTTCTAGAAGGATGGATTTTCCTTTCTCATGGTTATCGACCGCACGTATAATAGTGCCGTTCACTTCCATTGTGGTTAGCTTAGTTGGAAGGACATCCATAGTAGGAGACGGCGACCTTGATTCCTGCGGATTGTCGTCGGTGTCCTCAGACGAGGCTTCGCTGATTTCTGCTATTTCGCTTCTTTCGAAAACTGATGATGGTGCCGCTACATTGCTGTTACTACTTAAAATAGATGGATCACTTGATTGTTGTTCCCCACAATCAAGGCTCATGCTCATATCGCAGATGTCCATCGTATCGCTAGACCCAGCGTCTCTACGTTCGATGCGCCTTAGATTTTTATCCCTTGGAGGGGAAAAGGCTTCTTTTTGGATAGCACAGTAATCCATATAATTACAATCCTGCTGAAAAATACCAATTGAGTCATCATTGATTGCACATTCGTTATGATGTTCAGCCGTATACTCATCCACTCGGCTGACCTTATTCATCCAAACTTTAGCCATTTCTAATCGCTCGGGCCTACAATCTTCCAAGTGAGAGATGTACCTTCTCTTATACTCTTGACTTCCCACTCTTTCATTGCTCTGAACGTCGTAGTATCGATATCTACCTGACCTTTCCGACTTTTTTACATGGCACCTCGTCACGTTCTCCCAGTGTTTAATATCACGTTCTTTACGCTTTTCCATTTGAGTTAGTACAGGTGCGATCTTCTGAATCACCAGGCGACGATTAGAAAGCATTGCTTTACTTTTATCGCCAACTTGGTCCGTTTCCATTTTTCTAGGTAAACCATACCCTGTCAATAATTCGATTTCTCTTCCCTCATTCGAGACACCCCGTTCTGCCTCAGACGATAAAGAACAATATCCCCGAACGAGATTACGTAGTTTTTGCATGCTTCTAAAGTCACCTGGAAAGAAAGCTTTGCCGACTTTGCTGCTGGTCTGAGAAGGCTTAGGTGATATATTGATCGACGTATCGTTTTGCTCTTCAAAAGGAAGATCAGTGGGTATAACCAAGCTCTGTCTTTTTTTTCGACGTTTAGCATAATCCCTGGCCATCCTAGAAGAGTCGTCATCATAGCACAAGTTAATCTCGAGAGTCTTTGGTTTCACTTCGGTGTCCTTGACTTCCTTGTCACCTGCGGAACGAGCAGCATTAGTTGCGTTGTTTTGCTCCCACCCCGAAATCATGGTCGATGGAACGTGAGAAAGAGTCTTCCTTTTCCGGCGGACGCTTGAGCTCGATTTTGTACAAACGCCAACGTCATCAGTAGTTGCCGTATTTTGATTGTTTCCCCTATTTGTAATATCCCTCGAAGACATTGGTCGCAACACAGCAGACGATACGCGACGACGATGGCAAGACTTGATATTACGTGGTGACGGTGGATCTGGGATAGCACGAACGTCGAAGCAATCAGCAACGTTGAAACCATCCAGAAAATGAGCATTCTGTAATGCTCTAGGTTGTGATGAACTTCTACTAGTCATGGATGTGAAAGCTGACGGCAGAAGATCCGTTTGTTGAAATTGTCTCGGTTGTGAAGAACTTCGATGGCGACCGAGTGAAGAGTGTTCTGCAATCTGTTGGTCTTTCCTCAAAGTATCGTCCGTCGATTTCACAGTAAGATAAGTGTTCGTCTGTTTCGGCGCTTTTGGGGATCTGACAGTGACAGAAGAATTCATGATGAATTCTTTTTCTCTATCTCGTTCGGATTGTGTGTTTCAACCCGTGCCGTAGTAATTTTGAATCCGTTGATGACGCCAATGTTTTTATCCAACGCAACGTTTCGACTCAACTCAATTCAACTCACAGATTATTTTTTGCGTTGATTCGCCATCGGCATGTGATGGACAGAGCAGAAAACACAAACTGTGATATGATATTGAGAAGTCACGTTATTGAGTTTCGGTTGAACAATACTCGGTGATGTGAACTGACAATGAGACCGATCGACAAAAAAGAATTGAGAAAAGTGACATCTCGCTATCGAGCATCCAACCCTTCAGTCTGTTTTCAAAATTATCGCGTGCATGACACCAACGGCCACAACGTTTCGAAACAGTCGTGGAAATAATTTTTCTTATCATGAATCCTAATTACTTTACGACATCGTACGTTAGTTTACCGCGCGTTTTGATTCAAGCTCGCGTGCTCGCCCTTTCAAAATATGGATTTTTGGGGGAAGCCAACGCTTCACGCTGCGCTCAATGGACAATATTTTCGGAGACTTTTTGACGATTTACTGAAATATTCTCAAAACTAGCGAACCCACTATGAATTACGGTACTGTATTCGTTTTGACGTGCTGCGTCTTGGTGATAGTCTTGTCACAAGAAAGGACAGAGAGCACCATTATTGATGTTCAACACAACTGAAAATATTAGTACTAGTACTACTTCTAGTAGTAGCTAGTTCTACAGCAAGTAGTAGTAGTAGTAGTAGTAGTAGTAGTATTACAACTGGTAGTAGTAGTGGTAGCACCAGCAGAACAACAACAAGAAGAACATCATCACAGTACTACTACTAGTAGTAGTAGTACTACTACTCACTATTCTTACTAGCAGTTGCTAGTACTACTAGTAGTAGCAGATCCTCACACAAGAAGAACAAGAACAGTTGAGGAGGGGTGGTGTGTGCTGGTCAAAAAATTCTGCAGCTAATGGTGCTGAGGAGAACAAGAACTCATATTCCTCCGCCATGTATGGTGCTGGTCCAAATTTCCAAAAAGTCTCCCCAAGGTTTTTAAAATCATCAGTTTGCACAGTTTTACTGCAGAAAACTACTACTACTACTTGTAAAACTATCCAACCTTTAACAAGCAGTTACAAGAACTTTATCAAAAATTCTACTAGTAGTGCTAGTAGTAGTAGTACTATTTTAATTTTTGAATAATAGTCAGTATAGCCCAGCAGTTTTTTTAAAATGCTGGTGGTGGTTCTCCTGAGAATTTAGTAGTACTATTTTGTGTGACATTAAATGGATTCTTTTTGTGGTACTACTACGACCTCTACTTCCTCTGGTTCCCTACTACTAGTACTATGAGTGTCATTGTGACCCTATTTTGCTGGTCCTCAAAGGCAAGAGTGTTTCTTCTTGTTATTGTTGCTGTTGGGCCTATTGTCATGTTCTTGCTGCTGTTCTTGTTCTTGTTGTTGGTACTGCTGCTGTTCTTGTTGTTGTTGGTGGTGGTGCTTTGCTGTTGCTGTTGCTGTTGTTGTTGCTGTTGTTGTTGCTGCTGCTGTTGCTGCTGTTGTTGTATCTACTATTGTTGTATCTATCATTGTTGCACCTACTGTTGCACCTGCTGTTCAGCACAAACAGGGAAGTCAGCTGGACAAACAACAAGCATGAGGAGTATATTTGTACCTCCTGTGGCAACCAGGACATATGCTTCATTGTCCCTTGTATCTGTTGTGTCCGACAGACTTGTGCTTTACTTCTACTTCCTGAAGTATGAGGAACAAAGGCAAACAATGAGGTGGTGACAGGTCTAGAGTTGGTACAAAAAATTGTACACCGCTCTACAGAGGGAACAATACACCTCATTTGCCTTCACAACTTGAACCTGTCACACTTTTTTTATAAAACTATTTCAGTTGAAGAGATTCCTATTTTGGAGCATTTCCGAGCTAATTTTTGCTCACTTTTTTACTCACTTTTTGATGAGAATTCAGATCTATTGAATTGAATTGAATATCTATAGAAACACTACCAAATATAAATCCATTCCAAAGAACAGCTTTCTCTACAATAAAACACTTACTACTGCTAGAGCACTCTATGAGGGGCTAACTACTGGACACTAAACTTGAGCAACTTTACCAACAACCATTTCCTTCACTCCTTCTTCAAGCACATTAACAGGCATATTGCATGCAGCTCTCTCTTCTTCAGTCATGCTTGCAATGCAGTCCAGGGATTCTTTTTGGAGCCTTGCTCTCTCCTTTCTTGTTAAAGCGGTATCCTTGATTGTAATCTCATCTTCTTTCAGTCTTTGCAGTTGGGTCTCATCATCCTCACTCCAACAAGCAAATTCTGGAGGGAAAGTCATACTACCCTTCACTTCCAACCAAAGATCAAGCACTTCTTGTTCTTTCTTTGCAGGAATTTTCTTTTGTTGCTTCCACTTGCACAATAACTTGAGTGTAGAAACTGGTAGGGACCTGGCATCTTCGTCGTTCCTCATTCTTGTTCTTAACATTTCCCCCCTTCTTAAAGGCACACTCTTCAATTAACCTAGTAACCTGCTTGGCATTAAACTCAGATACTGCTTTGGCTTTTTTCTTCAGTGACTCCAGGCCTTTGATGTGCTCTTGCCTTTGCTTCCTCTCTTCAGCAATAAAATAATCCTTGTTGTTAAGTGTATCTCCTCCTGTAATAACGAACTGTCGACTGGATTTTTTTGCTGAGCCCAAGGCATCATCTTGGCGAGCTCTGGAATTTGGTACAGAGACTGTCTCCAACAGCTGTTTTTTTACGTGGTGCGTAGTACTTTTGGAAGACGTATCGTACTGCTGTAAGTTTTTGAGATGTGTTGGGAACGACTCAATCGACTCATCAACCTTTGAAATATCATCAACCACACAATTATCAATCGTGAAATTTGAGATCTCATCAATTTTCCATTTTCAAAACAGCCGCGCCATGAGTCCTTCCAAAAAGTAGAATGGAAGACTATCTCTTGTTCGTACTCTGGGAGGGGAACGCTGGGTAGAAAGTTGCAAACTCTGTGGTAAAGTAATAGTGACACCGATAGGTATGATGCCTTCGGAAAATGATAATCCCGCCAACAAAACGGGAGTCCAACTAGGATTTTCGGTTGAATTCGACGACGACGATCATCGGATGATGGCGGGCCACAATTTGCCGTTGTGGCAAGATTGGGACGGTGGCCAGATAGGAGGCAAGCCATCCTGGCTAAATCCAAAAGATATTCCCAAGCACCATCTCGTATGCAAATGCTGTGAAGATCCCCTGGTATTCGTGTGTCAGCTCTATTGCCCTTGCGATGACATTAACCCGAACGCCTTTCATAGATCATTTTATGTGTTCGCCTGCCCAAACATTGAATGTGCCAAAGAAACCACTGGTACAATACGGGTAATACGCACTCAATTACCGGCGATCAATCCTTATTTACCCGAAGAAGAAGACGACGAGTGCTGGGCCATGCACATTCCAAAGGCTTGGGATGTCAATCTTTGCAAGGTGTGTGGTCAACGAGGAAATGGGAAATGTCCAGTTCAAGGGGAATATTTTTGCGGCAGGCACCATCAAAAAGAATACAAGAAATATGCTTTCGATGTAAGGAAGGATACATCCACCGAAGGTTCAGATTCTTGCTTCATGCCCTCTGTGCTTACTTCATCTGAGTTAGTAGTGGAAGAAGAGCCCCCAATTGGTAACGATGACAAGTCGGATGCAAAAGCTCGAAATACTATGTTCAAGGCTGGGAATATAGAAGATAACGACAGCGACGAAGAATTTGATAGGAATTTAGAACAAGGTGATTTGAACGACATGACTGGAGCAGGGCCCGAGACGGTGACAAAAGATACTGTTACAATGAATTTTTTTGATAGAATAAACAAGATCACTAATGTCAACACACAGTGCCTTCGTTACTTGAGATGGCCAGATGAAGAGCGGAGCCGCGAAACAGCTTCCCCGTTATGGATTCGATCGGACTATACACCGAATGAAGAGAATATATCTCAGTGTGAAAAGTGTGGTGCAGAGCGTCGATTTGAATTTCAGCTCATGCCTCAAATGCTTCATTACTTGTTGAAAGATCATCAAAGGAAAAACAAAGAGAAGTCCCAAAATTTAATAAGCAAGAAGGATACTGAAGCAGTGCGAGCTGCATCAAACATACTGGAGCAAGCACCTCCAGAACAAGTCCCCCCAGATTTAGCAACTACAACGGAAAAGGCTATGGAAGCTGCGAGAGCAAAGATCATGGAAGAGAGCAACAAAGTGCCTAGTTGGGGTTGTGTTGCAGTTTACACCTGCACTGCTAGTTGCGATGTAATGGATGCCACCGAGGACGACGAGCTTGGCGCTTACATAGAAGAATTCACATGGAAGCAACCCTCTCTGGACTAGATTCAGTCGCCAGAACTAATGCATCATGCCCTGAAACTAATTTAATGAAGCAATTGTCACAATACGAAATGGCACTTTTCCTATGATTAGATGAATTGGATAGAGAATTTTTTTGGGAGATATTGACTTTATTGTTCGTAACCACATCAAGATCGGTACTGAATATAAAATTTGCATTGGCATTTTACCTTTTTTCGGATATCTTTAACAAGCTATTAAATGAAGCAAGTGGCATATTCTGTTTCGTTTGTACAAAGCATGACCAACCTGTCCCCAAAAGTGTCCTCCAATTCCTCCCACCCCATACCCATTGCTTCGGGTGCATCCTTGTTGGCGGGACCTAAAAATACGCCCAGGGCATTTAAAGTGGCTTGTTCGCACATTTGGATCTCCATTCGCTGTTCCAGGTTGTTGCACGTTGACAGCAGCGTTTCCGACTGCTTCCAATAATCCAATGCCAAGGGTAAAACAAAGGCGTTGATAGCTTTGGGACCAAAGAACGTAATTGCTACTAGACCACCGTATCGGGTTGAAAGAGGTTTGTCTGGTCCAATGGCATGTGACAACGGTTTCAAAAGTCTCGCTTTTAGCGTCGCATAATCTTCCCCGAATCTAGAGGGATTCAATATTCGTGCATCATTAATTGAAAGCGAAATGTATCAGTAAAGACAACGACGAACAATCGGAATGTGAGAGCAGTTTTTGACATGCAGCAACAGCTGTTCGTAGCTGCGTACATTCGCAAAAGGGCGAGTATTTTATATTTTGAACATTCTACCTACAGATTGCAAGCTTGTACCAGGCAAAGCGCCGCCTCGTATCGAAGTATCCAGTGATTATCAAATGGATTAGATGATAGTCGTTCTGCCACAACCATCGTCAAGATTGCAGGCAAGAGTTGATGCAACTGAAATAGGATTCGCCGAGTTTTAGAAAAAAATCGATTCAACAGATTTGTAAAAATAGTTCAAGCCAGAGATCATTTGATCGCTGAAATTTTCAACTGTTTCCACTTACGTAAAGTTCGAGATGGATGTGAGGATTCCCCAACAAAGCTTGGGCCATCCGAATCAAGGTTCGACAATGTTCAGGATTTCCCAAGTGTTTGAATAAATTCTTGGTCACGTAATTAATCATAAATGGTATAAGTTCCTGCAAGCCAGGGTCTCGAATCAACGATGCCAACGCTGTATCTTGCTGCTGTCGTGTTACGGGGGTTGCTCCTCCGCGTTCCACGGCTTCGGTAATTCGTGAAAAGTACAATCTCAATTCTTCGCTCAAGAGTCGAGGAAGCAATTGAGTGACTTGAACTCCCCGAGAACCGTCTTCGTCTTCGTCAACATCGTCAACTAAATGGACAGCAGATTGTTTCCGTTTGTTGGCATTTGCACTACCACCAACACCCGTCCCAGGTGGATTCTGTGAAACGTTAGGTTGAACTCCGTCGACAGCAAGCCAATGCAAGGTTAATCCTACTTCTTGCGGCGGTCTCATTTTCATTTCACTTTTCAAATAGTCCTCCAATAGAACTTTTTTGTCGTCACGCGAGGACAAGTTCACAAATCGACCCCCCCCAACAATCCCCGTGGCATAAATCTTTTCCGACCCTCGCCATTGCAACGCCATATTAATGTCATCGGCGTGCAATCGACGCCGAAGCATCCCCACACGGCCTTTGCTTTTGCTGGTCGTGCTCGCACCAGCTACATTGCCGATAGAACTCGCCTTAGTATCTTTGTCATTCGACAGGTGGAACCGAGCGCGTTTGCAGTGGTGTTGAACCTGGACCGCCTCACGGATCAACTGGGTGATGTGATCTTCTGTGAATGATACAAGGGTGCTGCGTGCATCTGGTTGTACGGTGGGAACAGACGGCATTGCGCAGGACAGTATTGTGCAGTTATAGGTTGTTGCTTCTTAACTCTGTTAGGATTCCTCAATCTAAGACACTGCTAGTGACGACGACAGATATCGCTCTATTACGTATCGTATCATGAAGCGAGTTACTTGTACCGGTAGTACTTTGATCTGTTTTTGTCATTCTCGAGTGAGTTTCAGAAGGTGTCGGATTCTCTCGGTTGCATCTACTTGTACCGTACGAATGCTGGTATTCGTACGTATGAAGTACCAGGTACTGCTTTTTAGTACTCGTAGTACGAACTTGTATGCTATTGCAAATTTAATTGTAACGCAAAAAAGAAATGATGAAGACTCTACCGGAACAGGTAGCAATAGTTAAAAGGGGGAGGGGGCCATAATTCGGGATCAATGTATCAGACTGGACAAATACCGTCTGACCTCCCTCAGTATGAATACCTTTTACCTTTTGTACTAGCACAACTTTACTGTAGTTCTACCGGAATGCTCAAGAACGGAAACAAGGACAGAACGTCTTCATCGAGCATCGCATGCATCATCGTTCGACCAAGATAGAGTCGGGATCTAGAACAGCATTCTCTTTTAGTGTCTTGTAAAGTGTGAGTATGTTATTGGGGTTACGAAGCCAATAGTTGTTGATTACGTATTTAGTGTTATCTCATAGGTGAAGGATATTGAAGGTCGTGAGTGTGGGAAACTTTTGAAAAGGCAACGAGCTGAGAATGGGGGAATTGCTGCGGCGTCGGCGTCGGCGTTGGCGCTGATACGAACTGTGTAGAACGCCAGGGTCTCTGCAATGGGGTTTACTACCTCCGGGCCTACCTTTTCATAGAGAATCCCTGTGTCTTTTTTGAGATGGTTGTATATCAGATCTTTCCTCTCCAAATGTATTGCTAACTAAAATTTCTCTCGAACCCGTTCCCCCCGTACGACATCCAAATCTCACAACTGCAGAAACAAAAAAGAAATCATGGTTAATGTTCCTAAAGAACGCAGAACTTACTGCGCTGGAAAATGCAAGAAGCATTCCCTCCACAAGGTCACACAATACAAGGCCGGAAAGGCGTCTAACTTCGCCCAGGGAAAGAGACGTTACGATTCCAAGCAAATGGGATTCGGTGGACAAACCAAGCCCGTCTTCCACAAGAAGGCGAAGACCACGCGTAAGATTGTTCTCCGTCTGGAATGTAAGAAATGTAAGACCAAGAAGCAATTGTGCCACAAGAGAACCAAGCACTTCGAACTCGGACAAAAGGCAGCTGCATCGGGCCACCAATATTAAACAGCATGATACTAAGCAATAGTAAAGAAGCCCCCTTATCTACAACTTCACAACATGTTCAGATAACTCTTGTCTGTAGAATCATTTTTCTGTGTTGAAAATCATGGTAATGAATTACTAAGTTAAAAGTCACTGAGATCTCGAACTGCGAGCACCTTGTCTTCTTGCAGTTGGGGGGATGGTCGAAATTCGACTCAAAATTTCTCTTTTTGTCGAGGAGAGAAAAGTGGTTTATTGTTTGTCGAAGGAAACCTGTGGGACGAGAGGGACTGATGGTGTTTTTGTAGATATGCAGGTCACATACATGTGTGTCAGCAGCCTAAGGTCATACTGAGAAACACAAGGTGTTCGGCGCAAAACCATCATTGTCTGATCTGCAAATCTCCGTGGCCATATCTGGGAAAAAGCAATGAATGCGCTAAGTTAGTCAGCTTGGATATACCTAATACATCTATACGTCAGTACTTCTTATTATGAATATTCTCGAGCACGAAATAGATTTCGTGAACTTAATTGAGAATTGCATTTTGTTCGTGAACACAATATGCCTGAAAAATCCTTGTTGGCTAGTCTGTCGTCATATTCATTGTATTAAGTTACAAATAGAAACACCTTTTTCACCGTTAATTTTAATTATTAGTATCCTGCCTCACAGACAAGAAGTTAAGAGAACTACATTGCTTGGCTCGGCTCTGTGATTGAAATACCAATTGCCTCAGTCGGAACGGAGATTATACTATCTGGAATGACGCTACAGTCTGTATCAACTGTCTTACTTTCATTAGCATTCTTTTGTTTTGCTTGATTGAATGGAAGCGGAATGATCAACTGAAAGGATGATCCAAGCTTCGGCAAGAGAAAGACTTCGACGCGTAATGCATCGGATCCACCAACGCCTGAGTCAGCCTTATCATTTCGCTTTTCTTTGAAATCATGGGAAGCATTTTGTTCCAAGGCCAATGCTTCAACTTCGCTGTTTCCATAATTAGTATCGCTCGTTCCAACCTTCCTGGCTTTTATGGTGTCTGATTTCTTTCTTCTTGCCCTTTTCTTGTTTTTGCGACAAACGAAACCCGCGATTCGGTACGTATTTGTCGTTTCACCAACCACCACACCAAACCTTCCAGACCAGGAGCGATGCGATTTACAACTCTTGATCTGAACATGGGATCCAATTATCTCAAAAGGATGGTGAAAAATTCCCTCTTTTGCATTTCTTGAACTAACGTTACTACTATGTAATATCTTGCTATCGATCCTGGGCCACGTCAAACGGGATAGTTCGCTTCTGATTTCTTTTGCGGTATCACCTGTCACATTCCTACTATCAATAGAAATTCTATCTCTCACAAGAAGCTCCCAGATATATTCATTCCAAGCAGCATTTAGCCTTTCGAGGAAGGGGACAACGTCGGCCAACTTCGACGCTCCAGACGAAGAAGAAAACCTATCGAGAACGTCATTTTTCTCTTCCCAGCTCCTTTGTCTTCTTTTTTTCGACCGCGGTGGTTTTTGACTGACTGAAATCGATGAATTTATGCCTCCTCCTATCAAAGCAATGGCACGTTGTCGAATTTTCTCTTCTATATCCGACAAGCCCATCGGACGACTCCCATTGTTCTTGGCATCGTTCACTCCCGCACGATTCCGGTGGTAGTCACAAGAAACCGAATGGAAGAGAGAAACCAAAGATGATTCCTGGAGAGATTTGGGCACCGATTTTCTACTGAGCATGTAGTGGGATGGGTGGTACTCAGTTTTCGTAGAGGTCGATGGCTCCTCGATAAGCAGTGCTTTTTGATATGCTACCAGCGGAGTGTACAACAGATTTTTCGATAAGATTTTCCCGTCCCTCGTCCACGAAAAGCTCTCCTCGCTTTTGGAAACCTCCGCGTTCTTGTTCGACATTATGTGATGTAAAGTTGGTATTGAGTTCTACTACAGTCAGGGATCTATTTTCCCTTTAGGTTCGTAATTCGTAATCTATGTTATGCTGTTGAGAACTTTGTGAGTGCTAGAGTCGGAGAAGGGAACAGGTTGTGAGATGGTGTGAGAGAGAGCTCGCATCGAAAGAAAAAAATGGTTGGGTATTGAAAAGAACAGCTGAGAGATATCTCTACGGCAAACTGGAACGAGTACGAGCCCGAACGTACCGTACGATATTCGATAATTTCTGTATTGGTGTACTGTACGGCAGGGGTCTGTACGGTACGTACGAGTTACCACCCAGCAGGGGTCTAAAATTTTTTGACCCCTGGCCTCCAGTACCTAATACCAGCCGGTATGTATGTACGTACATACCGTACTGTAGATAACAACCAAACCTCCTATTACAGTCCAGTAATGTAATACCGGCCGGTACAGTAGTACGTACTACAGGTAAAAGTAGTTCATGTGCTTTGAGGGGTTAGCTACAAAAATAGGGGCAATTTTTCAGGGTGAATCAATCCTCTCTGTTTCGCGCGTACGCGCAGCTTTGAATTTTCATATTTTTCGGCCACGCAATATGGTGTTTTGTGAATTGGTTGGCTGAGACACGGTCGGTCGGTAGGAGAAAGAAACACCATTTAAAAGTCCGAACACACTCATTTTCGACGGAACAATCCTGAGACGATTTTTTTTCGACACGAGTGCCTCCCTACCAACTAAGGACCTGTTTGCGAATGAATCCTACTTCACCGTCATCCACCATTTTCTTCCTGAATTTTTGCGCCCATCGTCTTTGCTTCATGATTCTGGCAGCTGCCGTCTCATAGCAACCAGGGATAAGCGTTTACAAACAGCTGATTTCCAAAACCACGACGTATTCAAGTCACCTCACCTTGCAAGCCTTACGGTACTCGCAGTAACATTCTATTGACAGTCAACATTCATTCTCAATAGTTCAATAGCAGACAAAATAGAAAAAAGAACAAATATGAAGGCTCGAATGATATCACTATCGTTGTTGGTGCCATCGGCAGTCGGTACGTACAGATTTCGAACCTAAAGGAAACAACGGAGAATCTGACCGAACCATATCATCTATCGCATCTACCGATGTCGGTGCCTGCATTAATTTTATTCTGACAAATTGCGTTCTATTGTGGTTGGCATCCATTTGGTTTGGTTGAACCGTCACCGCGTGTTTCTTTTGCTGCCATTTCGGACGACAATCAGGATTTACATCGTCTGGGTCGCAAAGAACAAGTGCCACACAATTGCATGTCGGAACAAATTCGAATGAGATGATGCCATTGAAGCGAGGATCTACTTGTGCACTCATCACGCCTTTCACAGAAGATAATAAAATTGATGTTCCCGGACTAGAAAAACTAATTGATTTTCACTTGGAAGCAGGAACAGACAATCTTTGTGTTCTCGGAACAACAGCCGAAGCCTCTGTCATGTCCATGGACGAGCGTGAGCTAGCCTTGAAGACAATTGTCGGCAAAGCCAAAGGGAAAATCCCTTTGATGGTAGGAGTAGGAACCATTGATCCGAACGATGTCAAGAAGTATACGCAACAAGCAATCGATTTAGGAGCTGATGCCAGCTTACTCGTTACGCCATATTATGTCAAACCACCGCAAAGAGCTATGATCAGCCACTTCACAACAATGGCGGATATGGGGTTGCCGGTTGTTTTGTACAATGTTCCCGGAAGAACCGCCGTAGATCTTTCGGACAGCACCGTTGCGACGCTCTCGCAACACGAAAATATTGTCGGAATTAAGGACGCCACCGGTGATGTTTCTCGATTGACTTCGTTGAAAAACGTTCTCGGCGAAGAAGCCAGCAGAAATTTTTTGAAGTTCAGTGGTGACGATGGGACCACAACCGACTTTGTGCTCGAAGGTGGAGATGGGTGTATATCCGTAACAGCCAACATTGTCCCGAAGGCGGTTCGTGAAATGGTCCATGCAGCATTGGATGGAAATGATCAGCTGGCCATAGAGCTAAACCAACMATTGGCTCTTCTAAATAGTCGGCTATTTGTCGAAAGCAACCCCATCCCTGCAAAGTGGTGCGCGCACCGAATGGGAATCATCGATAGTCCGTTCTGCAGACCACCTTTGGATACAATGGACCCACAGTTTAAGGACTTTATGGAAGAGGCATTAGCCTCCGCCAACATGTTGGTTCATGCTCAACAATAATTTATTTCGTTTTTCTGCATGTTTCTCCGAAAGCGAAGTTTGAAGTTTTGGGTAAAGACCGAATCGAAGCTTCGAAAGATGTCTTTGGAATAGTAACTCTTGCTGTTCATATAATGATAGACACTGTAATTAAACACATATAACTTCATTTTTTACTCAACTAATGATGTTTCAAGTGTCTTTGACGACATGATTTGCAAGACATCAAGGTTAAGTTTCCATTCACCGAATCTGCCTCCCAACCGAAATAAAACAAAATTGTTGATGTCAAGCGTCAGTGATTCTTCATATCTGGACAGGAAAGACCATATCTTAGAGATTTCATTTGCCGGTACGAGTACGCAACTTACGGTGCCTTTTCATGCGAATTTCAGTCGGTGAATTTATTCCGAACAAGTCATCGATTACAGCTTCCTTCTTGAAGCGTTTCCAAAATAGACAAAGAACGATTTTTGGAGATTTTTCCCAAGTCTTGTCTTAATGTCAAACAATAACCAAAGATAATATGATACAGAATTTTCAGAGGCGACGGAACAAACTATGTTGAGGTCGTATGAGAGAGTGTCCCGTCGTGAAATGTTCTGGTTTCTTAGGCCACGTAATTAATTGTGTTAATTTAACAATAAGAGTTACATAAAAAAGTTACATAAAAGCACCACTATATTGCCATGATTATGTTTCATTTCAGTTGGTGAAACTATCGTTGCGCTTAGGGATCGGTTTTAGTTCGAACCCGTAAGAATTGTGTTGGTCAGCTGCATTAAATAGATCTTCTACTTGAACCGACTTACTAGCAATGGCTGGAGGTCGAGAATGGACGATTGTTGTTTCCTTCTCGAAATGGCTTTCGTTTTTCTTTTCGTAGCTTTTGTTGCTTTTTTTCATTAAGAGTTTAAACGAGGACGAATGCCCCGATCCCATAAGATTGAACGTAGGAATATTTCCGCTGAAACCCAGTTTGATACCGATTTGCCCTGATTTGAGACTCTTTGCTTGATATTGTCCATTTTCGTCATCTATGCCGTCACCGATCTCCCATTCCCGATCTTCCTTGGCAGACTGAACGGCTTCCTTAAGTTCCCAATCCGCCAATTCTAGGTACCCCTTGGCCTCTGCAGCGCTAATATCAGGAAATTCGGCCTGGAAATAATGCAACTTGTATTCCTTGGTATCCGTGTCTTGCACTCGGATGAAACCAGTGCGGAGCGCTTGCTTTGACAACGGAATGAGAAGCTTCTTTGGAGCCGAATGGAGGGTGCCAGAAAAGTGGTTGGCTCGACGCAATTGCGACGCGCTCACCTTATAGGCTATGCATATTCCCTGCAAAGTGTCCGTAGGAAGAACGACATGTTCCATATAGTCCACTCCTAAAATCCCCTTTCCACTAGGACCAAGGACATTGTCTTGAGAGTCAATTGTTGAAGAGGAATTTGTCCTCTGGATTTTAAAGGGAATAGACAGCGTCGTTTGATTGGAGCTATCGTGATCTAAAGACCTAATAGATCGGACCGATCCTGCCCGAGGACCCGATACAAAGACTTCAGAGCAAGTCGATGCTTTTTCGCCTGTCGACAACATTTCCCAGTCATGGTCATGGGCACCCTTACTCATATCGGCAGCAATTTCTGGAGAAACTGCAATAGAAACACCATTGCTAGTTGTAGGTTTTGGGGGTGTTCTCAGCAAATTTTGCACTTTACTGCTTTCAGTAACACCACCACTCATTCTCCCCTGGCTTGGATCTTTCGGTTTGGGGAGAACACGCCCCGGGATGGGAGGTTTATCATGACTGCTGTTGCAATCCAAGGCTGACTGGTGTCGTTCTTGAGCTTCCTTTAATGCAGCTTGACCAGCCGATGCAACCCCGGACAAAAACTTCTTCACCTTGAAAGGAAACAATCTTCCCTCGACATCATCCTGCTGTTTCTGCTTTTCCTCTGGCATCCTTTACCTCAAAGCTCCCTTTCGAATAAAAACAAGTGCTGGTTTGGTTTCTTTGATCCCGTCGTTGTGACTGGCGTGCGAAATAAAAACGATATGCCGACAACGCGCTGGGCACCGAAGATAGTACTAATATTGAAGTTCCCGCGCCCGTAGTTGGGATGGAACAAAACATCAGGAATTCATGGTCCAGAACATGATTAGTATTAAAGTAGTATTGTTTCGTCGTCAAGTCACGCTTTCGCATTCCTGTACGTCGAAAAAAACCTGGCTCCTAAATAAATAGGTGAGATATAAGACTCGAATCCGTGATCTGGCGAGCATGCATATTTACCGGGTATCATAAATAATACTAAAAATTTTTAGAAAACAGTCGACGTATTGGGTCATTCCCGTAAACATAGAATCTATGCTGACATAAATCGAGTCTATGACTCTACGGGAATAAGTATGTAAAGGCATAGAATCATAGATATTGAATTATGGCGCGCTACATGTGCTTAATTTAGGAATATGGAATTTTGCTTCAAATTAACAGAAAAATAACTGAATTCTCGCCAAATATTGAGAACACATGGTGCCAGCGAGCGCGCCAAAACAAATCTAAAGTGTCAGAAAGAGCCRGGGGAGCCCGCCAAAACAAATCCAAAGGCTCACTATACAAAATCTGAAGTGCTGGTCGGAATTCTTATCTACTAGCTAGCATCCTCACTAAAAGGACCATGGAGACAAGGAAGAAGACTGATGGAGTCATGTCAACAGGAATTAAATGAGAACCCTGAGAACCCCCCCCCCTTCCCCGGGGGAGGAACTGGTTGGAATGCAGCRAAACGCGTGTTGTTTCCGGCATCGATTTGCATGCAGCAAATCACGTGTAGTTTCCGGCATCGATTCCGACAGCACCACAAAAAGAACAACGTTGATTCCCCAACAAGATGGTTTTAACAAGACAGGGACAGCAGCAGCAACAAGAAGCTCMAGCACCACCAATCGTTGCTKGTGGAGGAGGCAGAAGATCTGGAACAACCAACTATTCCACTCAGGAAACCATTGACTTGATGTACWYSATCTTGGCAARGCTTCCTATTGGGAGTGRCCAGTGGAATGAAGTAGAAGCCACTCACGCCCAAMACTATCCTTACACCAATAGGGATGTCCACTCCATCCGTAGGAAGTTTGCATCCCTTCATAGGAAGAACATTCCTACTGGAGATCCTAACTGTCCTTTGGCAGTGAGACTAGCCAAGAGGGCCAAGCGCTTGATTGGAGAGAAGGCAGATATTGGAGATGGAGAGGAGCACTTTGATATTGAAGAAGGATATGTGCATCCTGATGGAAGGAATGGWGATCCTGAAGGAAATCATCGCGCTCCAGCTGCTGAAAACAGCAACAGCAGCAACAACAGTGGCAAYRTTAGTCGTGACAACGAGAACGAACTCCGACAAGCTTCCTCGTCGCAAGAAACAGAAGATTCACAACTTACKAGTAATCAGCAGGAAGAGACCTTCCCAGTTCCAATTGTCGATGCAAGAGCCATATCTGAATCGTCAACCACACCAAGGAGCAGCAGAGCCCCGCGTGTCCGTTCTTACAACAGTGCCAATTCAAAGCAGCGAGGCATCATTAAGGCATTGGAGGCCTGTGTTGAACAGCGCGAGAGAGCTTCTTTGAGAGCCAGGGAAGAAAGGCAGGAGGCCTACCAGGCAATTGGAAGTGCTCTTGGATCCCTTGTCTCCATTGCCATGCAGCACTTCAGTCCAAAAGCWGGCAGGAAGCGCCGTCGAAGCAACGATTCCGAGGATTCCGATTCCGATTCCTCTGATTAGAAAAGAAATCCCATTGTCGCGTCCGAGGATTCCGAGCTGATTAGAAAAGAAATCCCATTGTCGCGTTAGTAGTTCCGATTCCGAATAGTGCACCGCACCAGCGGCAGCAGCGAATGAATCCCATTGTCGATTCCCATTGYCGCGTTTACATTTAACTACATTAAATTTATCTTAATCACTACTTTAATTCCCATCTTCCATCTAGTTTATACTGACTGCTCTGTTATGGCAAAAGCGAGTGGATGAAAAGCAAGCAGCTTAGTTTAATTCCTACACGTTAGCTCGTGTTATTCAGTACTGATTCTACACAGTCTTCCGTACATTTTGAATTTTTTTAAGTCAACGCACGCCTAAGAACTCAACGGACGTTGCTTTTAGTATGTCGTTTATAGAACATGAATATTTCTTATTGATTCTATTCCCGCCTCCTTATGGGATATCCAACATGCATTGCTTTTATTAATTATAT
>CAACVS010000002.1:84018-115179 GCA_900660405.1 Pseudo-nitzschia multistriata | reverse complement strand
CATTTGATGCTGCTACAGCTATCTTTTCAACAATCGATATAAAAAAGTTGACACTTTAGATTTGTTTTGGCGCGCTTTTTGATTTTGTGACACTGACACAGCAGTMGTGACACTTTAGATTTGTTTTGGYGGGCTCCCCCGGCGCTCGTTGACACTTGAGAACTGGCTCTTCCGGCTCTTTGACACTTGAGAACTGGCTGTCAGTTGCCCRTGACTGATGAATTTTTGAATCGAGGATTCCTACATAAATCTATGTGTGTGCATACTTTTTGGTTAGCGTGAGCTTGCCCGGACCAAAAATCTATGTATTTGTGTCAAAAACACATACTTCTATGTGTGCACGACTGAAGCCTAATTCAATATTACATAGATCTGTGTTTACGGGAATGACCCATTTGGTGGAGTTGTTCAAAAATAATACTTCTACTTCTTACATTACAAAGAAGTAATACAACATCTTACATTTTAAGCAACAGCGATGATGAAAATGCGACGTTTTTCAAATACCGTTGCGTTACACACCCCTAATGCACAGAATGCTGGAGAAGGTCGTAGGTGAGATAATCAACTCAACGGTCAGGAAGAAAAAACAAGTGAAAGATGGGGAAGACCGACACTATTGAGGTCCCAAGGGAAGAAAGAAAGGAATCGACAGACGAATCCAAAGAAGACCAAGAAAACGGCGCAAATAAAATGGATGATGCATTCGGAATGAAAGCATCGTCCAACGATTCCTCCCGGAAAAGTACTTCGTTGCCACAAGATCCCGGGATGGAAGCAAAAATACAACATGGAACAAACTCCTCTGCGATAGCGACCCAAAAAAGCGTCTTTTCTACCAATGGTATAGGCACTGCCAAGATTTCCGTTGCGATGAAACGGTCCTCGAAAGAAGATATCTCTCCTGTGAAGTACAGAAAGATATATTCTGGTGTGGCGCATTTACCGCCAAAGGAAAGGAACTCGTCTAGTGGTGATTCGAAACCTACAGCCGATGATGGTTCGAAGCAAAACCCTCCGAAAGAAAGCACAGCAGTCACGGAAGATTCGAAAAACGATGGTGCTGTGTCGCAACCGCCATCACCACAGCATCAGGAACTTTTGAATCTGCCACAGTCTCCAACACAACCAAAAAATGTCACCAAAAATACGGTCAATCACGAGGGTAAAGATAGCATATCAGAACTCTGGAATCGATACGACCTCACCGCCTCCGTCTGTGTTGCAAGTCACGATACTGATGAACTCAAAGCCGTTGAAAGACAAATTTGGAAAAAACGGAAATTCGTTCCGTACAAAGGAATGGACTCTGTATTTAGCAGACCATAGCAATACTTAAAGTTCTATAGTAAAATATGTGCCATCCATACACTTTTTCCGTTGCTACTCGTACTGAACTAGTGAAAGTAATGTTCATGTTCATTCCATATCTGTAGCAATTCTTCGCTAAGATTGTCTCCGTCTGAAAAAGGGAATCCATATACAAATGGCTCGGGCACATACAGGTCATAAGCAAAAGACTTCCGTCCGAGATTCATATCATTCCTTTTATCTCCCGTCGCCTTTATTGGATCATGACAGGGAATGCGCTTTCGGATCGACGATTGCATGGCTCCTTTTTTTAGGATCCTTTTCAAACCACTCGTATCATTGAAATTATCTTCGAGCAAAGCATGAATATGCTGGCCTCGTAGCTCGTAGCATTCTGTACCCTTACAATTGCCCAGCGTTGCTACGACTCTATTGAGCTTGTCCAACAACGGGATAATGTCGTCGGGGTCGTTGGAAGTTGCAAGGTTATGGATTTGGTGTGGATCAACAGTCATGTTGTACAACTCCTGTTCCCCAGTACACCATTCAACATATAATAAGTTTGCTCCCCTGGCCCAGTCAGCTGGACCGTGAATGACTCGGACAGCCTGATAGGTATTTGGATACTTGAAACAATACGAGTCGTTTATCGGATCGAACACAAGAATTTTGGCAATCAGAAATGATTTTTTTTGGTGACTCTCAATGATTCAAATTACTTAGTATTGCGGACGTACCATGTGGTTTTGATAATATCCTTTGATATCCTTGTAACGCTCACCAATATTGGAGCTACCACTGTACATTTCCAGTAAGGCGGCCCAGCGAAAGTCATTTACTTCGGAAGTACCCAGTGAATTAGCTGTCATGATGGGCATTATTGATTTTCCATCCATCGGGTAGGTAGATTTCAAAATCTTGCCTTTAGATCTCTTATTGTATTGATTCGAACGAGTGGCCACATCCAAAAATGTTGGCCCAAGATCAACACTTTGAACAATTTGAGAGGACTTTGAGCCTTTCTGAATTCCTGGACCTCGAATCAAAAAGGGCACCAACACATCTGTTTCATATGCCTGGCGCTTGCCAGCTGGGATGCGATGGTCGCCGAAGTGCTGACCGTTGTCTTTTGCAGTTTTGAATTGATAGCATCGTACACCACGTTAAGGTGAGAAAGTTAATCAGAGAGCATGTATGCAAAGAAAATGTAAAATACATTCCAAGCAGAGCAAATTCGAAGAGAACTACTTGGAGAGAAGCACAGTACATACGGATATATCCCCTTATTTCTCTCACCTGAGGTATATATAAAAAAGGTGTCGTCGGTCAATCCCAGAAATTCTAGTGTTTCCGTGATGCTTTCCAAAGCCTCGTCGACAGCTTGGAGTGATCGCAATCGGTTGCGATAAAAGTTATCCATACCGTCTATTTGTTCCTGCGTGAGAGGGGGAATGTCTTTTATCCAAGCCGGGCGCTGTTGTTGAACATCGTCGGAAGGATTGAAAGAATCATAACGCGGGAAAATGGCGTCGGAGAAAAGGTGTTCGTGTCGCTTGGCTGGGGTGGATGGAGTATGCGGAGCAAAGGGTGTCACCATAAGAAAGAATGGCTTCGATGAATCTCGTTTTTTCGTCAGAAAATCCAACACCCAGTCTCGGATGAAGTCTGTTTGATAAACTGTTTTGTTTGTTTTTAAAATCCGTTCGCCATTATCGGAAAATATTGGACCATAAAAGTTAAAACACTTGAGTAATCCCATCCAATGGTCCCAACCGGGAGGTTTGTGGAGTCCTGCTTTTTCGTCGTATACGTTGTACCCGTTCATATATTTTCCAACCATTGCTGTTTCGTATCCAGCTGATTGCAGCAATGTAGCAATCGTTTCATTTTCCAAACCAGTATCCAAGAACTTGGACCACCCTCCGCTCTGATACGTGGAGTTGTTCATGTCCCCATTGTCGAAAACTTCGGTATTGTGGCAATACTGTCCTCGAAGGATGGTGGCACGACTTGGACAGCATAAGCCAGTTGATACGTAGTAGTTTGAAAATTCCATACCCCCCTCCCGAAACAATCGGTTCAACTTTGGCATGATGCTGGGATCTATTGAATTGGCCGTGACATCTTGATCGTCCGTCATGAACAAAATAATGTTTTTTGGAGTTGCGTCAATCCCGCCCTCATTCAAAGGGCGGGTCCGACTAGACGAAGAACTATCAACTTCATCAATATAAGAATTTGCCACAACCGTGACAGTGATTGCAGTGCATAACAAAAGAAAAAGTACCATAGTCTTGAATATGATGGTAGAAGTAATTCGCAATTCGATAACAAAAAAATAGGTCGTTGGAAGACTACCGAACTGTAGAAAACCTTCAGGAAAAGATACCGATTTATTGATAGATTAAAAGAACCTGACTAAAATTCCGGTAGGTTCGTCAAGGGACCTTCAACTCATTTCCTCGTTTTACAAATACAGGGACGATCATCATTGACTATTTTACCACGCCGGGCACGCTACCAGGCAATAGTCTGGCAATAAGAATGGTAACTTGCTCCCGTTATCAGAACAGTTACCACAATCTGGTAGGATTTATGGTAGCAATCCAGTATTCTTACCAGTTACCAAAATCTTACTAGAATTGCTACCAGATTGCTACCAGATTGCTACCATCAATGCTACCAGATTGCTACCACAAACGCTACCAAAATATATGCCGCGCTACCAGAATTTTTTTTAATATCCCAGCCCCCTCTTAAGTATGACTCATTCAAACGAATAYGGGGGCTAAGAGAATCTAATWATTATAGAAAATATTTATGGTAAAATGGTAGCTACCAGATTTCGACTAGAATTGCTACCATCTTGCTACCATTTTGCTACCAGATGGTAGCAATTTTAGTCGCAAGATGGTAGCAATTCTGGTAGAAATTCTGGTAGTAATAGTTTCTTGGAGGTCCCGRGACTGCAAATATGCTTCATTTTATGTGTTAAGCTGCGCCTGCTGGTTCCATTCCAGTAACGGGTCTAGTAGCAAAGGTGCTTGGTAAAATCTTCAATGATGATCGTCCCAGTAACAGAAACTCACTTCCTTGCATGGTAGTTTTGTTTTTAGTCAATTGTAAACTCATTTCCTTGCATTTTGCACAGTTTGTTAACTCATTTCCGTGCATTCCCTAAGTAATTCAAATTATAACTAGATGGGTGATACAGTATAGAAAAATCAAGATGCCTATAGCAAGCATACTATGAGTATCACACTAAATCTGTCAAAAATAGATCCTTGCGGTTGTGCTAGTATACTAGCTGCTGATACCTTCAGGGCACCAGCAACAGGCAACACCTGATATTCTTGTTGCTAGTTCTAGTACTACTACTAGCTACTATCAACAGTACACTGAAGGCCTGTATTGTATAGAGGAGTTGCTGACATTTAAATCTACAATTCAATTGTAGATTTCTGGCCATGATTTTCCCAAGTAAAATATGTTGTGCAAAATTATTGTCTAAAGACAATATTTTACCTCCTTCCTGGTTAGTAAAAATTGATGCACCCATAGCTGGTGCTTACTAGGGGGAAATGTATGGCCCCTATACACACCCAACATGGCTGACACCAAGGGGTTGACGCCCTTTTCCTAAACTTGTAATTTATTTTAGTAAGAAAGGTACGCAAGTGGAAACAGTTACTGCAGTGTTCTGGATAGTGAGGGTACAGTTGGCAACAAAAGTATTGAAAGTGAGAACAAAACTATTGGAAGTAGACTGGGAAAGCATGCATTCTTGGGTCCCATACAAACAGATACCAAAACATGGATGTATGCTTCCAAAATACTTGCTTTAACCACATTAGATGAACCAAAGAATGCAAGAAACATACAGCCAGCAGAGTGAGGGAACTCACTGGTGGTGAGATCATGTATTGGTTGAAGTAAGAGTTTCTGGAGCAGGACAAAACACTGCTAAGGTGGGGTCACTGGGAAGAAGCAGAGAAAATACCTTCTTGTAACTGGCCAAGGGAAGATGCTATTTTCCAAAGGAAGTGTTTGGCTTAAGATAAGGTCATTGCAATAAGGATGGTGACAACCCCTGTCAGTCCATGTCTGAGTACTATCATATACAGATGAATAAAATGGTATAACCTGAATACCAGCAGAAGTAAAATAATTAATACAACTAGTAGTAGGAATGATATCTAATACCATGAAAAAGATGTAAATATATGTCAATAGGTTTTAGTGTGACAAGAACATTGCTACTAGTAATTCCTTCCATTCCAACATTTCAGATTCCAACCAACCAAGCAGGCTGCCTTGCCTAATTCCTGAACCAAAATTCAAGCAATACCAAATCTAGTATGCAGAGCCCATGATAATTCAGCAGTGAGCTTTCAATTTTTGTGGTTGGCTTTCCTCCTCCCTCCTGTAGTTTCAGACATTGCTTGTGGTTTGGTTCAATGTCATCAACTTTTTATGCCCACCAACCTTCCTTTTGCACAACTTACTGATATCATATCCAGTGAGTGGGACCCACAATTGGGCAGTAATATATTGATTTGTCTGGTTGGTTTTATCAGGGGATGTCTCCTTGTTCCTATCATTTTTCAAGCCACCATGGTGAATCACAAAGCTAATACCATGACCTTATAAAGCAGAGGGGGAACTTACTACTGGTATCCTTCTTGCATTCAACAGTGTTATGGTTGTGGAGATATTAGTCTCACCATGGTGAATATGGTGTTTTTGAGATAAAGTATGGGGACTGAAAAATGGCAAGCAAAACCCCACCTGCAAAAACCAGCATTTGTTTGTGGCCACTTTTTTGAACCCCTTGACATTTTTGCAGGCAGGATCTCAACTGCTAGGATTTGTTTGTGGCCAATTTTTGGGGACAGGCGTCTTGTTACAATCCGATTGCTTCCACAACAAGGTTCAAATAGCTGCTTGTGGTATTTTTGATTTAGGATAAGGTTCAGCTTCCAGCATTTGCATCTGGAATCTCAACTGCCTGGATTCCTTCGTGGTCAGTTTTTTGGAACGCAAACACCTCTTGACATTTGTAGGTGGGATCTCACCCACTAGGATTTGTTTGTGGTCACTTTTTTGGGGGACAGGTGTCTTGTTCCGATCTGGTTGCTTCCACAAGCAGGTTCAAACAACTGCTTTTGGAATATTTAAACAGCCACTTGTTGTATATAATAAGATCCAATTGCTTCCACAAGCAGGAGGAGATTCAAACAGCTCCTTCTGGTATTTAGGATCATGTTTTTGCAGGTAGTAGGATCTCAGCATCAGGCAGTTGCATGTGGGATCTCAACTGCCAGGATTTGCTCGTGGTAAAGCTTAGTTTGACAACTTTTTGAAATTCAACCCATCCAAAACATCATCCTCCCTTCTTGTCTCCTGTCAATCACCAATAGCAATCCTAAGCAGCTTTCATTCCCAAGAACACCACTAGCAGCCTCTATTGATTGATTACTGATTAGCAACAACAATAAGCAATTCCTGTGTTCTTTCTACAAGAAGGATTCCTAAGTATCTAACTATCAGTCAGTCATTGATTAGCAATGGTGTGCAAGAGCAATTCCTGTGTTCTTTCTACAAGAAGCACTCCCAAGTACCTATGGATCAATCAATTAGCAATTAGCAAAGGCTTTCCAAGAAGCATTCCCAACAGCAAAATAAATAGCAAGGGCAAGTGAGAGCATTTCCTTTGTTCTCTTGTCAAGAATCAATCAGAGGTTGGAAGGTGGTTGAAAATTGTACTTCTTTTTGTATCAGCCCAACGCAACCCTTGTCACCTCAATTTGGTTAAAATGCAACCCAAACTGAGGTTAAAGTGAGGTTCTTGAAGGGGCGGTGCAAAAAAAATACAAGGTATGAAATAGAAAAAAATGGTTGGTTGGTACAGGTTGCAAGCACTTTTTGTGATGTCCTTCTTCCCCCCCACTACAAGAACAGTACCTCATAACCTACATGATACTAGTGGTGCTGGGATCAAGACAGCTCAAAATTCCCACCATCTCACAGGCATGATGGCACCTCTAGTTCTACTGGTATGATACACCTCCTCATACTACAGCACCTACTCAAGTGAAGAGATAGTACTGGTACACAGCATACTGTAACATAGGTTCTGTCTTGACCCGTTTCTTACATCAAAATTTGGCCACCAGCTACTGTAACTTTGGTGAGCTTGCTGTAGACCTCTAGACCACCATCCCATAGGTTCCCAATGACACTGACTTGGACTGGGTGCTTAGTCTAGTGGTCTAGAGTTGTTTTTTGATAAAGTTCTGCTCTATTTTGTTACAACACCTGGCCAGTCTGGAGCAGGTGTTATTTTTGGCACCTACTGCTGTTAGATGAGAATCTCAGCTGGTCTGGAGCAATCACAAGGACACCAGCACGCAGACACCTCCTCAGCACTATAACTAAGAGTATCCCTTGAGGGGAATTCATTAGAAGCTAGTACTCAAGGGAAGATCTGATGGCTCTTAGTCACTTGGTTTTCATGTTTGGAAATCTCAATATTTAGAACTATGTAGAATGCAGTAGGAAAAAATTAGGACCTTGTTTTTGTTCTTGTTGTCAGTTGCATCCTGTTGTCAATGGTTAACTACTGAACTGTAACTCCTCCAATAGCAACACCAATGTGTGTTCCAACTACTTTAATTGTGTCCATGATGATGGTGCCCTCAGATTTTCTGTGGAAGCTTCCTTGCTGGTTTATTTGCTGTATTTGTTGGATCCTGTGCCTGCAGCTCTTCTACCACACTAGGCCTTGGTTCAAAAAATTAATTTGCCTCCAAAGCATCCTCAACCTCCTCCTTAATCACAATGATAAGATGTATTCCTACTAATTTGATAATGCTTGTTGCAGCTGACCAATTGGAATTGCCAAGGGAAGCTTTCTTCCTGGTATTCTTGCTCCATTTGCTGAATCTGAAAATTTCTACTGTTTTTGCCCTATTTGGTAGAACAGCAGTACTAAAAATAGCTATAGTTCTTCCTCCTCCAGATTTCTTGGTGGCCTTCCTAAGAAAAGTGACCGCTTCTTTGCAACAGTACTACCCGCCTTGACTTGTCTTGTTACTAGGATGTTTTGTTTGTGGAGATGTTGCACTTGTCTCAAATTATAAATTCTATTAAGTATTTTACATTGAAACATTCTAAATTGTACATAGGATACTACTGCTACTGACCTTGGGGATACTGAGGGCTCTAAAAACAACCTCTTGGCCCATTGATGTGAGACTTCTGGATCCACTTGTTCTTATTATTATGAAGTTATTGTAATATGTGTGGGTGGGAAGTTTCTGCTAATACCTCTGTAAGGAGGGAGAGACTAGTCTCTTGCTGTTTTTTTACTAGTAAAAATTGCCCATTTTCTGTGTACTTCTTATACTAACCTGTCACAGATTCGATCCACACATTAGGGTTTCTTGTACCTCCTACCCACACAGAGACAGGGGTCATCATTTTAGAGGGGTGAGCAACACGTCAAAAACTTTGGCAGCATGATGTGAAAATTCATATTCCATCCTCCGTACTACCAATAAGAAAAATTTCACTAGAGAATTTTTTTCACTTGTTCATTTTCACTGCATAATACGACTACTACTACTCCTAGTAATACTACTACTAGTACTACCCAACCTTAACCTCAAAAATACCACTGTTTTAATTTTTGAACATACTCTCTAATCCAGTTTTTAATACTGATTCTGGATATACAAATTTGTTTGGCATCAAATTGATTCTTCTTGTTGTGATATTACTTCACTGTTGAATATTGACTAGATCATTCTTAGTACTAGTAGAAATTACTACTACTGGGGAATTAGTGGGAGAAACGGATGAAGGACAAATAGTTTGAATTTTAAATAAAGACTAGATTGGTGGGGCTGACTGGACAAAGGGCAGATTATTACTACTGCAAATACAGTACTATTGTGTACTACTTCCTCTGGTCCACTATGCTGGTGAGTGTCATACTACTAGTAGTAGTAGTAATAACTGTTACTATTTGCTGGTCCTGAAAGAGTGTCCCCCACTTTACTTAACGCTTTTTGAGTTTTTGACAGTTGGATCCTACAAATGACTATGTAGAATATGTAGTAACAGTACCAGAGACTAAAATTGTGCATGTGTGTGAATAAAAATTAATTATTTTTTACACATCATGAAAATACACTGGAAGTACTAGTACTACGACCAGTCCTTTGTTGGTGCTTCAAATTTTGAACTGCAAATAGCAATAACAACCAACAAACACTTACTACTAGACTCTCAACTATATGAGGGATCTCCATATGAAGTTTGAAAATCAGAGAGTGATTGGAAGTGTTCCTGTGCATGGGTCTTTCAAGTGCACTTTATGCAGTGTTATGCAGTAAAAATGAGGTGAAAAAAAACTCTGTAGTGAATTTCTTCTTCATGGTACGGGTACCGAGGATGGAATATGAGTTTGGTGGATGCGATGCGTCGCGTCGCGCACCCTCTAAAATTATGACCCCTGCACGGAAACACAATCAAAATTTCGATGTTAGTCACATTTCAAGAGTCATAATGGATCCTTACGCTATGAACACCGTACCCTACTACTGTACCATAGGTACGATTAACTCACAAACCGTACCGAAATCATTATTTTTCTTACTGTAAAATGACCGCTGCAACCACGAAAAAGTCCCGCCAACATGCTGCGTCGTTTTCCTCTTCGACCTTCTCCGACGGATAAACTTCATCGTAAAAGTCTACGATGTAGTACACGTAGAGGGTAGAGGAGTATTGTGATGTACATATCTTACGTACTGGTACGTACGCGTACTGGTAGTTTGTAGTTTGACTGTCATGGTGCAGATCTGTACGAATTCTCATTACAGTACGTTCTCTAACAACTTCATTTTTTTTTTCCCCGGCATAAAAAAGTGACAGTGAACATAATTTCTCGTTTCGTATCAACGCACCGTCGACTCACTCCTCAAATCAGAATCGAATACGACGAAACAATGCCTTCAAATCAGGAACTACATGATCTGGCAGAAGACTTCAAGGCGAAAGGGAATAAAGCTTTCCAAAACTCGGAGGCAGACGCTGCCGTCAAAGCCTACTCCAATGGTCTGGTGCAGGTCGACCGAATGACGACCGTTCCGATTCTTCTCAAAGCAACTCTATTGTCAAATCGTGCTGCATGTTATCTGAAGCAGGCGAAACTTCAAGAATGTCAAGAGGATTGCACATCTTCTTTGGCTCTCTTGGATGGGCTTGGGGCCAACAATGCAGACGACAAATCTCGGTCGCTTCGATCTAAATTGCTTTATCGTCGTGCAAAGGCGTTATTCCTGAAATTCAACATGCCGCACAAAAAGGAAGAAGAGGATCTAAATATTGCGGCAAAAGATCTGTTGAACCTGCTCTCATTTGATCCGTCGAACAAGGAAGCAACCAAATTACTCAATACTATTCGTGCCCAGCATGCAGCTGAGCAGAAAAAAAATAATGTGAGCAACACACCGATGGCCAAAACTTTGCAAGAAATTAAGAAGAAAGATGGAAATTTGTTACGAAATATCAAGGTACTGATGGGCCTGTTGACGAGTGACGTTGTTTCCTCCAGTATGGAATTTGGAAGGCGAGGTGGGGTAGATTTGTTAATAGGCATCGTCAACGCTGCCGAGAACGAAGACAAAGAGAGAGTCGCAACGAACGAAGATTTCCACAAAATTCGAAAAATTTCATTGCAGTGTATATCTTGCGCTGGATCATACCCTCTATTCTGCCGGACTTTCTTGAATGATTCCGACGTTCAAAAGATGCTTTCCGATCTTATCATGAAGGCCTGCGCTGTAGACTGTATCAATGATCAAATCGCTTCAAGCGCTTTCACCATTTTTATCCGACTCATTCTTCATTTAGACCGTGATGACCCGGAGAAAGACATTGACGGCAAGACCCATCTTTTGTACGATCCGCTAATTCAAAGCATGATTTCTGCCTTCAAATCGAAAGATGCAGCTATCGTTCGAGCAGCTGTCGATGTCCTGTCTTCATGGACGGCTGGTAAGAATCGTGAAATGGCTATTCGAGCCTCACTCAGTGATGGAATGTCAAGTGATCTACCAGTTACGCTCACAAAGTATGAGATGCATCAGCTCAAACCGAGGGAATTCTCCGCTTATAAACAACGTTTGCATCGCATTAATACCCGCAACGAGGCGTGGGCATTTGAACGATCAACCTTATTTTGCCAAAATGGTGGTCTTCAAGCATTACTAAACTTTGCTGTAGAATGCGAGGATGCCAATCTGCGACGAGAAATCACAGCGGTTCTAGGCAAGGTTTTGGAATGCCTTGCTGACGAGGACAAGATGAAAGACGTTGCCAGACCCATATTAGGTTCTGTCAAAACAAACAAAGATTCTAATGAAGAGGGAGGAGAGGAACCTCGCTTGGGTCCGATCATTGAAGAGATCGATGATGACGAAGAAGTTGAAATTGGTAAAGTTGAAGACGTAGATGAAGACAAAAATGAGCCAATCGTAGAAGTCTCTTTGGAAGTCTTGAAACAACGGGCGGAGCTGGCAACAGCATTACTTATGGCAAATGGTGAAGTAGGTGGGTGGTCAATGGGTAGTGGATGGCCTGGATGTAGTAATGATTTGAATATCTTGGTTGAATCAAGCGATATCAATGCTTTGAGGATTGTTGCGGAGTTACTGTCGGGCGCTGCATCGGTGAAGGAGACCCGACAGATGGTAGCAGTGTATCTTGATAACGATTCTATGAAAGCCTTAGTAACTCATGAGGATCGGAACGTTCGAACCGCAGCAGCATCTGCAGTTACCAAACTAGGTTTGGGTGAAGATCAGACGGAGGATTTCGAAGTGATGGGTTTATTGGAAGCAGCTTGTTTCATGCTGGAAGACTGGGAAGAGACAAATGCAGCGTCGAAGGAAAGAGAGAAAAGTAAAAGTAAAACAGAAGCCCTTGCAAATATTCCTACAAGTTCTGGCGCCAAGTCTTCTGTCGAAAGAGGTGTTGAAGCTATGGCGTATCTGATTACGAAAACGATTATCAAGGAGGAAGTTGCCCATGGGTTCAAGTCCTCTCCAAAATCTAAGTATAGCGCCATAGAACTGCTGGTCAAAATATCAGAAGATAGTGGTTCCGGCGAAACCGTTTCAGCCTTTGGAATTGCTTCAATTTTTCAATTAATGGCCGTCACTCCTTTGACACTCCGGAAAGAGGCATTTGAGGGGAAAGAAATAAGTATGGAGGAATACGATGAAATACAAAAAATGCAAAAAACTGAGGAAGCGAAGGAAATGGATAAAAGCGATGATGAGTTGAAAGACGATAATGACGATCAATGCGCTGAACGAGTTGTCAAAATGACAAATGCTGGTGTTCCTCGGGCTTTGGTTCAATTAGCCGAAGGTTCCAGCGACCGGTCATTAGAACAGATTGTTCTGGCATTGAATCGTATGGCCAATGTACAATCTGTGCGTGGGACAATGATTCAACAAGGTGTGCTTTCAGCCCTCATCAAGTTGGAGAAAGATGAGAAGAATCCAAGTGATATTCGGAAGAAAATTGTTCGGAATATTCGTCACTGTATGGCAAAATTGCTTGTAACAACAAACCCAAATTTGTTGACCTCTGCGCAAAGTATGGGTGCCATCAAACCTCTTATTCAACTTGTGCGAGAAGTGGAATCAAACGACTTACAAAAGTTCGAAGCACTCATGTCGCTGACAAACATAGCCTCTTTGAGTGATAGTACGAAAAATAAACTCGCTTCCGAGAAGGGTATTCACGCAGTGAAATTTTGCATGTTCTCAGACCATCCTATGGTACAGAGGGCTGCAACGGAATGCGCTTGCAATATGGTTGGGAATGAGCAATTTATGAAACTTCTTGAAGATGTAGATGAGCTACGCTTGTTTTTGGCTCTGGCATCGGACTACGAAGAAAATTACGAATGCGCCAGAGCAGCAGCAGGCTGTCTTGCGATGGCGACAGGGTATCCAAACGTTGCAAAAACATTGATTACAATCTCGAACTTCAAAGAGCGTATGGATACGTGTCTTAGCAGTGGATCCCTGGAGATACTGTATAGAATGGAAGTGGTTGTCTTGAATCTAGTCGAACACGGTGGAGAAATGAAAATGGCTGCAATTGAAAATAGTCTCGTCGCCTTTTGCGACGCTTATGTCGAATCCTATCATGATGGAAAAAAAATAGAAGAATTAGATTTGGCGGACGCTCAAATCCCTATGTTCAATACTACAGTCGATATTGCGAAGCAGATTGTAAGGGCAGCAGAAAAATAAAAGAAAATTGCCGGAATTTTTAGTTGGTGGTAACAACGAATAGCTGAAAGCCAGTAGAATAATTAAAGAAAAGGTAGTGTTGAATTTTGGTTGTATTGTCTCACACTTTATCTTAGACTTTGGACAGAGCATTTGAATGAAGTGAAAATGTACCTGTAGCTTTTCAATTGTTTGATACACATTTAAGTGACCGATCAAGACTATTAGGAAATGTGGGGAAAATAAGCTAGTTCTGTTGCCACTTTTCAAACCACAAAGCAGGTGATCAAATTGATCTTCTTGCTTCACTAAAGTTAAGGATTTTTTAACCTCACTGTGCTGCAAATGAAAAAACTTGAAGCATAGAAACAGTTGAGTTTCTGTTTTGTCTTTCTTACTTCTTGTGCTATTGCTACTACTTTTGGTTCACCTAGTATTCTTATCTGAAGGGCTCTTCATAGGTAGCAAAAAGTCAATAATCACAGGGGCCTTTGTGTGCTTTTTACAAATTCTAGCGTGGAATTGCAATGCTGAAATTTTTATTTAATTTTAATATTATGATGTTTAGCCTTGTGAATTAAGAGAGGCACAAAAGCTTCCAGAGCCATGATCCTGGAGATGTATGCTGCTATTTGCTTCAAGTGGTGGAACCTCCTTCAGAGGAGTGGTGGTGGAGGCACAACTGGGAATGCATAGTAGCATTGAATGTAAAATGCTGTCAATGGTATCAATGTGGTAGTGTGTGCCTCTGTTGGATGTCAAAAAAGCACAAATTTCTTGCTATATTACCAATAACTAGTATCAAATTGTGACTCAAAATGACAAACCTGAGAGCAGTCAGAACTAGTTGTTCAATCCAACACTTTACCCTTCTTGTTGTAATAGCAGCTTTGATAGTTCATCAAAGTGATTGAATATATTTGTAGAGCAGAGGTAACTAGTTGTAGATTTTTGTTGTTATCCATTGTTGTTGCAGTGCTTGTTTCAGAGAAAGGATGTGTCTGTGAAGGTCATTATTTAAACATTCCCTCAATGACATGTAGGAGTTGAAAAAGAACTCACCAAATATCTCCCCAGCACAATTGGAGAATGAGACCTAGAATGAAGATCAGGCTGAGTGATCCACTGAAGTGAAAGATGGCCAGCAAACAAGTGGTGCCAGCCAATTGTACCATGATTTCACTTTCCACCTTGATTTTGATACTGATCTTCTCCCTTGAGTGCTTCCTCACACCACAGGTGATATCTTCTTGACTGATCCTCATGGAAAACCAGTGCAAATTGCTGCAAAGAACATTTTCACCCCATTTAAGAATCTTCCCTGCCATAAATCACCATGCGGATCATATTCAGCTCAGTTGTCTGCACTACTTTCTGTAGCAGACTCAATTTGCTCTGCCATCCTGCTATGCACCCCAAATCAACCTACAGCATGAATGCTTTATGAAACAGTGTTGCACCCAGAAATTGAGTATCTGTTCCCCCAGTCCTTCTTGTTTTCTGCTCAAGTTTGAACAGAAATATCTTTCTCACATCTTTCCCTTTGTGGTTATGCTGCAGATATCTTCTTACCACTATCAGCGGCACTATCACTGTTGATAATACAGGTTTTATACTCCCACTCAGGTGTGGTCATAACACAATTTTGGACCTTGCACTTGCCAGACTCACCCTCAAGATTTCAAAAGCTAACCTACATGCACTCCACCAGATTAATTTTGTCTGAATGAATCTCAAGGTTCAATGGCTCGACAAATTGTGTCTTCCTTGTACAAACACACTGCCTCCCAGTCTCTTCTCCCACCACTGTTTGGCATCATACCATCCTTCCACTACATATCGTCCATAACACCAGTCAAATCCTGAATGGAGAAGCTGAAATCCCTTTGCTAAACTCCTTCAAAGTATTTCTCATGGTCCTATCACCACTAGGATTCTCAACATGGCTCATTGACTTGGCACTTGGCATCCTCCTTGTATTACCCATCGAGTATGGAATATTTGGCTGTCTAATGACAATTGGATCTGGACTTCACCACATCCACCAGACCAATGACTGTCCCATCCTATTGTTTTGACTTAACTGGACCTCTACAACAAGCAACACCTTTCTAAACATACAGCAGCAGTGCAGACAAGAAGTGCACAATGGATGATGGCATATCTTCTGAGTTTCTCAAAACAACACATTCCAAAAATATGAATGCTGGCAGATTACCAGATCACACTACTATTGTCATCAAGAAGGCCTAAAACACAAATCTGTAGAGTGACAGAACAAGAAAATACAGAGACATGCCAGATTTTCAGAAATACTGCTGCTTACTACTAGTACTAACTGCCAAATCAGATGCTGATGACATTGTTGTGGGGGAAACAAAAGGATAGATACCATGCTTAAATTTTATGTTCTTGGTAGTACTAGTAGTAGCTAGACCTGTCGTCATAATTGATAACAACACCATACACATTCTTGAAAAATGATAAGTAGAGAGTCATATGTACATTCCAGTCTGCCAAATTGAAAAATGGGCACCAGGATTGTGAAATTATCAACATTGATGGATATTTTGTTTGATATGTACATGCTGAGAAACTTGAATGGATAGAGGGGGTGTCCTTGAAGAAGGAGACTAAAAAAGCAATCAATTTAGCTTCTCAAAACTTTTGCAACAACAGCTACTAGTAGTATACATTTTGATATCTGCAAGAACATGAATGATCAAAAACCACCCATCAAACCCAGTCCAAAATGAGTCACAAGGGAACAATACATTTAACTCAATTCCCAATTAGTAATATTGCCTATGCAAGAACTGCTGTTCACAGATTACAGGCAAGATCTTTGGAAAATGTGTTGGCTTCAACTTCTTGGTCTCACACAAGTAATTGGATTTATGTTGTGCTTGTTTCAAGAGTTGGCCTACTAGTAGTAGTATAAGTACTACTACTACTAGTACTACTAGTACTACTAGAGGAACTAGTACTACTCCTTGTCCCAGCAGTGGTGGTCTCCTGTTTCTTGCACGACCAGTACTACTAGTAGTACTAAGAATACCTGCTCTTCTCCTCCTTACTACAAAAGACAAGAACACCAGCACCAACAACAAAAATACTACCCAACATACACAACAACAATTCATTGAATTCCTCCGCCCATTCCTATTTCAGAAAAACAAACATCCACAGTGTTCTTATTGTTGACTTGCTTCTAAATTCTTTTCAGAACAGTACTTTGTTCCACCTTGCTGGCACTCACTTAGTTTTTGCACCGTAGAAACTATTTGCGTTAGCGAGCCACTCATACTACTACCACGAGGGGTTTCGATCGAGTCGTGGAAACTCGTGAACCAATTCTCCACGCGGAATGCCATACCTTGAGAATACCTTGAGAAAACTATGGTACGAGTAGTACGTCAACGAATAGTACGTACGAACATCAGGTTAAGAGGAAACCGCCCATCCCACTCGATCGAAAATAGCAATCCCACGGACGCTCCGGACTGGCAGAGCAACAACAACCCTTCAATGCTACCCATCTTCCATTCCTTCATTTTCTCGCATCAGGGAACCGCGGTTCACTGATTGCATCGAACAGGAAACAGAAACCCAAAAAGTAAACGATTGTTTGTACTCATCTAGACTTAGAATGACGAGGACAACGAGACTCTCTCTGTTTGTCCTCGCGGCACTTATTCTCGTTGCGTTCATAGGAGAAGTGAGCGCATTCCGCGAACGAAGCGACGTCATCCTTCCCACACAACAACAAGGACTTACAACTCTAAAAGATAACGGTTTCGATATCGCAATGCGCATTCGTGGAGGTGCTGTAGCAATTGAAATTGAAAGCAGTGACGAGGAAGAAACAGATGACGAGGAAGAAGAGGACGTTCCAAAAATTGCAAAGGCAACGAAGAAGGCAGCCAAGAAGGCTGTGAAAAAGTCGGTCGCCGCCGCAATGAAGCCAAAAAAGAAGAAATCGAGCTTGTCTAACTTCTTCAGAGTTCCGTACATCGTCAAAGCTTGTCTGAATCCTGTCGTCTTTTTCCAAATGGTCGGGGGATACTGGAAGTCGTTGTATAACATCAATTACTTGGCTGATAAGGTGCGTAGTTTGGTTTTGCTCCACATGGCTCTTCCAAAAACTTTTCACGAGCGGTCGACTACTTCTATCTTAGAGGCGGTTGCATCTGTGCAACGGCCGATTCATAACTGGGTGACGAAACAAAATGTCAGAACTCGTCATGACGTCCTCCGCTAATTCGGTTTGGATGTTCTTCAAATATGTTTTACTGATTTGCTTCGACTATTTTTACAATTCGTTTTTGCAGAGTGCTGATTCTTCGCAAGATCTACGATCCGCACTAGAGCAAAAGGCAAGGTACGGAGGAGGCGGCAAGAAACCGTCGCGAGGAAAGAGGAAGATGAAACCAGGCCAGGCCAAGACTCTATCCGACCTTCCTCAGCTAAACACCTGAGGTTAAAGAAAGGAATGCCGGCTACAGGATGTAGAACGTGTCGTTCATGAAAAGAATAATTTTGAAAGGGAAGGAAGAGTTATTCCGAGGACTGGATAATTTTTTCCTCCGCCATTTGCAGAAGTAAAGATTGTGTACGTCGTTGTCAGTCTCTTCCCAACCGTTTCGCACTCAAATCACAACGTTCTACTTTCCATAGGCATTCCTAGCAATGTTGATGCAAGCTTTCTTCGCGTGGTTTTAAATACCACAGAATGACGAGATCCAACCGAACCATTCCTTTGTGATGGAGGTAGGAGCTTTGAAAATGCGTTTGAAAGCATCTGTCAACAAACTGAATACATCATCGATTCGGTACAATAATTTTTATATCAATTAAATAAAATAATCAATCATCTTTGAATCCTTGCGAAGGACAATTCTTTTGTTCGACACGCACGTAGACATTATTTGAAGAATTATTCTTCTACCTCAACATTGTCATCGTTGGAGTAACTTCGCCCTACGCGAACACGACGTAGTAAGGTTGAATCCCTTCTACTATAACTGAGTTGCATTAGACAAAGACCAGAGGGATGTTGAGTTCCTCCACGTGAAATTTCCTAAGACCTTGAACTCAAATGTTCTTCTTCAAAGGCATCCGATACGAAGACTAAAGACTGATGTGCTGGAATTAAATTCTTTTAATAGGACTGCTTTCCAAGCAGATGTGAAGAAGCATCAAATTACTTGAAACAATCTACTGATATGCCCGTGTGCTTCCGTACCCTGTAGCTCTTGTGTAATTCTTTCGCTGGTGCTTTTTCCCTCCTTTTACAGAGACTCCCATTTGTCCTTCGTTGGGTCCTCCTAGCGTTTGGTCAGGTGTTGAATGGCATCCATAAGGGTCTTTATTTCTCCCTTTTCTTCCTTTCTTACCCCACTTCTTCTGCCTCTTTGATGTACCTACAGACATCTTGTCATTCTGTCCACCTTGTCCTGACACTGATGCACCTCCCAACAACTCCAACAACATGTCATCATCCTCGATGTCCAGGTCTTCCGTTTTTGAATCCTGAGAGTCGTCCTTGGCTTTAGGGAGTTGAACATCACTGGATTCCAAAAACTTTTCACGGAGCTTCTTTGTTTTTTGTAAGGACAGCAGAATCGTTTCCTTTTGGAATGTTTCTTTATCAAAATGTGGCGGTGAATGACAATACAATAATTTTCCTGTTGCGTATTCCATAATGATCATACGAGCCGCTCGTTGATAATCTGGAACCCCACTTGAGGCTGCTAAGAGGCTTCTTGCCACGCAAAAAGTGGTCAGAAATTCGTCGGCCGTAGGTGGCGGCAGTCGAATATCTTCTCTGCCTTGTACTCGTTGGGCTTCATATATGGCGTCCGCTGTCGGCAAAGGAATCTTGATACTATACTGTGCATTCAGTACTTCGCGAGGAATGCGCTGGCATAGCAGATCCATAACGGGTTTCCAATCCCGCATTTGAGCGATTGGGAACACACCTGCTGCGATCAAGTCTGCAGTATTACTGACAAAGGACGGAAACACGAGACCTGGACAATCGCAAAGGAGCATTTCGGGGCGATCAGGTGGCAACAAAGTCTGGAAATGTTTTGTCTTTCCGGGCTGAGCAGCCACTCCCACCCGTACTACTCCATGTGCATTTTTCGCATTGCCCATGAGAACATTGATGACAGAGGACTTTCCCACGTTTGGAAAACCCACCATCCCGAATGGGATTCGGTTGTATTTCTGATCCATGGCACAATCATTCGCGTTGGCAAAACTTTGGAGCCAATCTAGCAATTCAACTCGTGAAAGAGGTTTATCTACACCAATGTTCTTCATCTGGCCATCCGAGGGCGATATTTCTTTCACTCCCTCCTCGAGGTCTTCGTCTCGCACCTTTTTCTCGTCGCTGCTGTCCTTGTTGTTACCGGATGGGTTGCTGCCGTCACCATCATCGTCACTTTCATCATCGTATTCTTTCGAGAGAATAGATATTTCTTTTTGTCGCTGTCGCTCTTCTTCCTCTGCTTCTTCTTTGGCAGCGCGAGCCGCGTCTTCGTCTACCTGCTTTTGCTGTTCGTGAGCCGAGAAAAACACATGCTCCCATTTGTGATCAGGATGCGAAAAATATTCGTGCCATGCTTTTCTTTGGACGGGTGTAAGGTAGTCACTCTTGTTGATCAAGAGCAACATAGGCTTTCCTAGCTCCTTTGTGGTATATGCCTTCAGATCTTGTGATAGGTAAAACAGGGGATTTCTTGCGTCGACAATCTGCACAATGCAGGAACATCTTTCGAGCACGCGCCACAGCTGACGCCAGATCTCCAGATTCTTTTCAAAGGGTGTTACTCCCAACGAAGATACAGTAGATGTCCTCAGCGAAATTTCTTCTTCGCGCTCGGCAATGCCGCGTCTCCATTCTAGGAAAGCATCTTTTTCACGCTGATCGAGTTCGGCAGCTGTCGTTGTTTTGTCCCAAGCGGGTCGACGTGGTACAGAAAGTTCTTTGAAACTGAAGTTTGAATTGACTCGTTCGTCGCCATTCAGAATTACTCCGTCGCCATTTCCGGCTGCTTGAGCCGTCTCGTCCAGAATGACAGCCCGTTCTTTCTCGGAAATGAATTCGCGATCGGCCATTTCGGCTTGGATCAAAAAATCATCGAGATCGTTGACATCCAAAACCGACGCTCGATTGTCGAGGGCTTGTTTGACACGATCACCTTGTTCCATGTTGATACTGTCAACCCCTTCTCGCTGCGCCATTCCCCCCAAACTGGCAGATGGAGTGTGGCGTTTGACACGAGATTTTTGCAGGGCTCGTCCCATACCCGAGGCCCGCTCATGCTTCTTTGGCTTGCCCTTACGCGATGTTCCTTGACTGCGAGGCATGATGGTTAAGTGGAGAAAATATTGACGCTCGACGGATTGTCCGTGCGCGATTTGTTGTCTTTGAGGCGGGACGCTTTTGTGAATAGAAATCGAAGTAGCTGAAAGCTATGCGACACGTACGGTAGAGAAAGTTCGAACTTCCTTTGATACGGTAGAAAGAAGAGATTAAAATGTGGAGAAACACGGGATATGGCCTTCTTTGTCAACGATCAGTGACTAACCAAATCTTATCGTACCGCTGTACGAAGTTGAAAATTGGTTGGTCGGAAAGAAGAACGAAGGACAGACTGTTACATGAAGTCGACTAGTCCGATTTTAGTTTTTCTTTCTTCCCTTTTCCAAAGTTTGGATACGAGTTACGATTCTTACACAGGATTAAATACATAAGGTACGCATACGCGTACGAGTACGAGTACGAGTATTCGTTGGCGTGTCAATTTTTTTTTCTCTGCATTAAGTTACAATTTTTACCGTATTCATAGTGATGGATCGAACAAAAGAGTACCGTATGTCAATAAAACTTCGGATGGCAACAACAGAGAATGCTTTCATAGGCTACGAATATGGGAGGTAGTGCGGCAATAGTTTCACGATCCGTTTACACGGATCGATTGCGTCGGGCTTTCATTTTACGATGCCATCCCGATCGATTTCGACGCTACGATGAAAAAATTCGAAAACAACAAAGCGTTCTTCTGCAGGTAAAGTCCCATGTATCATACAAAAAGAACCCCTTATTTTTTATCAAGTGGCTTCACTCCTCCTCATATATTCTTCTTGTTTGGCTTTATGCAAAAAGGCACTTTCCGAACGAATGATCGAGGCCGACTTCAAGGATTACACCTCGAATATTTCACGGATAGAAAACCCTAGGACGAGACACAATAACCAACAAAACGTTGTACAATATGCAATGGAAAAGAGAGATGGATCGCTTCTGCACCGGACATTGGATCTCAATGCTTCTGTCGAGAATATACTCAAAAACCTAGCATCTGCACTCGAGTTATCTGGCGCTGCAAAACTCCCTCCTCCTCCTGCGCCGTTACCGTTGTCGTCGAGAACCAAGCATTCAAACGACAACGACCAGATCCATTGGACAAAATATGATCCCCACGACAGCATCAAAGGAGAAAGCAAGGGTGGTAGCACCATAGACCACCGTTACGATGTGAATTCGAACCGAGGGAGGGATCTGGAGAGATTTCTTTCCTCTGTAACCCCATCCCAAATCGAAGAACGGAAGGCCTACAGAATGGATGCCACTGCGGCGGCTTTGGTGGCTCGTCGGCTTTTTTCATTCCAATCGATCGATGGAATTCGTTTGGGTTGGTCTTCCAAATCATTTGCCGGCTTGTTGTCCTCCCTGATACGATTACACGAAGAATATCAACACAGATTCAACGTTCAATCGTTCTATCCTCTGGGGCTTGTGTTTACAAACAACGAAAAGAAACCGGCGTTGGACGTGTACGGAGGAAATATTTATTTGACCCCTTCAGGAACGCAGCTTGAATGGCTAGAGTCCATCAGAGAAGTAACAGAAGAACGATTGGATGAATTCCTTGCGTATAGACGAATCATGACGGAACGGGTCGCTTTGCTGCAGGAGGGACTTGTCGGTGATAGAAGAAACATTGCAAATGGTAAGCACGACAATACAACAAAAGTAAAGAAGGGATTCACCTGCCCTTCCTTTGAGTATTACATGTTTTTACAAAGAGCCACCGAGCCCTATAGAAATATGCAATCCATATCTATGGAGATTCCCATCGCAGAGAGAAACGGGTTTGTGCCGGCAATATCTCAATCATCGCTGAGCACTACCGGTCACCTACGACTTGTAGTTGAATCGCCTGAATCTTGTCGAAGACCGAAAGTCACTCGAGAAGGATTTATTCAAGTTCCTTCTACGATCACAAGCGAAGATCTGACTTTGTCGGTTTCAAAGTTGTCTGGGTTGGCGAAAGAGCGCTGGGATGTAGAGCAGGAGAAAAAACACAAATGCCGCGAAGCTATTGAACAAGTACAATGGAAATTTGGTCTGCAAAAGGTCTCTCGATCCAATGAACGCGTTCGCTGGGAAGACTTTCTTAGCGCACTCTCCCGACTTATCGACCACGAGACCCAACTTGAAGAAGGAGAGCTAGCTGGGTCTAATTTACAAATAAGTACGAATGGCCATTGCCATCTTTCCGACGACGGCAGTTTAGTTATTCCGCATAATTGGACAATATCAGCGTTATGAACACATCAATTGATCTTCAAAACTTGTGATCAAAAGGCTTGATTAAGAGACTAAACCGATTCGCATTCCTGTGATACCTGCTGGCAATGGTTGATTCTTGTAAGCATACGATGAAGTTACAAAGCTCGCTCATGAATGGTACAAATAGTGCTAGGAGATGAAGAGGGTAGACTAGATCTTTCTCCTGAAAATAGGCATCAACGGGACAGAAAAACGTTAAGGACTGTCCTCATCCTCTGAACACAGTCTTTCCTTTTCTATCTCGAAGCATCTAAAATTGACAAGCAGGCTCTTCTGAATTGCTGCAGTCCTGGCTGCAAGATCAACTATCACTTCCTTCTTGTCCTCTTTCCGCCAGTATTTGGTATACTCACTATGAACAGATGCACCAAGAACTAGTAGCATACCCATCATACAACCTTTATGCCACTGCTGGTGCTTTAGGTCAGGAAAAGAGACAATGTGAATGCTCAAGGTTCAGTGTTAGTATATTGATACAGAATGTATAGGCCAGAAGCAAGAGCTCTATTATTTGCATTTGACTCCATCTCTAGTACTACTACAACAATGATTACTATTATACTAGTAGTACTCCTTCTTTCATTGTCAGATGATGGTTGAAGTTTTTGTTGACTTGTGGCACATAGCTAGTAGTAGTAGTACTACTACTAGTACTGTGACTACTACAAGTTCTACTAGTAGTAGCCACCAGTACAACAAGTAGTAGTACTAGTAGTAGAATTAGTAAAGTACTTTGTACTAGGTAGTAGTACTGGTACCACTACTAGAATAGTAATACTTGGAGGTGGTGTGCACATTGCTGTAATTCCTGAAAACAATACTACTGCTACTAGAAACTTGGCTATCAGTCGTGCACATGACTACTATTTCTCACTTGTGTAGAGTCAGCAGTTACCTTGATTATATCACAGGACTGGACTTTTCAAAGAAACCAAAAGAATATTTTTTCTCCAGAATCTATGCAGGCCTTAGTTGTCTAATGTTTCAAATGAATTAGTACCTAGACCAAAAACATTTTTAAACATAGTGACACTTCTTGTCATCTAGTACTATTAAAACTATCATTACAAGATGAAAGAGAACCACTTTCCAAAGACTCAAAGATCAGTCATTGTGTTCATCAGTCATTTCAAAATTACTCAAGATAACCCAATGCCTCCCAATACTCCAAACAATCAGTCATTTTTGTTATATAGTAGCACTCATTTACCAACTATTGTTGTACATCCAATTGAATTACACACACTATGCATAATGTAACACCAGAAACAACTTCTTCATTCTTGACAAGAAATGAAATTGTTTATTCCTCTTTGAACATTTTTCAGAACAAGTCTGCTTCAACCATCCCAATTTCTTCCAAATTATCCTGCTGCTTCTCAAACCACTCCAGGAATTTATACAGAAATAATACTTTTCCAGCACACTACTGAGGATCCAGGCAGGAGAACCTTGCTGGGAGGAGTCTGGAAGCTCAACTGAAGATTCTCAGAGATGCTTAAGGGGTTGCACAATATGAATATAGATCTTGACTTTCCCAGTGCACTTTCCACCACTGACCTTACCTTCAATTTTCTTTGTGGAGGAATAGTACTTAGGAGACATATAACTAGAAGGGTGATCGTTGTTGACCTCTGCACAATTGCTGTTTAATTAGTAATAATGAGCATTGTCCTTTTCAGCTTTTTCCTCTTCTTCCTACATCAGCTCAAACATGTTCATCAGCATCATCAACATCAGCATCTCCTCATTGTAACTTTTCAACTTGCTAAATATTTGATTTGCAGTCTGTTTCAAATTCTTTTTATTGCTTCACACAACAAACTTGCAATGGCTTATCCGTTATTCCCTTCTATGGGTTTCTGGGCTTCTTTGAAAGGCTCCGACACAAGGATGATATAATTCAGGTGCTTTGTCACTTATATATTTCTTCATTTTTTCCATGTTGACCCCAAATGTATTCCTTCCATTGCTGTTAGTTCAAGACTGAAACAGTTATACAGTTAAATTATACAGTGTGGGGATAACTGTCCATCTAATTACCGTGTTAAGACTGCTTCAACTCAACACATTTGAGTCCCACAATGGACAAACTGCTTACAAAATTAGGCCACTAAGTGTGTGTGATCTCAAAAACAGGCATGGGACCTCCTTGATACATTTGTTCTGTCTCCAGTTTATCAGAAGGAACTGTGTCAGATGCATTTCTCCACACTTTAACACAATGCATTGATCCCATTTTTTCTCTTAAAATCAATCAAGAACAATACACCCTGTGATGGAGAGCATCAAGGATACTGGAAAAAGCAAGCATTAGTGTCAGTGGAGGGGGGGCAAGCGGATGTGGTCGGTTGTTGAAACAAGAAGAGCTTCCACTGGGATAATAGTAGCTTCAGCACATGGTTGTGAGAACTCCTCTGGGTCCGAAAATTAACAAAGAGTTGCCTTGCTGCTATCAACATCATGTAACATCATGAAGAATCAGTATTGGTGCAACATTGGTGGTGCAACATCTTGAATTTATTTCTGGCACATCGACTGACATCAAAACAAAATTTCCATAGAAAAAATGGTGGATTTGGACAAGATTTCTTGATGTCAGTAGGCGCACTCAACATATTTTACTTGGGAAATACATAGCCCAAAATGTACGACTGTATCGTACATCTTGCTGCCAGTGCTATACGATGGTGGGACAGAGGAAGTAAATATTTGAATAATATCATGGAAATTCCAAAATTTACGAGAATGAAATCCCCCAAAGAATGAAAAAAATTGTCATTGTCATCATCAGTCATTCCAAAATTTCCGAGAACGGAATCCCCCAAAGAATGAAAAAAATAGTCATTGTCATCATCAGTCATTCAAAAATTTAAGAGAACCAAATTCCTACCAAAAATGATAAATTAAGTCATCATTGTCATCAGTTATTCCAAAATTTAAGAGAACAAAATTTCTACCAAGAGTTTTAAAAAGTCATTGTTGTCATCAGTCATTCCAAAATTAAGAGAACCAAATTGCCCTTTAGAATAAAAAACAATCATTCCGTCATCAGTCATTCCAAAATTTAAGAATCCCTAACTCTACCGTAAGAAAATGTCAAATCTTAAACAAAATCCCCCTCCCAACATAACAGCCAATACGTTATGTAGAGGTCATAATTTAGAGGGGTATGCATCAAATTTTTTTGTGCATCACAAAGCATGAGAAAAAAAGAGAAACCATATTCCACGTGTGGTCCAAATTTCCAAAAAGACCCCTAAGGATTTTTTTCATTCTCATTTTTACTGCATAATACTAGTAAAGCTATCCAACCTTTAAGCAGTTACTGTGAGGATAAATCACAAATTACAGCTTTATCAAAAATACTACTAGTAGTACTATTTTGATTTTTGAGTAGCCAGTCTACTAGTCCAGTTTTTAATGCTGATTCTGAATATACCATTTTGTCGGATATTTAATTGATATTTGTGGTACTATTTTACTATTGAAAAATGAACATAATTTCCATGCTAGTACTCTACTAGTACTAGTAGTACTAGTACCACTACCACTATCTAGTACGTCTACTAGTATGATCAGTTTCACCTTCGTACCAATTGTAGTAACAGTAGGAGTAACAGTAGGAGTAACAGTAGTAGTAGTAGTAGTAGTAGTAGTAGTAGTAGTAGTAGTAGTAGTGGTAGTAACAGTAGACAGTAGTAGTAACTTTACCTTGCGGGAATAGGAAATTTGGACCACACGTGGAATACTACGCATAAAACATCAATTGAAATTACGTTAAGTAAGGCATTGGGAACGTTAATTTAATGTTCCATATGTTAGCGCTAACATTCCGAATGTTAGTGTTAACGTACCGAATGTTAAGCTAACATTCCGTACGTTAGGGACGTACACGTAAGTAGGATTTGTACTGTACACCCGTTGGTGGCACACCCAGCTGCTGATCCAGCTGCTCAGCGAGGACCAGGATCAGTTTTGGATGGATCCTAGTACAAAGCTGTGTAGAAAATCCTGTAGAAAACTCTTGCCTTGTCATTTTGGTCAAAATAGAAGGGTTTTGATTGCAGGTACAAAATTGTACCGTGTCCTACTGTCGTGACCTTTACCTGCCTCCAGCGTGCTGATTCCAGTGAACTAAACTGTTCTTTTCATTCTAAAGAAAACTACTCGGTTCAAGCAACCGACCATGGGAATTAGTGTATTTGCAGCACTTCCACTCAACCTTATACACTTTACTTGGTATCAATCGATAGCTCTCTTTCATTGTCGATTGAACAAGCCTTGAACTGTASCAAACAAGCAAGTGTAACAGATTTTATTGCGTGTTCAGTGTAGCTTCTTTTTTTACGGCAACTTGCTTACGACGTCGGCAACATGAGTGACAGGAAGAAGAAGGATCCAACGGATGAGGTTGCAAAGATCAGAGCCGATGCTGGGCTATCTAGACTAACACAACAAGAAAGAACTGAGAGGCCTCACCCTGGAAAGGGAGGGAGTAGAGGCTATGATTTGCTTGTTCGATTGGCTGAACTGGCAAGGAAAGCTGCTGGTCTTCCTCCTTTTATGGCTAGCAAGTCTTCAGTTAGTAGATGGTCAAAGAGGGCTGAGCGCTACAGGAGCACAGGAAATAGAAGCCAGGGCAAACTGGTGGGGAAGGACCTCTTTAACATGTTTTTGTTTGTGTGGGTCTATCCAGATGCAAGCAATGATGAGATTGCTACTTTTATTTTCAACAGTGGAGGACCAATCTACTCTAATGCAGTAATTAGCGCAAGGATGAAGAAAATGCACCTTACAAGGAAGGTTGCCTCTAAGGAAGCCTATCAAGCGTTCACCCCAGAGAGTATCTGGAGGGCCAAGATCTTCCGGAGCAAGCCCCCTCCTCTTAGAGTGGTGGGTGTTCCTAGGAGGAGGTTCATTGATGTGGATGAGTTTGGTATGGATATGACCAAGACCAGCAAGAGTAAGAAAGGAATTTCCCTCAAGTGTTTCAGAGCAAGGATCCCTGGAGCGTATCAGAGGACACAGAAGCTCACCATCATCCTTGCTGTGGAGGCAGGGGATCCGCGTTTGCCTCCAGGGACTAGAGGAAGTGTGGAGAATCCAAGGAGGTGGATCAATGTGATTCAGCAAGTGGGGACCTCAGCGCCTATCTTTGCTGACTTTATTGAGCACATTTGCAAGGACATCGAGACCAATCCAGTCCCTGGTGATACTGATGAGGAGAGAATCTTCCTGTGGGACAACCTCGGCTCTCATCTGTCCACATTGGTTGGATTGACAGTTGCCATTAGACCAGATCCTAAACCAACTCTATTCCGAGCCATCCCCAGGCCTCCTTACCAGCCAAAGTATGGGCCCATTGAATTCAAGATCTGTGATCTAGTATCAGCAGTATCCAGGGAGGCCCGCCCTAGTTGGACTACCAGTGATCTTGAAGCAGCGCTTTACAGGGAKGCTGGAAGATCTATCAAAGGCGTTGATGCGACCTTTGATCACTGTGGATACAGCTTGGATGGAAACTATGATGATTAGTCGATAGGAAGAAGCAACAACAACAGCACCTCGATGGTCTCCAGCAAGTGAGCTTGATTTAGCGAGTAGCTCCAATGGACTGGAGGAACCCCTTGAAGCGTGGCTCGCTAGCGTGGTGACTCATCCTGGGCCTGTGGAAACTGAATCCTACTGAACAGGCTTGATTCCAGTCCCCTGGAGCAGCTTGCAGCTTCTTCCTTGGATACTACAGATGAATCGACTAAATCGATTGAGTAACAGTCGGTTGAATGGATTGAATACAGCAGTCAGTTGAATGGGTTGAATACAGCAGTCGGTTGAATCTATTGACCATACTTAAGAGGAATGGATCCAATGCGTGGTCCTTCATCTATTAGCAGTACTATTTGTAAACGCTTTATCTTTAGTAGGAATCATAGCTACCAAGAGTAGTTGCAATAGACTTGAGCAATGCCCCAAGGACCAGCTTGCTGACCACGCGGCTTGTCCTGGGCCTACAGTTTTGGAATATACTGTAGTGCGTCTGGAATCTACTACGGCGTCTCATATCTACTAACTTTGTTAGAGGAACTGCTGCTTCCACTCCCACTTCCATTACTACCAAAGCTGCTCATACTATTATCATCACTCCTCATCCTCTTCCGAGCCTCGCGCTCGCGTTTGTGTTCCTCCTCGCGTTGTTTCAAATACTTAGCTCGACTCTGCTCAAACAGCTCCTTTGCCCTTTTCTCCTGTGCTGCAACCCTAGCTGCTTCTGCTTTCATTGCTGCTTCCTTTGCTGCTTTCTTTGCTTCCATTGCCAATTTCTTTGCTTCCCTTGCTGCTTTCTTTTCTTCCTATGTTTGTAGCTTTGCTACTCTTCTTGCCAATCGTTTTGGTTTCTTTGTTGGAGGACCACGCTTGTTCCCTGCACCTGGAGGAGGCTTCTTCAACCCTGCAGCTGGAGGAAGCTTTAGATGAGGGTTCTTCCTTGCTACAACACCAGATGTATCAGCACCAGCTGATTGCCATCTAGTACTAGGCAATCTTGTATCCAGCATCGATTGGGGTTGCACTGCCCAGGGGTTGGCAATTCCTCAGCTGGGCATCGAAGTTGCCTAGATGGACGTGTTTAGACAGTGCGTTGTGGAGCTTCCCCAGGGGATTACTAAAAGTAACACCTCGTCCTCTGATTTTGGTGGCACGTGCTGTCTCTATCTAAAAGAAAATTCGAGGCGCGCCGAGGATTTTCTTTTAGATAGGGACAGCACGTGCCACCAAAATTGTACGACTCCGAGGCAAGCGAGCTGCTCTAAAAATTCCTATAGGAGGCTCCTTTTTCAAGGGGCCCCGGCCGAGGAAAAGGAGCCTCCTATAGGAATTTTTAGAGCAGCTCACTTGCCGAGGAAGAGGACAAGAGGAGAGGGGTGTTAGTTGTGTAATCCAATGCTTGCGAGGTTGAGCAGTGGAGGAGACCTTTGCCAGCAATCAGCGTTGCTGTTTTGCTGTTTCATAGCTGCTTTTCCGGGGGGACAACAAAAAACCTGTATCCGGGACAACAAAAAACCCTGTATTCCTACGTGATTTACGTAGGCTTAGTACAAGATGGTACCAAAGTACCACTTTKAAAATGCATCATTCAGTAGAATCTGTACTACATTCTACTATGCTGTGCTGCTTTTCTTTGGATTTCACTCGCAAAACTGCTGCAGCTCCAGTAYTCATTATTTCAATCTAGCTCAGTTTCAAAGGCTTCTTTGCACTTTGACCATGGGAATAGGCCTCCTTTGAAGAACTGTAAGTGTCCTTTGTCAGCATTGTGGTCCTCTGTGTCACCAGCGTCCTCCGTATCTGTGTCGTTGTCGTCCAGTCCATATCAGCGTCCTCAGTATCACCAATCGTATCAGCAACTTGTATCAGCAACTCGTATCAGCAACTTGTATCAGCAACTCGTATCAGCAACTTGTATCAGCAACTCGTATCAGCAACTTGTATCAGCAACTCGTATCAGCAACTCGTATCAGCATCCTCCATATCAGTGAGCCTCCKTATCAGCGAGCCTCCTCTGTATCAGCAACCAAACTACGAGCACTGCCTCCTCCGATATAGGGGAATGGGCTCTCATCCCTCCCTGGATCATCAGCATCCTCTGTATCAGCAATACGTAACATCAGCGAGCGTTTCAGCATCCTCCGTATCAGCGTCCTCCGTATCAGCAACCGAACTACGAGCACTGCCTCCTCTGATATAGGGGAATGGGCTCTTATCCCTCCCTGGATCCTCCTCCGATATAGGGGAATGGGCTCTTATCCCTCCCTGGATCCTCCATATTGCCATCCAGTCCGTATCAGCAGCGTCCTCTGTATCAGCATCCTCCGTATCAGCATCCTC
>CAACVS010000002.1:3722-83470 GCA_900660405.1 Pseudo-nitzschia multistriata | reverse complement strand
TTAGGGTCTCCGACACGTGCTCGACCGAGCAAAAATTGGATTACCTGAGTACTGTTCTTCCTCTGGCTGGGGACCACTTCTAAGCCTTTCTTCATTCTTGTTGATGTTGAATCTGTCAGTTAGATAGAAATAGATGGAACACTGGCAGTTGCAAAGGGGACAGTTACAAGCCACTGGCACGCCGTTCTCATACTCTAGATAATCGACACCAGGCTTGCTGCACTCAGGGCACGTCCCCCCCCTTGGATCCAGCTTACAGTTGAACTTGCAACAGTAGCACGCCATCCTTACATCCAGCATACCCTTGAGCTTAGGATGCCCCTTCTTATCTCTATTCGCTGCATCATGTTCTGCTACAGCTATATCATGCTCCTTCCTCTTCCCTTGATTGTGCTTCTGAATCTTATCTAAATCATCTACAGGCATGATGGAATGGTGGTCACAGATAGGACAACCAAACCTATCCAGCTTGGCTGGATCATAAGAACACTGATCCTGTAAACGCGAGGCTGCTCCCTGCTGCCAATAGACCTTCCCTTTCTTGTGCTTGGATCCTTTCAGTCTGTTGCTGGTTTCTTCTGCTTTCATTGCCTTCTTTACTGCTCTGGAAACAGTCTCGAGCTCAGCTACAGCGGCAGCTGTCCTTCTGCTCTCCCTTTTTTGTTGTTGGTCGCTCCTCCCCTTCCTGATCTCCATTCCTGTAAAGAATTTGGCAAGCATTGTGGCTGTAAAGGCCTGACTCCATTCCAATCTCCTCTTGTGATGCGTGTTCCCTGTTGCAGTTATATTGTGATACACCCCCTGCATCTCTAGGGACAGGGCGTCCCCCCCAGGAAAGACAGCTTTGATGAGATCATGGCTGAGCTTCTCCCTGATTCTAAGCAGCAAATCTTGCTTTTCTTTGAGTGGAACAAACTTCCTCTTGGCCAGTGTAGCCTGTGCTGTCTTGAACAAAGGATGGGATGCTGCTGGTAGTGTTGGTGGAGCAGGTGGCACTGGTGGTTGCGCGGCTGGAGGGGGAGGAGGGACAACAGCTTCCTCTTGATGAAAATCCTCTTCAGATGAATCATCTGAGACTAATCCATCAGCATGGCCTCCTAGATATGTATTCAGTTGTAGGAGACCATCCCTGGCTTCTCTATCCTCCTGTGTATTCATCCTATCTTCTGGATCGGTGCTCATACTGCTGGTTGCCGACGTCAGAAGAAGCAGTGGTCGTGAAAAGAAAACAAGCAACACTAATCAAACTAAATAAGGACTTCTACTGGGTCCTTTTCTATGGTTCAAGGCTTGTTAAATCGACAATTGAAGAGAGCTATCGATTGATACCAAGTATAGTGTAAAAGGTTGAGTGGAAGTGCTTGAAATGGAGCGATTCCCATGGTCGGTTGCTCCCAACCGTATTTTTTCGATAGAATGAAAAGAACAGTTTAGAATCAGCGTGCTGGATCAGCACGTTGGATCAGCATGCTGGAGGCAGGTAAAGGTAAAGACACTACGCCTCAGTACAATTTTGAACGCGGAATCAAAACCCTTCTATTTTGACCGAAATCCCAAGGCACCTTGATCCACGATTTTCTACAGGATTTTCTACACAGCTTTGTACTAGGACCCATCCAAAAGACCGATCTAGGTTGCATCTTGCAAGATGCTGAACAGCTGCTGGCGTGCTGGCGTGCCCCCCAGCGGGTCTAGTACAGATTCTACCTAGGAGTACGTCCCTAACGTACAATGTTAGCGCTAACATACGGAACGTTAATTTAACGTTCCCAATGCCTTAATTAACGTAATTTCAATTGATGTTTTACGCGTAGTATGAGTTTCGACGCGATGCATAGTACCCCTCTAAATTTTGACCCCTGACGTTACGTACGTACGAGTACGTACTTAGAACCTTAAAATACAAGCAATATTCTGCCCCGAAAAGGTTTGGGGACGATACCAATGAGATAATGATCCAGCGCCCGATCACAAATTTGAAATCCGACTGTTCGACCATCCCATATCCCATACTACGTACTTTATGGTAACGTAAGGTAATCGGTAATCTGCTTTCTGCCATCATTCGTCTGTACTTTTGAGAGAAACACGGAAATCACGAAGGAGATCGGTGAACAATTGAAAACGGTTGTGAACAATGACGACGGTTTTCTTCTTAAAGGCACGGGGGCTTCGAACGACTGTGTCAATACCATATGCATTTTTATTGCTGGCGCTGTTTTTGTCGTCCTTCCATAGATGCAATGTGAACGGCCTTTCTTTTTCACACCCATGTCAAAGACGATCGAGTATAGTAAAGAGAAGCAACAGCTCTTCACGAAGCAAATTATGGATGACTTCCGAGACTGGTTCGAATTCTGACAATATGGATGGTACTGATGAAAAAGATGACGCTAACCTCCCAAAACTAAAGAATAAGCTGACTCGTGATTTTGTTTCAATCGGTTTTCCTGCATTCATCCAACTAGCAGCAGAGCCCTTGGCAGCATTAGTGGTACGTCAATTTAGTTCTTATTTCATTAAAATCAAGATTCTTGTGATTTCATCTTATCAGTTCAATTTCTGATCATTACAATTCTTGAAATGAAACGTAACTATCTTTGCGGTTATGTCCAGGATACCGCTTATCTCGGTATGTACATAGTATTTGTATTTTTGTATAAATTACTGTTCGAAAGAATTGCCAGATATTTGACATATTTATCAGATGGATTCTCATTTTGATGTCTATGCTTCCATCATTGCCTGGTTGTATCAGGTCGACTAGGTCCGGAGGTCCTCGGAGGTGCAGGTGTCGCAATTTCTGCGCAATACGCCGTGTCAAAACTATACAATGATCCGCTACTGCGTACCAGCATTTCTTTGGTAGCTTCTACCGATGGACAAGCTAGAGGAGGAAACAATGACGATGGTTCAAGTTTGGAGAGCAAGGAATCCGAGAACAAAAAAAAATTATCTATTGCCGTTTCATCAGCCCTCTTATTGGCCTTCTGCGTTGGAACGATTCAGTTGGTCGTCTACTCGGTATTGGCTGGTTCTATCACACGTGGTATGGGGCTCTCTCCATCAAACCCCATGTGGCACTCGGCTGTTTCTTATTTACGCGTGCGAGCCTTGGGGACACCGGCCGCAACGCTTTGGTTGGTCAGCAATGGAATTTTCCGTGGTCTTGGCGATACACGCACACCTTTAGTATATTCCTTTTTCTTTACTGCGCTGAATGCAATTTTGGATCCATTGTTCATCTTCACCTTTAAATTCGGAGCATCTGGAGCTGCAGCTGGCACTGCAATCGCTCAGTATACAGCACTTATTCCTCTCATGATGGCCTTAAATCGCAAAGTCAAAATCGATATCTTCGGGCAGTTGTCTCAACTCAAGTCTTCTCTGAAGGCATACATCAAAGCTGGAAGTTTGGTTTTATTCAGAACGCTTGGCAAAGTCCTGGCATACAGTGTGTGCGCTCGAAAAGCAGCAAGTTTGGGCGCTGTCGCGGCAGCTGCGTACAATCTCACGTTCCAACTAGGTTTTGCCACTACGCAAATATGCGAGGCAGGTAAGTTCGATTGCGAAAAGGCACAGGTCGAGCCGTAGGACACTGTCCAGCCCACAAGATTACGTTGAAATCGCTCACACTTCTTTTTCTGCCGCGGTAATTTTTGAACCTTGACATCCAACAGTCGCTGTTGCCGTGCAAACACTACTTGCCCGCGAAATAGCCGACAACCAAACGCATTCTCCCAGGGTTAAGGCGAAACTGGTCCGCCATCTGATTAACAAATCCTTACTCTTGGGTGGTGGTGTTGCCTCGACTCTTTCACTTACGACCTTTCTACAAAGGGATTCAATTCTTCGTGGTTTGACCACCAATTTAGCAATCAGAGAAGCTTCCACTGTCATTTTCCCTGCTGTTTTGTTGACACAAGTTTTCAAAGGACTAGCATATCCTGTCAATGGGATTATAATGGGAGGTTTAGATTGGATCTTTTCCATGGCTACAATGTGGGCTGCTAACTTCGTTTGTATTGGAATGCTCACATTTTGGAGTTTGAATGCAGTAACAGTAAGCTTGTCTCAAATATGGTGGGCACTCGCTGCTTTCATGGCTACTCAGGTCGTCACAGGAATCATTCGGTACGAAAGCAAAACTGGTATATGGCAAGTTTTGAAGGGAGACGCCAAAAAAGCTGCTACGCCGTCATAACTGGTTCGTCTCTAAACAACTAGTTAATGTATTCTTTTAGTATGCTTCCTTGTCAAGAGGCTTTATCTGTTCTCGCAATTTTGCTTGTAGTCTCAATAGCTCTTCTTCGTCGATTTGAATAGGGTTTCGCACTGGTGTTTTATGCTGGTAAGTTATTCTACTGTAGTCAATGCCCATTTTGTCGTATCGTAAGAAGGGTTTAAACTTAGTATGCATCGAGTCAACAAAAGAGCAGAGATCTTCTTCAATTTTCATTGTTTCTGGATGGATACCAAATGTATTGAAAAATTGTTCCCGAGAACGTATCCGCCCCAACCCGTATCGTTCTTCTTCTAAGTGTAGGTAATCGGGAGCTGGGTCTGAAGTTCCAGATATTCCGATGAGCCGATGATCTTCGAGATGAAGCATTACAATTAATGAAATTCTCAAATTGTAAGAGCTACAAAAACTATGGAGACTTTGATCTTGTTATGTTTTGAACATGGAAACTTACATGCTTGCTCCTTGACTGCTCGACCGAATATAGCTTGATTTTCGGTGAATTTCGGGACTTCGTTACGCTTTTTCCAGTTGAATCTCACGGCATACATATGGTAGGCCACGTTACGCAAAGGCGCGTAATAGTCGTATCCAAATGAAAAGCCCCGAATTGTCTGTAATATTTCTTCGCCCTGAAAGACAGATGGCAAGTAATGGTCGTATGGTACCGAACTAGCACAGACAAAAAAGACTTTTTGTTAGACAATCAATTGCTCAGCCCTTACAAAACCATACGCGCAAGTAATTAAAGCTAGTCTCACTTACACTACAAAGTGTCCCCGACCAAAAGAAAATCCAGCTGCCCAAAAAGGCTGCAGCATAGGCGAGTCCTCTACTGTTGGAGCCTTGACAGGTTGTTCACCGAATTTAATGTGTGCCATCGAACCTGGATTCCATTCGTAGTCAAATTTACACATTAGCGATCGCCGATTGCCGGCACTCTCGTGTGTTACTGGGTCGATAGAGTGCCTCCCGAGATCGGTCATGTAATTCGTAAGAACAGCCATTTCATTCCCGGTAGAATCCCATTGATCAATGAGATCTTCGTCCCAATTTGCTACAAATCGAACATGGGAATCAACTTGCATGGCAAAGTATTCGCCGCGATACATTCGATTGACCAGATGGCGTGCGAATACAGGCCCTACCATTAGTATGGATGGGTATTCAATGTAATCAATGCGGTCAGCATAGGGACAAAGGGTTTGATCCGGAGCCTCACGGCACGAGTCCTCACCCGGCGGTCGGCAGCTAGGATCATTTCCATCGACTTTCCGCTGATCGGCAATGGCAACCCTGAGTCGTTCGGGGTGCTTCGCTCGTGCGAATATATCTTCTACTGTGAGTGAACATTCTGGGTCTCGATACGAGGCAATGGCAATGAAGATGGTGCGTTCCCCTTCGTAAAAACTCCCAATCGCCGACGCCTCGGTTGGTGTGATGAGGTATTTGCCACCATTGCCAAGGAATTCTCTTACCCCCCCATCGAACTGCCCGAAAGCACAAACTGGATCCCAGAATTTTGGAACCGTCATGTTGACTAATTCAAATTCTGCTTGCAACAACTCTTGCATTCGATCTTTATCCGTTAAAAGATACCCCGGATGAATGATTGATTCCGTGTGCTCTGTGTTGTTGATATCGACGCGTATTGGAAATCTATGCCGAAGGTCGAGTAGCTGTTGCGTAGATAGAGAGTGGGTTCGTCTCCAATAGCTTGGGGAGAAATAATTTTTCCCTGGAGGCCCTATCACGAGCATATTAGTGAGGACGGCAATCGCGATGCCCATGGCAACCACACAGGAAAAAAAAAGTAGGAACACGGATAAGCGGCAATTCAGTCCAAATTTTTGCACCACATTCTGAAGCCATTGTTGCAATATTTCCTGCCACTTCAACAATGTCAACGACGAAATACGACCAGGTCGTTTCGTCCCTGTCGATGAATATGTTCCCGCAGGGGAGGCACCGCTGGGGTTTTCGACATCGGTCCTGCTGTCTATCGACAACGGCTTATTTGGTCCTCTGCGTATGAGAGGCATGGAAGATCAAGTGGCTCTAGTTTACCATCGAAGCTTGGATGGGTTGGCCTACGCGTACGATTGCAAGCTTGAAGGTAACAGGTGATGGTTGTCGAGATTACTTCTTCAAGTACGAGTACCAGTACCGTACGAACCGATGTGCGTTCGCAGTTTTCAAGTTTCTGCTCGTGTTGTTGAGGGGCTGATGATTTTTCAATCGAGAGGTAATTTTTTTTAATTAGAACGGGACCTGCGGAACCCACGCGTGCACTCCCCCATTTTCAGCTCTGCACTTCGGGGTTCAAAACGCCGGCTATTTTTCTCATAAAATTCTCGTAAAATATCCCCCTTCTCAAAACACTTTTTCCAGAAGAAATAACCCATACAGTATTTTTTAAATGGCATAACCCATGTTTGAGAGGAATTTGAGCTCCCGGATTCCTGAGTTAAGCAATAACCCATGAACAAGAGCAACCCACAAATTTGTTGGCCCCAATCTCAAGAAGAAACCCCAAAGAGGAGGAACAATTTATTACTTTACACTGCTGTCCCTGCTGATCCTTTTTGTCCTAGTATCTCCTTTAAAAAAAATCTTGACGACCTAACTTCCATGATTCCTCTTTGACCATCAAAATGACTGTTTGTTGCAGTGGTGGTTTATTGATTATTCCTGAGTTGTTTCCTTGGTTCATGGGTCCCTACTAGTACTACTGCTGCTCAAATATTACTTAGTGCAAGAAGTCGAAGCAAAGGTGCAATTTTGTGCACGCATGAACAAGATCAGTCTTCAATAAAGAAATGTGATACTACTGCATAGCACAGCACAGCACAATGCAGCACGACTGAGTACAACACATCACGGCACAGAAGAAACTGCAAGTACTACTACTACCCGGTACAACAAGTAACCAATATTATGGAGTGAAGTTTTTCCTGCATCCACAAAATAAAATTTGGATGCATACTTTGGGCTGCACAAACACAAAACTCAGAGCACTAATCTGTGGAACATGTTCTCGCACCACCCAGCTTTCATGAGCACAAGGTTGATGCCCATTCTTGCTGGGGTCCACATCATTTTTTGTCATCAGTTTTTCTATTTGCAACCACAAGATAACTAAACAAATGAAGGAGTATCTTGAGTATTCAGAAAAGTGTTTAATGTAATGACTTATATTCCAATACTCTGGTCCAATTTTTAGAGATAAATATTCTGATCTCTCTGCTTTGGTTGTGTTGCTTAAAGACTCATTTCTCCACTGTTGTCAATTCTTTTCAGGCAATATACAACTCAATCTACTTCCACAAGAAACTCCTGATACAGAAATCCTACTATCAGCATTGTTTTGTATCATTATTGTAAAGATTTTACTACTATACTTATACACCCATCAAAGTCATAGTATAATTAAAGAGATTGGGGTCCACAATTTTGTCTGGTCAACCATCTTTTCATCTTTTATCATTATCCCTTTTCTCCCTATCACTAGCTTTATTTCACTTTTGATGGGACAGATAATCTTTTTTAATTAATTACAGTTTTTGCATCAGCAGTTCGTCGTCGGTGGAAAGGTGTTGCGGTGACCCATCACGTTTGTTTTTCTTCAATACGGATCCCTCTTTTTCGCCTCTTGCAATGATTTTGCAGTGAACACGCCGCATATCCTGCTTTCTTCTCTCCGCCAGCCGGTGTGCCAGCCCATTTGCCGGACGCTTACCACACCCTCTTTGATCGAAAGGTTGTCAATTCCGGTGCCAAAACAGGGGAGAGAAAAGTATAGGCGACCAGCCGGGATCGACACGTCACCGTATACATAGCTCTGATCGGCTCGGACCGTACCCTCCACTTCCACGTACATCCGCAGGGTGTTCATGCCGTTTTTTCCGGAATCAATGCGGTAGGCTCCGTCATTGCATTCCATGCGGTCAAAACCGTCTCGCAGCCGCGCAAACGGCGCCGTTTTCAGGGCAAATACAGGGGAGCTGCTGCCCACGGTGTTGTCCTTCACCATTTTCTGCGAAGCTTCGGGTGTCGCAAGGGAATTAGCTAGCAATTTGATGTCAAGGGCGAATTCGATTCTCTTGCCACTGGCTGCCCACCGAGGATCCATCCACGACCCTTCCTCTCTACCGATATCTACGTACAACCGGTAGCCCCTATCCCCCTCCTCGTTCGAGTCTCCCGAAACCACGGCCCAAGGAGACGCGGCCGCCTGCGGCGAAACGGCGGCGGTGGACCCACCGGTGCCGCTCCCCTCGTCGTCTATCCCGTTCTTCTTTTGGTGCGATGTGCCTTGCTCGATTTCCGACCTCAGCTGCTCGGCCCTCGCCTTGAGGGCTTCCGCCTCCGCCTTGAGGGCTTCCGCCTCGCTCTCGCGCGGCTGCGGGTCGACGTCTGCCCGGGAGGCATCCAGCCGAAGAACGCTCGTTGTTCTGAAATGCCCGTTGCAATTCCGATCGTCGCAACTGCCGCGATGCGGGGCTACAAGCAACAGATTGAACGGTGCCGTTGTGATTGCCCTTGTCGCGGTCGCGGTGAATGCCTCCGACGGTGCCAAGATGGACAAGAGCAATATCGTCACCGGGTATGCGAGGGTTGCAAAGAGGGTATTCAGTCTCGATTGAAGAATCATTTTGCGGAAGGCTTTGTTAACAGTCGCTGAAAAATATGGGAACGTTGGGGAACGAGTTCGTATTCTTGGCCATTCCTCTGGTCCCGGCTACTAGTGAGGCACTGTACGGTGGGTGAGCATTCTTGTAAAAGAAAAGTGAACGACGGGAACAACGAGAACAGCAGTTTCGATAAGGCATTGTACGGTGCCGTAATCTTTTCGTGTTGGCATTTGGAACAGGCACGCCGTATCATCAGCGGCTTACGTGTACTAAAGTTGATCCCCGTCGTAAAAACAAAAGTGTCATGGTTCGTTCAAGAACTAAACCGGAATGAATGAGTACGAGTACTCGTAATGAATACAGAACACGTACCTTGTTGTACGATACCTACCATACCCATGCAAGTACGAGTATCCTACGGTACGTTACTCGTACCCGCCGGCGCCGGTACGTACTTTTTTGCACCCCTGCCTTTTTATTGGTTTGTTGCTTCTTTTAGCAATACAGGACTGAATCAGTCGAAGGCCTGGGAGCGATACGTATCGGTGTCATTATTTTTTTCAGTCCTACTACGGTACAGGAATACAGCGCATTACGCTGTGTTATTTTTGTTACCGTAGCCTAGTGTAGCTATCATCCCCCAGTCAGGGGTCCCAAGTACTGTACGGGGTACAGACTTGCACCGTAGCGTGCTGCAGGGGTCATAATTGCGGTGCTAAAACAATGGTGCTATGGTCAGTTCGTACCGTACGGCAGGGGTCATAAATTTAGACCCCTACCTACCTGCCGTACGGTACATACTACCGTACCGGCCGGTACGGTACAGGTGAGTTGGTAACTGATTTCTGATTTTAACCGAAACGGTCGGCACAAATAACGAGTGACGACGTTAAACACCGTAGTACCGTACAACTTCCTCCGACTGACTGCACGATATGCCCAGTAATATTATCTGCCTCGTAGAACGAAACCTTGCTTACCTACTGTACAGTTTGTAGTACCGTACGTAACTTCCTTTACTAGAAGCAATTTTTCTCGAGAAAGTCATTGATTTTTTATGCAACCAAAGACACAACCAAGCAACCGAGAGGTCCACCTTGGTTGCAGTTCAATGATACCAGCACAGTCATCAAGCAAAGACGACAAGTGACTACGCCGCAAAATCTACAGGAAGCTAGAAGCAACGAACAACCGAACAGTGATCGTCCGAAAGCACTCACAAAAAAAATCAACCAGCTCTCCGATCAACGCACAACAATATCATAACAAATACAATGGAAGAGTCGCAAGATGAAGGCAAGAGTGCTAACATTGCGTTGCCGCCCAATGCTGCGAACTCAATTGGTGGCAGTGCTAGTACCGCTGCCAGTGTCAGCGAAGCCCTTCCCGCGCGCGTGAGAACTCGGCGTCGTCGTCCACTCCCCGAGTCCCAGGCCAAGCGAAGGATGGAGGCCATGGTTTCCGGAATCGATCACAAACTGGCAGCGGCTTTCATCTTGATCTTGGTGCTGTACGTTGGCATTACCATCGGAACGTTTTTGAGTATCGACTCACAGGATTTTCGGCACGAAGTCATCGAGCAAGCGAGCCCTAAACGGATGAAGATGATCAAAAACGTTTTCCGTAGTGCCGAAAACAAGCAGCAGGACAATGCGAACAAAAAACAGATTGACCCACCGCACCTGCGGGCGGAAGATATATCCGATATAACAACCCTACATAGCACCTTCCCGGTGCATGCTTCGAAGGATCTGGAATGGATCGACCATCCTGGTATCTTCCTTTCGGACCCTAAAAAGATAAAATCGATCCTGGAACAATTCAAGGACAAGCTACCTCAGAACGGAAAGATGCAAGTTCCCAAATTTTGGAGACCAAGCGCGTACGGGCCGGAAGGCGTACGACACTACCTGGGAAATTACGGTGAAAAACTCATATCTCCGACGCAAGCTCTTCAAATTGGTAGCCGTCTCCCCGGACGAGGACTCGAGACAGTTTATATTTCTGTGGCTTCCTATCGTGATCCCGAATGCCAACCGACCGTCGAAGATATCTTTTTGAGAGCCGAGTACCCAGAGCGCCTACGAGTCGCTGTGGTTGAGCAACGTGTCGAAGGAGAGGACGATGAACTAATTCCACGGTGCGGGGAACCATTGAGGCCTTGTTCAGAAGACCCCGATCAGGTAATGTGCAAGTATGCTCATCAGCTCGATGTTTTTGTCGTACCAGCCATTCTATCCGTTGGACCCGTATTCGCCCGGCACATCGCCAACCGGATGTACCGCGGTGAATATTTCGCTATGCAAGTCGATTCACACGTGCGATTCATTCACCACTGGGATTCGGATCTGATATCTCAATGGAAATCGGCGAAGAACGAAATGGGCATCATCACTACATACTTGAGTGACATAACGAATAGCATCGATCCCGTTACATTTGAAAACCGTCATCCCAACAGACCCATCATGTGCCAAACCGGTTACGAAGGAGCAGGAAAATTAAGGCACCTGCGGCATGGCCAGCAACCGGAAGGATTGCCAGGCATTCACGGTGAACCAACCCTTCACCCATTCTGGGCAGCGGGATTCTCCTTTGCACGAGGACATTTTGTCGTCCAAGTACCGTATGACCAGTACCAACCAATGGTCTTCCAAGGGGAAGAAATTAACATGGGCTTGAGGGGATGGACCTACGGGTATGATTATTATACTGCAGAGACGTCGGTCGCTTTTCACATGTATGCCATCAAGGACAACAAAGCCAAACGAAAGAAGGTGAAACTATTCTGGGAAAACAGCAACCTTTATCCCGGTGCGGCAGTACAGGGCATGAAACGACTGAACGGGATTATTGGAACCGGAGACCCAGGCGATGTGTATTACAAAGAGGAAGAAAAAGAGTATGGGCTCGGAAGCGTTCGACCAAAGGAACAATTTTACAGACTTTACGGAATCCACACGGAGTCAAAGACTGTCGAAGAAAATTTGTGTCGCTTTGTTGGGAAACCCATGCAGAAAAAGTTCAAACCATACCTGCGGGAGAATCTCATGGGCATTGACTTCTCACACGTCGCTTTCGAATTCAAAAATCCCGACAAACTCGAGGAACGCAAGCACAAGCGCAAGGGTCATAAGGGTTAGCAGGAGTCCCAAATTGGAATCGAGAGTCACGGGCATCCATATTCGAATCTCCCAGACTGGAAATCATATTAGTCGAGTTTTCAGAAATATGGCACGAGCATTGCTGTACTAAACGAAGTTGTCTGTCTCAGAAAGCCGAACGTATGAAACCGCGCTGATAGGTGCAAGCAACCAGTCACGCTTCAAACTTCAATCCTAGCCCACTTCAAGGTCCACAGGCAACTACCGAAAAGTGCATCTTGGACTCTAACAATCATTGCTCCGTGGAGCATGGTAGGATTGAAGCCAGTGCAGCCTCCAACAGTGTGCAAGACCTGTACAATTCATTTGACATGGAAACGAATTTTAGAATGCTACTTGTTGTTGAATTCTAAAATTTGATTGAATGCTTGGCAGAGCTTGCGGAGGCACAGTGGATGCCCGGGGCTAACAATTTGACATAGCCTTCAGCTCTCCAAGTTCTGATTTTTTGAGTTGTTTGGCATAGCAACGAGAAAGTTTCATCCAGACTGGCATGAAGTAGAAAACTAAATTTAGAAGAACCTTACTTGTCATAAAACTGATATTGATTTTTATATTGATAATTATCAAGAACCATACATAGTTCAATGAGCCTCTTCAGAAGAGTGACCAACGAGATTGAGCTATGCATCAATTGTTTTTTATTTTTTGAAGAGGGACATTTTGTTAGTCCTATATCCATCACTATGTTTTGTTTTCATTACAATAGGATGGCTACTACTGGATTTATTGTGATTCTGGAGATACAACATTTTTACAATTTTGCATGTGTCATTGGTGGGAAGCTTGTTCTCAGCAACCAGTCATTGTCTCCCAATGTCTGACATAGCCACAGATGAGGAAAAAAGAGTACTATTCATAGTTTGGATTGTCATGTTCCAGCAATGACTTCCTGTCAAGAAGATGCTTCCAAAAAAGGGGGCATATTAAATTTGAGTTTCCCTTAAAAAGATCACTTATGTACATGTCTGTCATTGTTCCACTCCATTGCTAGTAGATGGATGGTGTGTGCACAGGTCATGAAATTACATGCAAAATTCTCAGATGACATGCACTTTTTTGTTTATATCCATTAGTAGCTAGTATATGTGCCTCAACCAAAACATTTTTTGTTGAAATAAGACTGGTTTTATTTTATATTATGCATTAACAAACATAATAGATATATTTGTCTTGCTACAAGGATTTGAACAAGAAGAATGTATGGGTTCATAGGGGTTGCACATATTCCTCCTGATCCCATTGTCATGCAGCCAGGACATGATGCAGGAGGACATCAACTGCTGTCACATCAGGATTGCATGTTGCAGCAAGTGGAAGCCCTGTAGCAATACCCTTGCCATGGTCTCAGGTGGGTGTCAGGTGAGGTTGCTGTCAGGTGATATCACTGTCATGTGAAGTTGCAGGCATGTACCATCAGGGTACCTACTGCTAGTAGATGCACTGTACCATGGTATATGATATATGTACTGGTACTAGTTGTACTGCAAGCTTTACAGCATCTTGTAGTGACGATGTGAGATCAAGTTCACCTGAGTTTCGCATCAGTCAGCCAGCTCTCACCTGAGCTGTAGTGCATGTGCAGGCATTTAATGGTGACCTCTCTATGCCCTGGCCTGGTTGACTTGTATTCCCCACCATGTGGGACACTACTACCTACTAGTATATACTACTACCTTGTATTGTCATATCATATCCACATAGTGTGTTACATGCGCATGGGGAGTCACCTGGCCCAGTCACACCTTGCATGCGTATCCACAAGTGTCCACCATTGTCTTTCCTATATCTTGCCCTGTGGCTCCTTATTAATTGGCAAGCAGAACTGTACCTCGCCCATGATACAGCATTGTAATAGACTGAAAAAATAATGAAGTGCTGTACTATTACAGGTAGCCAGTACTGTACTTTGTACAAAGTACTTTTTAATACCTGTCTAGGTTCTGTAGTACGTAAATAATACAATAAAATCAGTAAAAAGTTTACATATTAGCTCCTCTACGGTAACGAGAGAACAATACACTTCATTTGCTGTCACAACATTAACCTATCTCAAAAAAAATTACTAGAAGTATTTATATCAAATATTTGTAAGTACTAATTTGTATGCAGGAAGCTACTAATGCAGATACAGATGTTGCTGATACAGAGGATGACTCTAAATGTGTGATATGGATGTGTTCTTGCTTGATAGCTCTTTCTGGAAGGTGAGACAAAAGCATATGCTGGTGTTTTTTTTTCTGACTACTAAAAACTTCACATTTTCATTGTATTTGATTACCTATTCCAGAATTGAGCCACACATTTGCCTTCCTCGTAGTACAGGAATTTTCTGTGCATCCTCATCCTCACCAGATATCCTTGGTATGGTACAATGTAGGATGGCAAATGAGGGCAAGACAGGTCTAGAGTCAGTACAAATTTTACACAGCTCTAGTACAGAGAGAATAGTAGACCTCATCATCCTTTGGAACTTTAACCTGTGTCAAAATTATGAAAAACTACTACCTCCATCACACAATAATAGTACACTTTGCAGTACTATATATTTCCCTAAATAATTGTCCAGTATTTACTTAACAGATTTTGGAGTTTTTGGCTGTTGGATTCTACAAATGACTGCATATGACTGTGTAGAATGTGTAGAATCTGTACTGTGGAAAAAAATGAGCATGTGCATGAATTATTTATTCTTCACACATGAAAATACACTCTATTAACACGACAAACTATAGTTTGTATTGTTGACAATGGTGGTACCAGGCACCTCTTTTGAACAAGAATGACCAATAGTACAAGAAAGTTCTCCATACTGAAGTGAATTACAGCCTCAAAAATGTGTCACTCTTAGCTATCATGTGCAAGTAGCGGCATATCAAAATGACTGTTAGAACCCAACTGACAGTAAAATCACATTGATATGCCAAAAAAGGCCCTCAATAGTAAGTAAACACCACAAGTACAGCAGACGCTTTCGGTTAACATGATCTTTATACTTGTATACATTTATAATAGTTCTCTAAACAAAAAAGAAGCATTGAAATTGCCCATATATTAAGCTTCTTTCAACTCAAGAGGTGCAAAGTGTACTATTATTGTGCTGGGACAGAGGTAGTAGTATTTTATATCAAAATTCCTACTACTAGTACTACTAGTGTAATTTGTAAGTAAGAAGCAAGAAGTTGGTGTAAGTTGCTGATACATAGGACTCTGAAAAGAATTCTTGCCCAATTGATCTGAGACTTTCAGGTCCCCTTGTTCTTGTAAAAATGAAGTTATTATGGTGTATGTGTGGGAGGGAAGTGTCCCTACTAATAGCTCTGTTTGGAGGGTGAGACAAAGCTTCTGTATTGAACCCATAACCGATTCCGGATTCGTGCCACGCAATTGCCCTTCTACCTCGTACTTGTACTGTACTCCTCGTACGAGGACTTCAGCTGATTCCGATATTGGGGCGATGTAGAGGAGGTACAGAGCCTTCGTGAAGAATACTACCAGCCGGACACGTGGAACTTCTGGTTTCGTCCGTTCCCTACTTTCCCAGATTTCTGTCAAAAATATCTTATTTATGTCAAGGAACTGTACCGTGCCGTAGGGTAGTACGTACGGTAAAGTACCGTAAGGTATGGATCACGTTCGACGACATCCGATCACGAAAAAAATACCTAGCTAGGGATGTAAAATGAATTGGTAGTTAGTGGTCGTCGAGGTAGAACATTTCAAACCTTATCCAGTGAGAATCCTACCGTGAAATGGACAACGGATCTGTCTTTTCGAATCGGCAATACATTAAAACCCCTGTATTTTGTCTGCCCGTCGCTGTGTTTTCGGTACAATACCTATCAGTATTTCTATACTTCACCAAAGAACAACGAAAGCCGTCCAACCTACCATAATATTATTCATTCATGTGGGCCTCGGCGACTTTTTTCAAAGTGGTTGCGCTTGCCGTTCTCTTTGACGGCGCTCTGTCGTCGGCTGTGACAGCACCCGTCTCAGCAACTCCGGTAGCGGTCGATACCGATGGTTCTGGCGGCGGTAATTTCGTTGTGCAGATGTTTGGCTACGTCAAAGATTCCTTGGTAAGGACGGTCGATGGCACAAAAGAAATGTGGGCCAACCACGGCCGGTGCAAACAAATCCGCGTCAAGCAGAAAGAGTACCGTGAAAAACTTCAGAAACAATGGGAATTCGAGGAAAAGGGCCTGACACCGAAGGAAATGAGGCAACGACTTTCCAAGGTCAACGGCGGAATAACATACGATGAATTCGTCTTTCTCGTCAAGGGAAAAGAAGATCGTGGGAAACTCATGAACATGGTCTTTCTGATGTGGGGTGCACCCCGATTCTTTCCGTACGCACTTATGTTTTACCCCGAGATCCTTCCAGGACCCTTCGCACCTCTTCCGGACGCTTCCGGGAAAGAGTCAAAGCTACAGAAATTGTCGCGGGAACGAACACACGCCGTCATTCGAACGATGCTTGCAATTGAGACCGAGGCGCGGTCGGTACCAGCCCTGGCCAAGCTCAATATTTTCGGAAAGAAGAAACAAGCTCGACAAATGGACAACATGGACTCGCTGGGCAAGACAATAAGTCAAATTATGGTGACTCCCGGAGGTGGAGCACTTGCTATGAATACAATGGAAGATGTTCTCTATAGCCCAGGCAAAATTACACGAGCCCAAGAGCGCTTGGTAAAGGTCCCTAAGTGCATCACCAACGGTATCATGGCAGCTATTGATGGGCCAAATGCATTCCAATCGTTCATGCCACAGTTTATGAAACGTGGGCAGATCCTGAACCATATCCAGAAACTTAACGACATTGATAACTTTTTGATCGACGAAGGAGTTGATTTGGATAGCTTGTCGACAGCTCGGTTGTTAGAAGCGTGTAGCGACCGCATGATTGGCGGACCGGGACAAAACGATGAAGAAATGCGGGAACACCTCAAAAATTGGCTAAACCTGGGGGTGATTCAACCGGCACAGCGTTGTAAAGAGACCGGGGAATTTTTTAATTACAATCTTGCAAAGATGGCTCTCATGGGCTTCTATTGTGTGAGTGGAGCACGCGATGATAGGTCTGCGTCGTACCTTTCGCGTTCGATGTACTTAGGTCAAGCGAAACTTGAGTGAAGGGAGGATGTTTGCCGCGAGCAAAACCGTGTTTGTAGGTACAGGATAATTAGAAATAATTAGCTCGATTTGGATTTATTCAAGAGAATATAGGTCGTTTCGATTGTCAAGTCGAACATTGTTCCGATTATTCCCTGATTCTTCTTTGTTGAAGTCGGAGTTTGCACGCAAGAAGGGTTGATTCCACAAAAAATCCTTGTGGTCTTCTTCCATATTATGACGTAGAGTAAAAATTTGCCCTGTTTTGAAAATAGCACTACTACAAACTATGCTTTGAAAATTAAACCATTTTTTTACTTTATTATATTCCAACTTCTTCTTCGATCTCTTCTTCCTCTTCGTCGAATTCCGAGTCATCTACTTCTTCGTCTGAATATTCCTCTACCTCAAAATCCTCTTCAGATTCTTCTTCAAAATCTTCGTCGTCAGTACCAAAACTCATTAGTTGAGTATCTAATTGACTCTCCATATCATCGATTTGTCTTGCTGTTGCTTCCTGTTTCTGTCGATCCATTGCTTTCGTGTTAAAATGATCATTTAGTACTAGCGATAAATAAAGCTTGATTCGGAATCGCCAGAGAACATCAAGTTCAAAATCGTCCATATCTGTGCAATCAGAAAGCTCGTCCAAGTAGTTGAAAAGAGTGTCCCGAACATCAAGTAACTTGTCAGAGAGATCGGTCCGTTGACGTTCACTATCTTCGAAAGTGTCCGTGAATACCTTCAATATGGCTGGTAGGCCTCCCTTTCGTCCGTATAGAGTAAAATTCGTAAGATGTATTCCAGGAGCATCCATACGCTCCTCATGGGTCAAACTATCCCATTCCTTGATCATTCCATCATACTTATCTACAACTCCATAAAAAGTTTCCACATCCTCCTTGCCAATCATTGCCTCTAATTGAACTTCGCCAATTTCCTCTAAGATATTCTCAAGATACTCGTCGATTTGCTGAAAGAGCCCAGGACCGTACTTTTCTTCGTGCTCTTTAGCCATTCTTGGATAACCACTTTTTCGCAGAGATACAGCTCGATCTTTTGTACCCATGCTGGCCCATATATCTGCGACGTAGTCCCAGTTGTGCCAAGTGCGCCACCACTCTCTCGGGTCATCAGAGACGTGAAATGGTCCATCTGCCATGATCTTTTCGGGAAGTCCCATGGGAAATTCATCCAATTGATGGTAGTCGGGGTGGCCAAGGGCACCTAGCAGTAACATTTCTGCAGAAACTGCTGGTTCGTCTGGATCGATGGGAAGAGCCAGGGTTGGGAACCATACAAAATCAATCATTCTCAGAAGTGCAACTTTTTCGACGTGGAATGCTTCGAAAAAGTTTTGTAGCTCGCGAATTCGTCGCACAGCCTTTCCAAGCTCGTACCCCGCCAACGCTCTCGGCCAGGGATCTTCGTCGGGCATCACATAGTCTGCTGGCACAAACATATCACCTCTGACCATGTAAAACGCATACATTGCACACATGGCTTTTTCAAATGGGACATCAAGAAAGTACTTTTCAGGACCCCAATCGAAACCAATGGCATCGAGCTGAGCCTTTCTTTCAGGCAAATGCTTCACTTCAAGGCTTCCGTCCTTCATGCGTTTCACGATGTCACCTAGTCGCATGCCTTCGAGATGCTCAGGCCACTCGAGTTCCTTCATATCATCACTATCTTCGGCGTCATCTGTTGATGTGAGGCCACTCTCTAGTCGCAACATTTCGGCTTCGATTTCTTCGTCAGTCATAGCTCTCTCGTCCATTCCGTTTATCGCCATCTCGTCATCAAAATCATCATCAAATGAGTGTTCAGGTTCGTCCTTTACTGGAATCACAAACTCTCCAGAAGTCAAGTTGGAGAAGTCACCGTAGCCTTGTTTGTACAACGTTAAGGCCTCCACGACGTCCTCGAAGACAAAGTAACCACCGAAATCATCATTGAACCAGGGTATTTCAGGTTCTCGTTTGCGCTTTGTCGGTCGTTTGCTATCAGTATCTTCAATCACCCCAGCTTCCAATGCTCGTTCTCTAGCTGCTCCTAAGCTCTCACCAAGCGAACGGGGCGCTTCGTAATCTTCATCAAAGTCCTGCTCCGCAGCATCGCGTTGGTTGTTATTTGGTAACCGGTCGAACTCACGCCCAGCTTCCAGTCCCCAAGTTGGTTGACCTTGGGTCTCGTCATTGTCAGAGCTATCTTGATCATTCTCTTTAAAGTCAAAAAACGATAGGAACGAATCCGCACTATCCTCGTCTGATTTCTTCTCTACGCTAGAAGCCCCCTTTGTTTTTGATTCTGCTTCCAGTATAGCTTCCTTTTCTTCCTGGTCAATCTGATCCAAGGTCTTTCGTCCTCTCTTCTTTGTTTCTTTTTCTGGAGGAGTCCACACAAATCCCAATGCATCTAACATATCTTGTCGTTCGGAATTATTTTTGATAAAGGTTCCTTGACTACGAATCGCATTGACGCGTGCTCCAAGTCTCAATCCCCACGATTCTTCTGGCCATTCTGCCGAATCGCTAGGGACTACAAACGGCTGAGGAACCAACAAATCACCGTATGTCTCTTTATAGCGTTGAAGAGCTAAATAGACAGCTTGAAATCTCTTGTCATTTGCTGACAACTTTTTGTCGGTCTCAAAACCAATTTGCTTCAGTTTTTCTTCCGCACCAGGATTTTTCTTTAGATAATCCTTCGATCGCAACTGTTTGATGCTTCTACCCAACGGTAGTCCCCTTGTGCTCTCTGGCCAAGGTTCAGCATCGGGAACAGAAAACTCGGTGGGGACAGTCAGTGGTCCTGATGGTTTGATTTCAGCTCGGTATACAGTAAGAGCATCATATATTTGATCAAACTGAATGCTTGTGTCAGTTGGGGCCCTGAGCTTCCAAATGAAGCCCAATTTTTCCAGTTGTTCACGTCGCTTTTTGCTTTTGTCAACGTACAACCCCGTCTCCCGTATGGCTCCAACCTTCTGACCGAGCTTCATCCCCCAGGCTGGTTCTGAAAATAAAGCAATTGGTTCAAATTGAATGAATGAAAGAACGTTGGTGAGAAGCGGCTTACATTGGTACCGAAAGATTCGAAATAAATGATTCGATTCTTTCTCCATGCACTGTTTACGTACCTGGCCATGGTGCTGCGGAAGGAACAACAAAACGAGCTGGAACTTTCAAATCTCCGTAGGCTGCCTTGTAAAGTTGCAAGGCCAAAAAGACAGCCTTAAATTCTTTCTGATCGGACTTGCTCGATCCCGTAGATGACTTAGTTTCTGCGGACAAGATCATTCTAGACTGTCTTGTTGATAACGATGATTTCGAAGGAGTCCAAGTAGGAGCCATGAAAGACATTTTTTTACCTATCATTGACATGGACTGCAACTTCGCCGTCGCCCGTGTTCTGGATTTAATTCCTATTTGATTTTGTGTTTGAGTAAAGGCCGAAACTGAAGACACAACATAAACTGCAACAACTGTGGCTGTCATGAGCTTTGTGAAAGAGCTGAATTTCCGTGTTGCTGCTACTTTCGCGGTGGCGTTGGTTGTGGGAGTTGTTAATGACGGAAGACCAAATGTAAGTGGTGGTGCTTCGTTCATCTCACACTGCCGCTTGGTTTGTTGAGCACGATAGCCTGCCGAAGCATCTCTGCCCTCATTGTTTACTATTATCGGATGCATTGCCATACTTTCAAAGATAATAGATCCTCTAACACCGCTCGATTCGATTGTTCTGAGGTCAGGCGCTGTACTGACCGCAAACCAGCTATCCGTAGATGATGAATTTACAGTGTATGTGCCGCACGTAGTCGTAATTAATAGTATCGCAGTGGACTAGTGACAATCTTCTAGATGTATGGATGTTAGATGTTAGATGTGCTGTTATCAAAAAGACGAAGCAGGATAGTAAATCATACGGTAGTAGCGTTGAAATTCTATTATCCATCATCCAGTAGCCACCCATCATCGCATCATCACCAATCACCCAGAAAGTTCTTGCATCACACAAGTCAGAAATCGAAACAAATCCACGAGGTATGGCACGCTCTGCGCTCTGTCCATCACCCAGAAACCCCCTGGGCCCAGAAAATGAGTGTCAAACGAACGATTTTCTTGGACATCAATTTCTTTTCATTGTTGCTCATAACCCGTGCGTCATGACTAATCACGGGACTAATACTTTATCAATCACGTACGAAATTGACAACTTTCCCGGAGCCTCTTTGGTGAGGAAAAACTAAAAACTCACCTTTTGAGAAAGAGATGCAATTGCTTGCAGTATCAATCAATCAATCAATATCAAATCAGACGAGATGATTCAAATCAGATTAGACTGTTGTGCCTTCTACCAATAGCGAGCGATACATCCGCACCTAACCACGTACTCTAAGATGACAGAGGACAAATATGAATACGTATCCTACAAGGCACCAAAGACTATAGTAGCCGAAACAGTGTACCATTTTTTTCGAGGTGGTCTCTATGGTGCAGCATTTGGAATGGTAGGCTTTAAACTGTTGGTGAACGGGAGTTTTGTTGAACAATACCGATTGCCTCTTTAATGACACTCCTCTCGAATAATCTTACTTATGTTTGTTTAGGTTACCCCATTTTACGAAGCTGGAACGAAGGGTGCAATGCAAGAGGCAAAGACGGGTATATTCAAGCCGGCTCCAGTATTTGGGAGCCTATCCAGTGTTCCCTCAAACGCGCTCATATTTGGTTCTTTGTTGGCTGTTCAACGATTTGCGTGCAAATCGACGGAATTCTTGAGGGGGAAACAGGATCCGTGGAACGATATTGCCGGTTGTTTCGTCGCGTATCCGTACTACCAAACTTGCTTGACAAAGCATGCCGTGTTACATAATCGAGTCGTCGGAGGAATATTACTGGCGTCGATTGCCTTTGCCAATATTCCGTGATTAATTCGTTCAACTAGAATAATCAGAAGCCATCTAATGCGAGAAAAAGTGAAAGATGACGTCTTCAATGCATGCTGAGATGTGGAGAAGCACTTTGATAATACTTACAAGATAGAGTGTGTCGTTCCTTGCATTGTACGCATTGCTTGAGAGCACTCCTTCCATTCTCCCCAAATGATGAGGCGCAAGTAGTCAGTGAGCATTTCCAACTTCGATGATACAAACAATGGTTCCCATACAAAGTGCGGGGAAGGCGAAGAACATTGAAGTAAAACTTCTCAACACGGAAATTTTTTCGGCACATGAATTCGTTAACGATGTGACATTCCTTGCAGCAAGGGAGAAACGGTTACGCAAGAAACTGTGAAACATTTTGAGTGCTAACGAGAGTGTTCACAGCACGCCAAAACAAGCTTGATATATTTTTTTACATAACAACTGTTATAATAGCGCTGAATACTTTTACATTAGGGATGTTTCCGAGATCCAGAGATGCAGAATAGAATTCATAAAGCTTTATCAAGTTAGCTCTGTTTGTTACACGAGTAGATGATTCCACTGCGTACTACCAACCTGAATCCTGCATCAATAATTCATGTCTTATCCTTCAATCGAACTTCTTCTCTTTTTCTATCCCATTCTTGTTGCATTAGTTCTATCCTTCGATTCTGTTCAATCGCTTCTTGCTGAAGCCTCTTTTCGAAAGCCGTTCGATCTTTTTTATGCTGCTCGAGTGTCTTTTGGTGTTGAGCTTCACGCTGAACTTGGGTTCGCTGCAGATTGTCCATTCGACCTGCAAAGACCTTTTTGGCGCGTTTGAGATTGTTTTGGAAATCTTGGTCCAACTTGCGTAACTCGGCAGCACACACTTCATCAGTAGGCTCGTATTCGAGGCTGGTGTCGATGGATAGCCCTTCAAGGACTCCAACAATTTCACCTTGGCTGTTACCCCTTTGATGATGTGCTAGCGAAGCTGACATTCCTTTACTTTTGGTCGTCGTCGAAGGGCCAGTAGTTGCTACTATGCCTTGACTCCTAAGTTTGCGAGATTCAGGTTTCTGAACAGCCGGGACGTGAGGAATTGGCACATTTATAGAATCAGGACCCGTTGAAATACGTTGTCCCTGAGGTGGTCCCTGATTTGAGGGTACCTGGTATTCTGCCATGTGAGCGTTAGATCGATTTGGCTGCGGGTTTAGCGCATGACTAGAATGCGTTGCAGGCTGCTGCTGCTGCTGCTGCTGATGGGGATCCATCTGTTGCGGTAAGCCTTGCTGCATGAGATGCTGCGGTTTCGTTACCGGCTGCTGCTGCGTCGTGGAAGTCTGGTGATTCATTTGGAGCTGCAGTGTCTGTGGACGTTGAACATCATTTTGCAAATGCTGTTGCTGGGGAATATTTTGCATCTGTTGAACTGGTTGTTGAATTGACTGTTGTCCAGGCTGCTGCACCATTTGCGGTTGCTGCTGCTTCGGAAAACTTTGTGTCCGTTGCATGGAAGGTTGCAGCTGCTGATGTTGAGGATATCCTTGACCCAGGCCCTGAGAACCACCATGAATTTGTTGGTTTTGAATATGCTGAGGCTGTTGCAGACTGGAAGGCAAAGTTTGCTGCCCAGAACCTACTTGTTGTGCCACATGGGCAGATGGTTGCTGAACTATGTTCGGGGGATATTGAACGGCTTGAGGCTGTCTCTGACTAGGCGCTGCTGGTGGATAAGTAGCTCCTGATGGGTTTGATTGAGAATCGTGGGTCCCATGAGTTTGCTGCGACAACCGTTGCTGAGTTACTTGAGAACGACTGCTTTGAGAAGAAGTACTCTGTGTTGGTAGTGAGGGGATAGGCGGAGGTAGAGGAGATTGACCATACGGTGCCAGGGGGTGTTTCGCTTCAGACGAAACATGCCCTTGATGGTGGTATTTTCCATTCATTTGTGCCTGCTGATGCTGATGCTGATGATTATGCCTATGGTTCGGTGCCTCCATTTGAGGATTTATTTCCATTCCACCCTGCACATATGGAACAGGAGCTTGGTGCAGAGACTCTGCATCATTAGTTTGTGTCCTAGCGCGTTGTTGCTGAATATGTTGCATCTGAGGAGGGATTGAAGTATTGTCAACTATCTGTTGCCCATGCATGGCAACTGATTGATCTTGACGTGTCAAACTTTGCTGTTGAATCGGATGAGCTGAAGGTTGCTGCATTTGTTGTTGCTGCGAAGGTAGGTAGTCTTGCATTGTCTGCTGCTGGCTTGCGGATTGCATCATAGTCTGCCCCATGTGTTGCTGTTGTTGGGCCACAGCGGTTTGCCCAATTTGAGGCGGTTGTGAAGTTGAAGTCGATATAGTACTAATGATCGAGTTGCCTCTTGTATGACCAGGAGTTTGTTGAGCCTTTGCCGAATGAAACTTGTGCTTCTTTGTCCTCGCGACACGGGCGAGCCCAGAGACTGTCTCACTTACTTCCAAGACAGCTTCTTCGGGAATATTGAGTTCAGCAACCATTTCTTTAGCGACTTGAATTGGATCGTCTTCAACGAGATCGAAATCAAATTGTACATTTTGGGTTTCACCTTCAACGGGAAGAGTAATCACAAGCTTCAAGATATCATCATGATACGGTGGCTGCTGTTGAAAAGAGTTGTTTTGCTCGTTCTCCTCAATAACAGCAGCTGCTACCAGATAATGAAGCTTTTTCCCATTCGCATCGGTGCTGTGTTGCAAATTTTGCAACGATGATATGCTACCAACCTCTACCGAAGAGTTCACGTCCATTGTGCTCTGTTTCTTATTATCAGAATCGGCTTCAACAACGCCGTCATCTTCTTTCAGTTCTTCTCCACGACCCATCATCACCTTAACTTTCTTCATGTTATTCACCTCACTGTCGGGCATTTCTTCAAATCTATCCGATTCTTCTTCCTCCATGGAATTCTGACGCAAATGTCTCATCGCTGGAGAAGAGCCTTTGCTAGGTGTCAAAGAGCTCTGCGACTGCGATGGGTTAGTAGATGTCGTTGTATTTGCATTCGCAACCTTCGATTCCGTTGATCTTTCGCTACTTCTCGTGACCGTCTCGAGAATAGTCTGCTCATTTATAGGTGGATCAACTTCAACCTCTTCGTCATCGACAGCCCTTTTGACTAAGAAAGGATGATCAATAAGTTCCTTTGCACTCGGTCGCACGTACTTCCCATCATCAGTTCTGTATCCAAGACACAATTCGATGAACTTTCTTGCGTGTGTGCTTTTCAGCCGACCCAAAGAATCCGGCGGTGCACCTCGCGTAACCTTCTTGTATATTTGAGCTGGATTCGTGCATTCCTTGTAGGGTATTTCTTTTGTAAAAATCTCTAGTAGACACATTCCGAACGCGTAGATGTCAACTTTTTCGTCATACGAACCTTCTTCATACATATCTGGTGCCATGAATTCCGGTGTCCCAAGAACACTCAGCGCCTTCCCGTTTCGATGGACAGTGCTCAGTCCTAGATCTCCGATTCGTAGATCACCACTTGTACCATTTATAAAAATATTCTCGCATTTCAAATCACGATGGATCACTGGTGGATCTTGTGAATGCAAGTATTCAAGACCTTTCAATATCTGTACCGCCCAGCGCTTTGCGATCTTCCAACGAATTACTTGCACTTTGTTGATGAAAGATTTGAGTGTTCCGGAGGACAAAATTTCGGTCACAAAATTGACTTGTTGCTGTTCTCTATTGATCCAGGACCCATGAAAGCTGATGATATTTTGGTGGTGCAATCTTTCCAACAGTCGCACTTCGTTGACAATGCGATTTCTTTCGTTCTTGGGTACACCCGCAAGATGCACAACATTCCAAGCAACTTCGATACCTTCTTCCGTATCATAGGCTCTATAAACATCTTTCGAAGCTCCACTGCCTAGTTTTTCACTAAATCGTACGTATCTTTCGCCGGGTGATCGTTCCACAATCTGATTCTTCACGTTTTGACTGGTCAACAATTCCTGCAAGTGCGATGCCTCGTCCACCGATCCCATTCTTTCCAGACTGATATCAACGGCACCGCTGGGCGGAGCAGGGGGGGTAGCCATGTTGACAACGGGTGCTGGTGCTGATGCCACACTTTCCGCTTCGTCGGATTTCGTGTTATGCATCTCCGCAACAGTTGCCTGGTGTTCTTGAGATGACGGCATGGACTTTGCCTTGTCTCTATCTTGGGTACCGATTGGAAGTTCTCGAGGTAATGATTCGATTCCTTCGTCCACGCTTCGGCCTCCGGGCGCAACAGATTCTTTCTCCTTGACTTCTGTTTTCATCGTGCCTGGTTCTACCGATGCGTCTTCAGGTATTCCTGCTGCTCCCGGTTGAGCTTGTCGGGTCGCGGTGTCTATTGCGGTGTTGGCTGAATTCTGTGTTTCATTCTGTCCGTAGGGTGTCGCATCGCCTTGATCTTTCGATCTTGCAGACCCAGCAGCGGTTTGGAAAAAACTCGATTCAGATTTCTCGCGTTCTTCCGTAGAATCAGTACTGACCTTTACGTGATTGTCGAGAGAACGAGGAGCCGAAGATTTGTCACTGGTCGCCATGGTCTATCGGCTCCGAATCGAATCCAATCGACACACTTCGCAACACCAAAATGCGACGCCTATGGTCTTTCGGACGGCCAGCAGTACGAGTAATCAACGCAGCACACAAAGGCAGAGAGAGACCCTCTCGGGGGAGAGTGGGAAAAGGAGTGTGATGATTGCAGTATGATTACTCTGTGGTTACTTCACGGAAAAACACTCTAAGAGCGGAGATTGTTGCGTCTCGTTCTAAAGTTTCGAGTTGTGTTCAGTTTGACAGGGTTGTTCGGAGAAACGTATGACTTTTTCCGGCCATGAGAGATCCTTTCGGGTGTAGAAGGTGAGTCTCTTTCGTGCTTGCCTTCTACTTTGCCGTACGGTAGTTCCGGTTCTGAAGGCTATCAAGCAGTGCGCAGAGCTAGAGAAATCGCGTGCCTTTTCACGTCCAGAAAAAGTTGTACTGGTGCTTCGTAGTACGAAAGCAAAAATAATAATAATGCCTGGCACTAGGAATTCGTCCTTGCAATTCAGTCACTTTCTGATCGCGATAACTTACGCTACTGTACGGTACGAGAGAGTGCCTTGCTGTACCGTACGTATGGTGACATAACACACAAATAATGTTACTGTAGTACCATACAGTTATCTACAGTAAGGTAGTACTCGTACTCAACCCTGGTGAACGAAGTTCGTACCAGTATCACAAAACAACGTTGCTCCAGATGAAACATGTTAAAAAATCAATACTCTCGCATCGCGTGCCTTCCCTGCGAGCAAAAACCTCGAAGGCGTGCGCAGGAGGCAATACAGAAATGAGTTCGGCTGGCTCGATCGACGAGAGAAAACATGGTTGAGGGAACTCAACCGCATAGAGCCATACCGAATGATTCAGAAAATAGCAGTATGGTACGGTACCGGTACATGAGTTTCTAACGTCACAGGGTGGCGTGGGTGTATGAGTTCGTACAGGTACGATTACATACGTAAGTATTTGTACCTGTAGATTGCAGGGAGAATGTTTCTCCTCCCATTCGTTCGTTTTTGTCCTTCCTCCTGCTATTTGTACTGTTTTTTTATGCCTGGAACGAATGGCATCATAAGTCATAAAAGTGGTGGCTTGTTACTTTTGAAGCTCATAACCTATCCAGATTTTGTACATTTCATTTGGTTTTTGTTCATCGTAACGGGATTCAACCAATACCGCTGCATTTTTCTTCCTTCATGTTCGACGTGAACCGTGACCTGTGATGTTGGTATTGTACCGTATGCACTTTGTTTTGTATGGACTCGTCTACTATTACCAGTAAGTACTGTACTCGACAAGTACCAGGTACCAGCACGATAACGTGAGTTGAAAATAAGAAAGAAGTGAACAAAACAAAACTTTGTCATTGCAGTATCACAGTCAAGGCAAATTTTGATACCAGACAAATAGTCTGAAAGATCATAACATGCCCGATTTTTCAAGTGAAGGATTTGATATTGATGCAAGTGGAGGGAATACCGATGACGTAATATTCGAAATAGGCGGCGGAAGCACTGTGGTCCCAAAAGTAGAAGAAGCGGAAGCGCCAACATCCCAAGCTCCCTCCGACACACCTCCGAGTCTCCTGGATCAAGCAGAAGAGTGGAAGCAGCGTGGTAACGAGGAATTCAAAAAGAAGAACTACCTGGAGGCATATGATATGTATACGAATGCCATTGAAGTGTGTCCGTGTCCTGTAACAGTGGACGATATATTGAGACAACGCGACGAGTTCGACGAGATGGAACGAGAAAAGATGCGACTAAGAATGGAGGAAGAAACACGGCAAAGAAGGAGAGACAGCTCCAAAAAGCCCACCAATAATGACCCAAAAGAAGAGAATACTAAAACTCAGTCGAGTTCTGCGGAAAACACGGAAGGTCCACGAACTTTTGAATTGGAACCACAAGAACACAGTGAAAAACTTGCAATATTCTTGAACAACAGATCTGCATCTCTCATCCAGTTGGAACGGTTCGAGAATGCAATACTGGATGCAGACGTTGCCATTTTGCTGAATCCAACATATGTAAAGGCGTACATTCGTCGTTCGTCGGCCTATGAAAAAACAGAACGAACCGAAGAAGCACTCAGAGATATGAAACGAGCTCTGGAACTAGAACCATCAAACGCAACGGTTCGAAGGTCTATGATGCGACTTCAAAAAATGGAAGACGAGAGACTTGAAAAATTAAAGGTATGAAATGACTGATGGCCAGATAATCAACGTGCCCCGTTTTGAGAGTCATCTCGTGTTGACTCAATTATTTTTTTGTTTCGTAATTAACACCCGTGTGCAGGAGGAGACTATGTCGAAGCTAAAAGACCTTGGAAATTCGTTGCTCGGTAATTTTGGCTTGAGCTTGGATAACTTCCAAACAGTTCAAGACCCAAACACAGGTTCTTATTCTATTTCTTTCAATCAAAATAAATAGATCAAGTAAAAGCAATGATGCACGTAGAAAAACGAATTATTGAAATTTTACGATGCGTTTCTTTTCTACAATTCATTGGAATAGAATGCCCTTTTGACTTCGTGAAAAGAACCATGAACCTTAACGCACTTTCTCGTTGCAATAAACCATAGATCGATTGAATTAACTCGGATCGATTGACTTGACTGCCTTACTCCTTCTAGCTAGATTAACTCATTCTTTTTAATAAATTGAATCCAGCCTGCAGAAATAAATTTCAATTAAAACGAATTCCGGACAGAACTAGTCGTTGGCGAGGAAGTCTCCATCCTTAGTCAGACTTATTCGACGAATCATTGCTTGATTGAGGCGGTGGCTGCTGCTGTTGGGATTGCTGGCTGTACTGTTGTTGGGTATTTTTACTGCCATTATTGCTGTTGCTGTTGTAATTTGATCGCCCACGTCCTCCTCGTGGTCCGGTACGACCACTGCGGCCTCGGCCTCCTCGACCACCATTGTTGTTTCTGCCTCCACGGCCACGACCTGCGTCGTCCATGATAGGATACCCCATGTGACTTGATGGTGGGTATGGCATATGCCCATTTGGTGTAGCACTATAATATGGAGCACCATTTGGACCACGCATTTGCATGTTTGGTGGCATACCTCCTGGTTGCATCGGATAAATGCCGTATTGTGGTACCCCTGGACGACCACCTATTTGTTGCGGACCACCTACAAACTGAGCATATCCCGGTCCACGCGGGGGCATTGCCATCCCTGGTGTGAAATAGGCATTTGGCTGAAATTGTACAGGCATTTGCTGCTGTTGCTGCGGTGGGCCTTGGGGTTGGACAGGTTGGTCCGGTTGCTGCTGCTGAGAACGTTGCGGTGGCTGCTGCTGCCCACTCCCTTGCGTTTGACTCTGCGATCCTTCGTCTCCTTCTCGGGATGGACGCGCCGGGTCCTCCTCGCTGGCGTTGGCATTCCCGCTACTAGAACCACCACCAGTCGTTGGTGTGGGTGCGTTTCCACTGTTTGGAGCTGATGAGATTGAGGGTGTGGCTTGCGCTTGCACGTGCGGCCCTTGGTGTTGCATCTGTGACATGTGTTGTTCCATGCCGTATGAAGACGCATATCTCATGCCCGCATATTGAGGATTCATCATTGACATCATGCCTGGTCAAGTATTAATATAGAAGAAGATGTTAGCGATTTGCAATACCCGTCATAAGAAAAATAATCGATTCAACTGAAAATGAATACGCACCTGGTTGACCCATGGGACCAGTCGGCATATAATGCGGAGGCTGCATCGGATGCCCACCTCCATACATCTGCATACCAGGATCTCCACCTGTATGCTGCGAAGGAGCTGGTGGTGTAGGGGTACCAAATGAAGGGGTAAAAGTCTTAGCGGCTGGATTAAAAGTAAACGACTTGGCGTTGGCATTAAGCTTGCTCGATTTTTTAACATCTTTCTTTTCTTCTTTTCCTTTCGTTTCGTCGCTGTCTTTCTCCTTTTTGTCTCCAGCGGGTTCGGGTTTGTCTTTTGGAGATTCCTCATCCTTCGTCGACTTAGATTCGGAAGCTTCAGTTTTGACTTCGGTTTTCTTTGAGTTGGCTTTCTCTTCCTTCGACGACTTGTTCTTTTGTTTCGTTTTGGCATTTTCTAGGTTATTCTTTTCGGGCGTCGCAATAGCTTTGGCTGAGTCCTCCACCTTGTCTTCTACCTTACTATCCTTATCCTTGGTAGTGGATGTAGCAACTGCAGCATTGTTATCCGAAAATCCAGGGGGTGCCATCTTATCCTTCGTTGTGTCAGCTTTTGCAGCCGCAGCCGCGTAATTCATGATCTTCTTGGGTGCAACCGACGTGGAAATGGCTTGTTTTGATGGCTTGGAACCAGATTTACTTTCCTCTTCACTACTAGCCTGCTTGGAATATATCTTAGCGTGTCTCTGTTTTCCGTCTTTGGTCAATACGCCAGAGTACCTGTCTTCTTCATCAAAATCAGTCTCGACCTTAAACCCGCGCTCTTCTGCCATGTGTATGTTTGTGGTTGCCTTACTTTCGATCTCTCTCGCGATTCGCTCCGCAGCAGCCTTCTGCTTCGAATCTATTTGGGATTTATCGAGCTCCGTGGTATAAAGATTCTCGTTATACGATGGTTTTACGTTGATCAGGTCCTGGTTCGCCTCAAACTGATCCCAAACCCCAATCGACCCCCCAATCGCTCCCATTGCAGCAGACGCCGCTAGAGAGCCTTGTTGGTTGTTTCCGCCACTAGAATCACCCGCCAGAGCGGCTGCACGCGAGTTCGTACCTTTCATCATGCCGGGTCCTTGGTTTCTATAACCACCACTGCTGTTTCCACCAGCCGTCCATGCATTGCCGGCAGCAACCAACTCCTGCTTGCTGCCACTAGCGTTGCCAGAAATCTGCGTGTCAGTAGCAAAAGCCCCTTTGGACATCATTCCACTCGATGCCCCATTCATGTTTCTACTACTTGTGAGACTAGAAGCAATATCCTTTGCGTGCAAGTATTCAACTTTGGAGGCAGGGACGATCAACGTGATTCCATCCTTCATTTCGGTACCAGTCTTTGGTTGTTGTCGAATGAGAATTTCCTTCAGCACGTAGCGGTTTCTCTGATCGGGTTGCAAACTCGAAAACGGGGTAAATGTGTGGAAAATTCCCTCCACGATGGCGCCATTAGTCTGTTGCAGAACGACTTTTTGGCCCACGAGGGTAAGACTCAGATCGATGAGGCGTTTGCGATTCTGCACTATCACAGAGGGTGAAACAAACGAGGACTGTGATGGCGCAGCCGATGATTTGGTAAAACCCGGAGGTTCCGTGGTTCGCAACGGGCGCGTCCAGGCATTAGTCGGAGCGGCAGATTTCCCTCCATTGCTGTTTGAGGCCAAACGAGAAAACAAAGGAACAAAAGTAAATTGTATGAGAATCTAGGTCGTGGACACGTGAAACAGAAGCCATGCGTCCTTATCGGGAGTAGCTGTTATCTCGGCAATCGGGTCCTACCAAACGTGGGCGTTGCGCATATCTCTGCGTTCGATACACCTTGTTGTAAGATCCTTCGCTTGTAAAAGAAATTGAAGTCACAATGACACGATTTTTCCTAGAGCTGGTTCTCAACGTTATTCCAATTGATACAACACTTACCCAGATTTTTTACCTTCTTTTCTAGACATGATACAATACAGTCTAAACTTAATCCGACAATGATCGTTTTCTAATGTAAGGCACTGATACGCGACACTATCCAAAAAATACCGATATCAAGACAGTTCTGCTTGCTTTGAAGAAAGCGATATCGAAGCCCAGCTTGTTGAAATAAGAAAAATACTTGGTATCCTTACTTGATTTCTGCAGTGTGGTCTTTGCTTCATGAACGAGACGATTCCGAGTAATGATGATCTTCTGGTTCCTGTCACGAGAGAATGCAGTAGAAATAAGCAGTCTTTCGTGTCTGTGACGAGACTCCCGCATGTACCGGTACGAGTACCGTGCCCTTGCAGTCCTCTACTCGTACAGCGCTCCGGTACCAAAAAATGCAATGGGCTACCGGTAGCAGTGCCGATGAGGCACAAGTTCGCCCAGCTAGAACCGCCGGTACGATCTCTGGTGAAGCGTACAGTAACTGGTAGTACGTACCGAACTGGCCGCACGGTACTACCGGTACGTACTGGAACTCTTCTGTACTTGCGTACGGTATCGTGCAACCTGGGGTTCGTAGCTGTAGCATGCTCTTGAAACTCCTGGAAGGGTGGTGTGTACCGGTTACTAACGTAAAGAATGGGAACTTCTCACAATAAACGGTAACTATTAGAGTTAAGGGTAAGTTACGTTACAACTCGGAGATTTTCGGCAACCACGGTGAGGTGCGAGTACGAGTTCAACCAGGGGTCATAATTTAGAGGGGTGGGCAACGCATCGAAAACTCATGTTCCATCTGTGGCAGGAACAAGAAAATTTTACCCCAGGGATTTTTTTCAATTTCATTTTTACTGCATAATACTAATAGTAAATCTACTATTCAACCTTTAAGCAGTAACAACATTATCAAAATACTACCATTAGAATTTTTGAGTACACTGCCTAGCCCAGTTTTTCATGAGAATTCTGAATATGCAAATAATTTCAGTGTCAAATGAAATAATAGTGTACCTCTTCACTGTTGAATATTGACTAGATTATTAGTAGTACTAGTAGAAGAAATTACTACTGGGGAAGTAGTGGTGGGTGCAAGAAATGGATGAAGGACAGATAGTTCGAATTTTTGCTAAGGACTRGACTGGTGGGACTGACTGGACAAAGGACAGATTATTTCTACTGTAAATGTAAATACAGTACTAGTATTTACTAGTCTCTTACTACCACCAGCTGCCCTCCTATGTCAGCACCTTAGCATGTTTAAACTGCAGACAGCAATAACAGTGAAAATATACTTACTACTTGCCTCTCAACAATGTGAGAGATGTGCATGTGAAGTTTGAAGATTAGAGAGTGATTAGAAGTGTTCCTGTGCATGGGGTCTTTCAGGTACACTTTTTGCAGTGATATCATGGAGTAAAAATGAAATTGAAAAAAATCCCTGGGGGTAAAATTTTCTTATTCCTGCCACAGATGGAATAGGATCTTTTTGTCCTGATGCTGAAAAATGTATGCGTTGCACACCCCTCTACATTTATGACCCCTGAGTTCATCAACAGTTCTGTCTGTAAGGGGTAGTAGGGAACCTACCAGGTTCTACACACAAAAAAATTAGATACAACCTGCACTCACCAAACAAATCCACCTCAACATGACCATAGGAATTTGGAATTTCAATATCTTCACAACAAAAGCATTTTAAAAGAAGCCTAGGAAACCATTGAACAGCACTCACTCTTCTTAGTGTTAAGATTGGTGAATATCCTTCTAATGGTTGAGGGAGGAGAACTTGTATTCTTTTAACTAGTAGTACTAGTAGTACTACCACTGATCTACAGAACTACCATTGATCTACAGTATTGGGTGATTCCTGTTATTCTTAATACTCTAAGGTGCTAAATGTAGGGATCTAGGGTTTTTAGATTAATGGAAATCAAAATTTCAACGGACAGACTGAGAGGAAGCCTGCCTAGTTCTTGGTACAAAGAAAAACAACGGACTGGAAAATTTTATTCGTGGGTAATTTTATTGCTTCACAAGATTCTTGACAAATGCAATCAGACTCAACAAGTTTAGTAGGTTCTACAACTCAGATAATTTGAGAGTGCAGAACACCATGGCATAATCAGCAAAAGAACTCTTTGATGTGAAAACATAGGGGTAAAAGGCTTGGGCTTTGAACTGGGATAATGTTGTTGCCCCCAATTTTTCAAATCTTAATTTTAAGTTTGACTCATGAAGAACTACTGGAAGAGGAACTAGTGAGCCAAAGGAGGCACCACTGTTTCTTGAGAGAATGATACTTTGAGTCTTCAGGTTTCAAGCTTGTTGCTCTGGAAAATACAGGAGAGGTTGCTTGTTTCCAAAATGCCAATTTGCAACCATCATCAATTGCACATTCATTACCACCACACCTAGAATGTTTGCATCGATCATCTAGATAAAAAAACCCACTATTAAGGAAGCATGGAACTCAACTTCAGCATATGTTCCTGGTCTGTTGGTGTCCATGTGGTCTGGTATAACAAATAAAGAGAAGAGGTATCTGTTGTACCATGTTGCTTCCCATGTGGTAGCATTTTTAAATGGTGTTTTTGGACATATATGTTGATTTTCCAAACTCCATCTGTTCCACAAATATGAAATGCCTCTGACCCAATCCCGGATGCTATCCAATCTAAGAATGTCAGAACCTCATTAAAGAAAGGGACATCAATTTTTCTACTTCAATCAGAGAGCAATATTCCTCTTGTTCAATATTCTGCAGAAGATTTTGGTCTGCCAGGACCAAGTCTCCCGTCATATTTGACAAATCCAAATGACAGACCAAGATCGTCACCTAACAACCTACAATCTATATGATTCAGCCAGAGTTGAGCAATGATTCTGTAATTTCTGAATTGCACGGTGGCAGCTGGTGGAGGACCTCATGGGATAAAATTTGCACCTCCAACTCACAAATCCTTGTTCATTATATCGAGCTCTGGGGACCTCCAGCTGGTTGGAATTCTGCACCAAATGAGAGTCACCACAAAACAGAAATAAAGGGACCATCAAAAAACACAACAGCCAATTCCTTTCTATAATAAACCAAACTACACAGAGGAAGTCAGAGAGGATGATGATCAGTGCTGCCACTCATTACCACAATCTACAGGAGTTGTCAGAATGATCCCTAGAGGAAGAATGCCCTGAAGAAGCTGGTTCTTGTTTGAGATCATGAAGGAAAACGAGGGCAGACCAACAATGAATTGGAAGAGAGAAAAGAATAAAAACAAAACATTTCTCCCTTCTGTCATCCTTGACTTTGTCTGCAACCAGGTGCTACCTCTACTGAATGATGGTGTATTGAAATTTACTGGTTTCACTGAGCACAATCGCTATGACAATGTCCGTGGCACTAGATTTCTGTTCTGTTGTCATCCTTCTTACTGTTCTGGCAATAGACAGCTGAATTCTGTTTGGATGGATTAGTGTATGATGGATAAGGGAGACAGATTCCAAGGGTGCTTGTGGAGTTGTTCAATGCTTTGACAATGTCCCAGCAAAGACAGCATCTGTCTTTATAATGCAGGAAAGGCTTGCCAACAGGCTTTATTTATTTCCTGTAGATACGATCCAATCAGAGGAGCTTACAGTAGTACCAGAGCTAGGTCCTGATGGAAAGATTGATGGCTCTTGTTGGTTGGTCATATCCAATTGAGTGGCATGGGTTGACCTTTTTACAAATCAAATGCTACCATCCCATCTCTACCATCACTATTTAATTCACATGCTCTAAAGGAAAAAATAGAGGATGACCACTCTGGTGATGACAATGACAGCAATGGCTATGATTTTGACAACAACAATGATGGTGCATCGTGACTATTGATTAGTAACAATAATAAGACAATGACAATTAACAATGATAGCAACAAGTAACAAGAATGTTGTCACAACCTATTTAGTTACAATTATATTTATCTCTTGTTTGTCAATTAATATTTAATAAATTTACTGGAGCCACTGCCAGCCATATCAATTCTGTACTTCTTCTGTAAGTTTTTGTAAGATGACAAGAATTCAATCTTGCTCTCCAAGGCATACCTCTGACCATTTTGGTCTCTACCAAAAGAGTCATAGTGGAGACCCACAGCATGCTGAACTAAAGTTCTATTTGTAACAGCAGAACCATGTTGAAAAAGATACTCATATTGCTTCTCCTCAAGATTGTATCCAATATCTGTAGAGACCAATATCTCCTTTGCCCTCTTCAAATTCTGAAACTCTTGTGCAACAGCTCCCGGAACAATTACAATTCTACCAGAAAACCATTTTTGTTCCAATGCATAAAGGATTTGTGCCGCAACAATCTTCCATTGTGTCAACTGTACAAATACATCTTGGAAATCCTTCTTGAAAAAGACTTCCTTTGGGAACTAGTGAAAGAAACCACCATCTTGAGGCACAGTATAATTCCAACTCTTGACATCACCATCTTTGTTGATGTAAGCAATGAGAATCTTTTTACCTTGAGGAATCCAGAACATACCTCTGGCATGCCTTGGGCACACCTTTGGTTGATTTAACAACTCCATAAATACTGGTGTAGGTACCTTGAAATCTCTGTTAGATCCTGAGACCTGGCTTTGACTCAAATTGTTATCTTTTGTTAGGCTGCTTACAACTCAATACAACTCATCAACAACAGATTCTCTGATGGCAGATCCATGCAATCCATGAAATTGACAAAGTAACAAGTTTCCTTTTTTGTCCCTGTGTTGTCCATCTAGGTACCCAACAATAATAGTGACATCAATGTGATGATGTGCTTCCTCATAGTAATTGTCAGAAAGAAGATGCAACTTTGCAATGTCATCTGGAGTATAGTAACAAGGCACAGCATCCTTCTTCATGGAGTGTCTGTGAACTCCACAAATGAATCATAGGTTCTGTCCCCTCAAGTTTTGTACCACCAAAAGGACCAGAAGACCAAATGTCTCCCTCTGGACAGGAACAACCTTTGCAAACGCAAAGGATTCTATCACACTAGGGTGACTGGTCCATTGTTGAGCATACTTTTCTGCCAGCACAGTTTGTTTTTAAATGTTCAAATTTATCCAAAGCAGCAAGTTCTCCAATGGCCATGCCTATTTCAAGCTTGAGTAGGGTGCATGGTAGGTTCTAGTTGCTAGGCTGGTGCCAAGTCTGGTGCTGAGCCTGGCACCAAGTCTGGTACAGAGTCTAATGCCAAGTCTGGTGCTGAGCCTGGTGTTGAGTAAGGTGCAGAGCTGGCAAGATATTGAGCAGATGCAGGATTTGGAGCAGACATAGCAAAGGAGCGGTAGTTTTGCTGGTGCTGGTGGTGCTTGCAATAGTTCTGTCTGAATAGGAGATTTACTGGCCCTTGCACAACTATCGTTGTATCTTGGCAACAATCAACTCAAACCTGGTGAAGTGATGACACCTTGGCATGATCAATCCCTTCAATTCTGTTGTGTTTCAGATTCAGTAAAAGACAAATTATGAGACTGCAATACCTTGAGATAGCTTGCAGCAGTGATATACAGTGAAATAGCTTGAAATAGGTTGAGAGAATGATTTTTTGATGGAAAACAACAACTTCTCAACAACTTTGATGTAAAAAGGGTTGCACAAGTAATTTGGACCCAGGTTTGCATGTTGGCTCTCTACGAACATCCAATGTGTCCGGCTTTAGTAGCAAATACTGCACAGGAGCATGTAAGATTCAATAAATATTTCTCCACCCCCAAGTAGCCTTTATCGCTCAAAATAGAGCTACATGTTGCACATATATCAATATTTATCATACAGGCTGTGCCTGGCTTGCTGATGCTGCAGATATAGAAGCATTTGGCTCTCTAGGGATGTCCAATGCATCTGGCTCTAGTAGCAAATACTGGACATTGGCATCAAGATCCAATAAGTATTTCTCCACCCCTAAGTAGCCTTTCTTGTTCAAAATAGAGCTACATATTGCACACTTATCAATATTTATCATACATACTGTGCCTGACTTGCTGATTCTGCAAAAATTGAAGCACTTTGCTCTCTACCATGATAGTTTGTAGCCATAGATACTATGAGGTACAGTTAGTCCTATGGTACTTCTCATTTGCTGTCTTTGGAAGACAAGAGATCCTTTCCCTACTACTTATCTATTAGGGGCATCTGTAATCACTAAAATATCCATACTGATAGTACTAGGAGTAGTTCTCAACAAACAAGCAGTTGGACTACTGCTACTACTGTACTGATAGTAGCAGAAATATGTCACCAGTTGCACTTCTAAGTAGATGTCAACATCTGCACCAACAAGACCCATCCATCAGCACAGCTTTCTTCAAAGAACATCTACTACCACCACCACCACCACCACTAGTAGTACTAGTAGTAGCAGCAGCAGCAGCAGTAGTAGAAGTATAAAAGTAATGGTAGACCACCAACAACATATAGTGACCACCAATGATGAAATACAAAAGAATCATGGCATGTGATCCAGAAGTAGGATTGTTCAGTTCTTATATATCTTTTTACAGTTTGTAATTAGAACTAATAAATTCAGAAAAAAAACAGGCACCAGTACTACTGTTTCTTTCCAGTTTGATTGCTACAAATACTACTACCTACTACTAGGACGCCTGTCACCAGCCTCACTGTGAATTCACACTCCTTGTCTACTCAATTGATGGAATGGAAGGCTCTGAGGCAGTTGCAGCTTGAAAACAGCTTGCCTCCAGGCTTTCTTCCAAGTGGGAGAGGAACTACTCTCAAGTATGTGGCCTAGCCAGATCTACAATTCAATTTGCACTGGCAAGGGCTGCAAGCAGATGCTTGAGGGGCACTTGTGATGCCAGATTGAAGTTTAATTAGTTCCTTGATTGGATCTCTCACTCTGGCATTCAAGTGCATGCTTGTTAATACAGTCAGATTCCATCTTGTCTAGCTCAAAGAGCTCAGAAATGCTGGACAAACAACAAAAATGTCAGATCCCATCACCCCCTGTTATTTGTTTGCATTTTGATTATGGTTTCCAACTTGATTGCTTCGGGTTTTTCACTGTACTGTACTATGTTTGTACAATAGTTTTTAGCAAAACTATGGCGTGACCCTTAATCACATAGTAAACAAAACCTACTACTACTACTACTACTTAAAGGTGTTCATCCTTCTCCCAATAACCTCCTGGCTTGTCAAACACTGCTGGAACATAACATCTTCTTGTGGCCAGTTCTCCTTTAGATTTTCCTCCTTATTCCAGTACCCCTTCCTGGGTTTCTCTTTTCTTTCAAGACATTCCTTTTTCCTCAACCAATATTTTTTTCCTGCACTTTGTGGAAGTCATCATTGTAGCAGACGCGGCAAAGGGTAACATTTCAGCCGCGGCAATACAACAAATTCTTTCCCTCTTTCCTAAAACCTTGACATATGGGAAGATCACATTTCTTCTTTAGCATGGCCTCAATTGGTATGTGATCAAGGGATCTGTCTAGCCTTTGCTGGGTAACAAGTTTACCACCCATTCCAACTATGATATCATTTACAATGGATCCAGGTACATTTCTAGCAGTCTCCCTGTCTCCCAGTTGGAGTGTGTGAGCATTGAGACCTGCAGTTTATTGATGGCTTGGGTTTGTAGGTCTGTCAAATGAAAATATTCCAAATGTCCATCTTCTTGCCTCTAGTCTCACTTCTATTTCTTCCTTGTCCTCTGTTCCAGGGCAGAATAGAGCCCACTCCAGTTTATCACCATACCATGCCCTCCTAGTATCTCTATTTTCATTGATGACTGGTAGAAAAGTTTTTGCAGCTGGGGGCTTCACAACAGGTGTCTCTAGGATGTCATCACTATCATCCTGTTTGGCATCTGTGTTGGAGTTGGAACTGCTTTTACTACTACTATCTGACAAGTTGTCAGAATCATAGACATGCAGGAGAAGCTTGTCATGCAACTGTTTCAAGTCTCAATACCACTAACATGGGCACAATAACGCTCTGGAAGCCAGCTCCCAGATCCCAACCACCCCATGTGTGGAACCCAGCATTCACTTTCTGGATCTAGTTCACTTCTTTACTTTGTCATGATAACAATTGCAAATGAGTGTCAATTGATGCTTCAGACTGTCAGATTGTCTCTTGTTGCCCCCAGCACCCATTGACACCTCCAGCACCCATTGGCGCTTATGTATGACTTTGCACAGAGCACAGTAGGGCTAGTAGTCACATGTTCCTAAATTGGTTCAATTAAGTCAAAAAAGCAGACCATATCCAATCATTCTTGCAAAAAGTGGCGTGACATGGTTGGCTTGCATGGAATGCACCCCAGACATAAAAAATGTTGGCTTGGTGGCACCTTTGATAGTAGGTCTAGTACTGGAGCTATTCTTCTTGGGCTTTCTATTGTTGTAATCTGGCTTGGGGAGGCCCTTACCACAGTGTAGTTTACAAGCTGTTCCTTCATTGTTTGTTGCTGCATAATCTGAAGCATCATTTGTCTGATGGGAAGAGCATCTGCAATAGCATCACTATTTTTATTGACGTCAGTGTCACTGTTATCATTGCTAGAATCAATTGTGACTTTTGGAGAACCTTTTTATCCCTAGTAGTTTCCTCTATCCTTGTTTGTGCAAGCTCTTGTTGGTTGTTGATCCACCATTGATGACATCTCTTCTCAAGGATGGATTTGGTAATATACCAGGGTTGTCCGATGAAGAAGAGGATCTAGAACAAAATTAGAACTTACCAGTAGCAGTATAGATTGTACATTTTGAGAATCTATTTATTTTACTAGTAGTAGTAGTACAGAACAGTACTAGTAGTCCAGAATACTAAAAAGGGATTGAGAATAAAATTCCTTTCACGAGAATTTATGTTTCAAAAATAGACTTTAGCTGACTGGAGAAAAGAATTGGTGACAATAGTAAAAAAGTTGACAAAGGAGTCTTTTTTTGGGGTCACGATGTGATAGTCACAAACTGGTTTTTTTGTTATAATCACTCGAGACACGATTGGGTCACTCATATTGAGTCACTCATACTGAGTCACTTGTACGATATGATTGAGTGATACAATTGACTAATACGACTACGGCTCATCCGATTAAACTGATACGGTTGAATCATATCTTTTGGTTGGATCGTAAATGGATTGTATGATTGACTCATAGGACTAACACATACCAATCTTATTGCCAAATCAATGAAAATACAGCAAACAGCAAACAGCAGACAGCTGTTTGGTCACACTTCTTCTTTTAACTCAACTAAACACCCTATCATGCCCCCAACACCATGGTGATCGCTATATATTTGCTAAGTCTTTAGTGTACACTGTACTGTTTGTTTTGTCCTGTCATAGCGTTGGCGGAGTGATTCTGGCCAACCCAGTTGTACATTAGCAATGCTGGATATACGTACACCATGTATATCAATCAATATTCATCGTACGCCGTACTCCCCCACGCCATTAGAAAGCTCTTTGAATTCTCTTTTTAACCATGTGCTTATCATACTTAAGCGTCCATTGGGGGAAAAGTTATGGCTGTTCGAGTGAGTTGAACCTCTCTTAATGCCCTACATGTTTTTTGTACTGTGCGTGGATTTTGGGCTATCTTTTCACCGTGTAATGACTCGTGGGATTAAAAATTTGCATGTGTTCGAAGCCAAAATTGTCAGTTGAGCACGTGCACGCAAAACTATTTTGCACGTGCGTGAAACTATTTGGTCGCATGAATGTGGGATTCAAAAATTCAGCACGTGCCCCACTGTACTGGTAGTACAAGTTAAATTTTTAATCCCATGAGTCATTACACGGTAATTAGATGGCCCAAAAGGTACGACTGGTGCGTACATTTGCCCGCCAACTCTATACAATAATTAGACTACACTAACTGCTTAATGCACATGATTTCTTTATTTTTGTTATGGGTCTTGAAATTTTTTTGTTCATGAATGGAATTACAACTGGTGCCCATGACTTGCACAAATGAATAAATTTTATTGACATACTGACAAATAAAAATACAAATGGTACCATCTGTTAAAGTGGTCAACAATGGGGGAGCAATAGAAAAGGAATATCAGGATATTTCTGTTGCTGCGTGTGTTAAAAAGACATGCTAGTAATTATGGTTGCAACAAACAAAAATTATACCCGAAGAAGTATCTCTTGGATGTGGCCGTTTCTTCCTGAATATAGTACTCTCTACAAGTACTAGTTTCTCCTAAAGTGCTGTTCTTGTCCTTCTTGTTCATAACATAGCAGAGATGGACAAACCATTGGTGAATTTGGGTAATCTTTGTAAGGGTAGGTAATATGGGCTTTTGAAATCAGTAAAGCTTAGTAGTAGTAGCTTTCAAAAGGTCTTTCTCTCTGCAGAGGAGTCTTCTTCTCGAAACTGGTGGTGGCATAGGCCTCATTCAGTTCTTTGTTGTATAAAACTGGTGCTTTGAACTCCATTGAATGGGTAACATCTCTTGGGTTGTTTGTAGAACCATGTGAGTTCTCCTGACCTCCTCCACAATGAATTTCAGCAATAATAAGCTAGTACTGTTTCCTGGTAAAGGACATGGTATTATTATTGTTTTGGGTTGAGTTTTCAAGAAAAAATAGCATGAAACAAGTTTTTTGGACACCATGAGAAACAACAGTACTAGTACTACCAGCAGTAGATTCATTCCTTCTGGTAGACTGTAACAGAAATGGACAATGTAATTGACAAAAGAAAAAAAGATCATCCATGATTTACAACAAAAACTTGACCCAAGAGCTTAGACAAGAAAGTGAAAGATTTGATTCCAGGTACTAGTTGTTCCGCAGAAAGATTTATCAATCAAATGAACAACAGATATCACCATTGTCACCACATTGAAAATAAATAAAGGGTCCAGCCCCTCTAACAGTGGTATATCTCTACCCAACAATCTTGAGTACACAATGACGAACACATCATAAAAGGGGGATTGATGGAGAAACTGCTGTCAACAGGGGATGATGGTACCATATACATGGCTCATACTTATGATACACACTTATTATTCATACACTCTACATTCACAATTCACTTGATCCTATGGATCCTCACAATTGAATTGACTCATTTGACTCATACACAGCCCTTGATTTTCACTTTGATTGATTTTAGACTTCATACTTTGTTGATTCTCAACAAAAGGATCCACTAACTTTTCTTCTACTAGCACTCAATTTGCATCACTATTAGATAGTAGTCAAACCCACACAAATCTACTTGTGTGTGGATTATGGGGTCTCAACAGAGCATTAATAGATATGGTTAAAACTGTACTTTCCATTCTCAACTCAATGGAATAGTATGGAAACAATTTCATTTAACAAACATGCATACTAAAAGTCTCATCTACAAAAGATAACAAGAGAATGGTCCTTGAAAAATGAGGACTGGCTCACGACATCAGCCCAACTTGAGAGACATGCAAAATAAAGAGGATTCAGAGCAAACAAGAATTCTGTGCATGGCATTCTTTGACAATTGGCACAGCAACTCCAGATTGGAAATTTGACAGACTGGTGGTGACAGTACTGCCAACTAGTAGTACTCCTCCTAGTACATAAGGCCAACTTGACCACCACAGACTGTATTACAAAATAAATGGCTGTTTTTTGCACCATTGTTTCTGCATGTGATAAGGTGTTGATAGTATGCTAAAAAGCATTGGGCTTGTCGCAAATCAGTGACCAAGAAGAAGTCAATTGTCTTCGACTTCCACTTGCAGAGCACCGCAATCTACTGATTCGAGATAAATTGAGTCATTAGTCGTCTGTCATGAGTCCTTCAATGCTGATACCGTGGGGTGACGGTTTGCACCACAATTTTCAAATTTTGACGGCATTGTGTTTCGTTGGGGATTGGAGATGCTTCTGGTTTCGATTTTTCAACGAAAACTGCATGCGTATCTGAATAAAGATCAAGAATATCCTCAACGAGACAGAGACAGAGACAGATAGATAGAGATAGACAGACAAAGAAAGGGAGCCAAAAGGCAGCGAAGTGACTCAGGAAGCACACGACCTCTGTTGCGGTTTTCCAACCTTTTTTCCAACACGATAAACAGGCTAGAACAAAGAGATGGCTTCAACAAGATATCGAAAACCGCACCTGACCCCTGATTTGCGATTGGCTTTGGCCAGTCTTTATTCACTACCGGGTGGCAAGGTTTCTTCTGCACCCGAGGCCCACGACTTTTTGCTTCAATTTCAATCAAGGAATCCATACCGTAAGCTTCATTCTCAATTTGTTAATCAGAAAGAAAACCAGGAAAATTCACCCAAAGGCTACAACTCGGACGACGTAGGATCGACTTGGATGGCGTGTATCGATCTCATATCATCAATTTCAAAAGGATCCCTCAACAATCGAGATCAAAATAACCAAGTACATTATGCCGAAGCTCTATTTGCTGCGCAAACCTTAGTGCATCGGCTGAGGCGAGTCAAATTGACAGAAGCGATAGATATAGATTTCGAGCCGAATTTTTTCGATTCCTCTTCGGTCGTTTCTTTTCCTCCTCGGCCTGAAGAAGTCTTACATGGTTATCAACGGTGGATTTTGGAATACTACCACGGATGCACAGATTCGTCTTCGTTCGCTATGTTGTCCCAGCTCGTCCAGAGTTACCAACCCGCGGTAGATCAACAACAACCAACGCGTCCCATAGAATTGGTAGAACGCATCAAGGGAGAAATGTCCATGATGGTATTGGCGAGCGTTGTCGACAATCTGACGAAAGCATGCTACAACCAGAGCTCTCAGCATCAAGACGAGCACATCATGCTTGCCCAGATAAGGCCTTTGTTAAAAACTCTGGCCTTGGCCCTATCTGCCATTGCTGCTCGCATACGATATACATCCACTTCCCTACCCTTACCCGCATCACACACCCAACCAATTGTCGCAATGATTTTAGGAGCAATTCAAATGGTGCAAGCTCCATCGCAACAGCAGAAGGACACGATCGGAAACGAGGAAGCCTTTCATAGCCTTTGCTATACGTGCTTGACAGCAATACCAGAAGCGGTTCTCACTGGAAGTAATAGTGATGGCGGCGGGGGTGCCTATGGTCGTTTCTCGTTGGATCCTCGCTGCTACACTGCTGTCACAAAAGAACTCAAAACTGAAGGAATGCTTCAAGTTTGCCAATCTATTCAGACCTTGATGAATTCGAATGCGTCGAACCAGTCAACATCTTCAATACTCCTTTTGCAGATGTGTGAAGCTTGGGGTAAATATGTACCTTTACCAATTGATTTTGTCAACAGCAGTGTGTCACTTGTATTGCGAGCCTGGGAGCAGCTTCGTTCCTCAGATCAAGCTCAGCATCAAACGCTTGGTGAAGCGAAAGCTGCGATGGCCTATTGGATTGCTGTAATGGAAGCTGGGACATGGACGATAGATCAAGTCTTGACGTCGTCGCTTGTACAAAGCAAGGAAAGTTCACGACAATCTAACAAGAAGAAACAATCCAGCAAATCAAAAAAACGGCACCAAAAATTTTTAGAAGAAAAGACGACGGATGATCTGTATAAATCGGCATTCGATGAAGTTCAACATAGAGGGCAAGTAGCTTGTACCATGGCTCAGCAGACATTGCCTGTGTTGCAAGATCTCTTAATGATCGAATTGCGCCAGATTGTCACCGAAGAACAAGAAGTTCAGGGGGACGGACCGGTWGGAGCAATAACTGCATGCGCTAATGCATGTTTACCATATTTGTTGCGGGCCTCGATTGCGCACCAAGACAAGGGCTCAATAGATCTCTTTGTATCCATCGGCAAGCTGATTCAACAAGTGTGTGCCAGTTCGTCTCGCATGGTTCGAGGTTTTGCTTCAGAGTCTTTATTTGCTCTCCATGAAGCACTCGTCAAAAACTTYGCCGATAACCAGAACATTCCACCGAGTAAAGACTTTTTTGAGGTAGTGATAAATCACTTCTATCAATCTTCAATGAATTTAGCTCTTCAGTGTGGCTAYCCAGAGGGATACTTCAACGACTTAGGCGCTGACAATGATGAAGATCTAGAAAGTGAGAGAAACGATGTTCGAGAGGTACTGCGAACTGTATCTACTGTCCCTTCGACGAAACGCAACGGATGTGAAGCAGAGTCCATAATTTTGATTACGTCATCCATATTGTTTCGATTAATGCAATCATGTGCTCAACCCATTCAGGACGCTATCGGCACCAATACACCTTTTCTAGAGCCAGCATTGCATGCATTTTCCGCACTGGCAAAGCCTATCAACTCAATCGCAAGAATGTATGCAGAGGGTCTTTCCCAGAGCAGAGAGAATCAAAACTTCGCCACTATCATAAAATTGGCACTTGAAATCATTTCAAATGCAGGGAAGTGTCTACTCTCTCGCTTCCCTCACGTGTCCGTCAACGAAATTCTTCCACTAAGCAGACTTTACAATCTTGCGATTGCTTCCCTTTCGCCAATGTTCTCTACARTGGGTCAGATCCCATCYATGGAAGCAGAAGTGAAGACTGTTATCAGTATTGGCATCGAGACAGCTGCCGCTTCATTGTTCCGAATACCYGAGTTAACTGGGCCGTCGACGTTAAGACAAACGCGATATGATATACGGGGAGCAATGAGGAGCCCAGGCGGAGAGGATCATGGTGAGTGCTACATGGCAAAATTATGTTTCTTTCACAAAATCGAGCCACTGAATGACATGTTATGAATATGTAAACTTATCCCTCTTGCAAATCTATCATTTTCACGTTTCCTTCGCTTTGCAATATCAAAACCTCAAAAGTTGGAGTACTTACACTAATGCGACTTGCGAACGAGAGCAATGCTTTGTCTTTACTATTTTTGAAGACCAAGGAATCGATATTGGTAGATCTTTGCAATCTATACACGGAATTAAAGAGAATTGAAGACGAGCGAGGAATTGGCGTATTCTATGGCACTGGGGTCCTACCGAAGTCCAGACGTATTCTACTAGGTATYATTTGCCACTTAGAGCTTGTCTCCGGAGGTGCAGCTCAGGCTTCACCCGTATTGGCTTCCATTTTTGAAAACGCTATTTCTTCCATCGCAAATTCAAACAATCAAATTGGAAATTTCGAAGCGAAAACCTTATCAATGATATGTGAAAATACATTTGACATCGCAGCATTTTCTCAGAATGTTTTACACTCTTTCTTTTCCATATCTAACAATGCAACCCCGCAAGCTACGTGCATGCATGTTCTACATCAGGCGGGAAATGTCGGGTTTTTGTCAYTTCAGAACGCTGAAATAGATCATGAAAGCATTGTTCAGTGGAATCGCGTCAGGGCTGCATTGTTTACTTTGTTGAAAACAAGTGGTACTCCTGATTTACCTGCATCCATTTTAGAAATATTGATTTCTTTGATTGGAAAGGAGTGCGAAGCTGTACTTMTACAGTGCTCGGCAGGACCGACATCACCGAGCAAAATTTTCAACGAAAATGTTGTTTTTGAAGAGACAATTCCGCCCGCACTTTTCATCCGGGTTGTTGTAGAGACATTCGACGAAGCTTTTTCAATGCAGACCCCAATTTCTTCCATGAAAAATGCTCTGCATGTTCTATACGCGACWAGGCACGCTATACTTAATACTCTGATTTCAGAATGTYCGATGCCAGTGCAAAAAGGATCGTTTGAAGATCCTCGACCCGTCATTGCGGAGACKTGGTTTCTGTGCATGATCCAAATAGCAAAAGCAGTTGTTAAGCAAGGCGGAATCGACGCCCAAGGAGCAATCGGAGTCGAGGTTCTTCCRGTCATAAAGCAGTTACTTGTCGAGACGTTTGTCGCTGCAATCAGTTTGTTGCTGTATGCTTCATTAGAAAAAACACAAGAGAAACGTGCCCACGACCCGGGCATGAATTTGGATGGTCCTCAAGGACTTGTAATGATGGATTTCTTCGTAGCATATTTTGATTTGGGCTATTCTGTGATCCAAGCCGCATCGAAAGAACTCATCAATGCAGTTCCAGTAGATATTGGCAGCGATCCAGATGCTGCTGGAATGGCAATCATTGGTGCTGCACTTTTTAGAGGCTCACAAGGAGGCCTCCCTCCATGGGCTGTTGAAAGCGTTCCCACTGTGTATTCGTCACTGTTCAAGGCTTTGAGTAGCAATGTTGATACTTTTGGCGTCATGCTTCAAATTTCTATGAATGTACGCCTCATTGAGAATCAGCATTTTGGAAGCGTTCGAGGTGGATCGCTACTCTCGGGTCAATTTTTCGAAAAGATGAAGGATAATGCAAAGTTAAGTTTTATCAATCAGGCTAAAGAACAAGCCAATAAAAACACAGTTGCATCTTGGAGGAGACTGAAGGCATTAATCAAACAGGCCTGCGGTGGCAAGAAAAAAGACACAGATTTCAACCAAAGACCAGCCTTGACAAGCTGGGATACACTTGATAGAGTATAACCTAGAATAGATATTRCTCATTAYGTAATACAATATCTTTTACTACAATGTACTCATTAGTTGTAACAGTACAAATATTTCCTGACATTTTCTTCTGTCTGCTTCCCCAGGTCATGATTTTGGATGGGGTGAAATGATTGTATAGCACCAACTCAGAAAACCAAAACCAACTCTGGAAAAGMATGGTAGGAAAAAAATCTTATTTGATTTAACATCAGCTCCAGTACCTTCATACAGGCAGGGCAATGGTATTTAACTTTTGCCTACTAGTAGATTTGAGGCYCCACGCCATTCCAATCATGCATTGCTTCCAGAGGCACTCCAACTACCAGAATTGTACACAAACCCATCCAAAGACACTGTTGGGGAATCAGGTTTCWCTATCAACAGTTCATTCAAATAAGGAGGAGCAAGAACAGAAGAGACAAGGACCCCTACTACTAGTAGTACATGAAATAAGAATACAACATCAWCAATGATGTTAACCAGAAACATAACAAAGAATTATTGGGAGTTTTCTTCTYATTGATACTAGCTGCTGGGTTTGATACTAAACAAACTAAAATTTGTATCAGCAATCAGYAACATGTTGGAAATGATCCATACTTAACTAATACTGTACCAGTAGTACTAGCTACGTGTAGTATCTGTAAAACCTTGTACTGATACTATTCGACTAAGTGGTTCTATTGTTCAATTATGCACTTAACCACCACGTGTCGCTTCAAGGCAGCATTGGTACATTCCATTTACCATACGTACAGTATGTATGGTAGATATGTAGCTATGGGAGTACTGGTATGTAGTTTGAATCAATATCAGCAGGTCTACCCCCAGATAAGAAATAAATATTTACTACTTGTAGAACTGTACAGGGCCTGGCTGTTTTGCATCTTTTTTCCATTTTTGATTGGTTTGCTGATCTTTTTTCAACCTTTAGTGACATCAGCAATTACTGTAGACTGTAGTCCAGCCACTTAGCCGGAATCAAGCTCTGCTTGTAAGATTATTATTTTTTATTTTCCACTTGTTATTTGTGTCCACCATACTGTATGTCATATGTTGGTAGGATATAAAAGGTATAATATTGTAAAATATTTACCGACCATGCATTTTTTTTTTTGAGATCGAAACAACTCGCAATATCGCAATATCACATCATGACAAAGAAACAGTTCAATACTTTCTTTCGACTTTGCCAGAATCCCATCGGATTCACTTTCTCCTCTTCTTCCGGTTCTGATCAACAGTGCCATGGGCTCAAAGAAAATTYCTTCTCCGTTGCTCTCTATCTTTCAGCAGTGGATAGCGCAGCAGCAGCGGTCAGAAGTGTCTGAGCCTTCCTCGCCGTTGTTGTCATCTTCTTCCTATCGCATCCTTTTGCAGACATCTTATTCTCTTCAGACTCGCATTTCTGCAGCAGAACCGGTCGAAAATCCTCACTTGTATAAAAATGCAGGACTTGCAACGCCATCCGAGCGAGCATCGCGTGATATCTATGGAGGCTCTGAGACGGGATGGCTCTTGCGCTTGGTAGAATTAGCAGTGCAGCAACAAATGCAATCCGAACTAGAATCCGAGACTGTTGCTCCTGGCAAGGATGCGGTATCGATTATTTTTGTAACCACAAAGGCTAGRTCTYATGATTATTCAATTATCCAGGAACTRCCCAAGGATGTCAAGGAAAAGGTYCAAGWGATTGATTTGGCATTTCGKGATCCTTTTGGATGGGACTGCGATGACGAAAAAGACGATAACGATTCGAGAGACAACAGAACAACCACGCGTGCAAACATTGTCGACCTTCATCAGATCTATCGGAAAWTACAAGAGGAATTCAAGCGTTCTAGGGCCTCGGGAGCACCAGTCATTTTGATTTGGCAATCACTCGCACCGCTGATTTTGGTGCATGGGTTTCACAAGATCCTTCGTTTGCTCTGTGCTCTTCCTACTTGTCTCCAGGTTTGGCCCGTAAATCTACCGATCATGACTCCGACACAGCACGCACAACTAGAGAATGTTTCAAATGCCCTTCTATGTATGCGTGAGGGAGAAATGAACATCGTTCGACAGGGAATCCGAGAGCGAGGGAATATTCTTCGMCAAAAAGTTCCCTTTCGGCTAATACCTTTTGTCAGCGATCAGGATGGCCAGCGTAGGTTTCGCATAGTAGAAGAAACCGACTGCGAGAGCAAAAGTAGCAGTGAGGTGATCAATGACAACCGGAATACAATAGAAATTACCAATAGGAAKAACAAGAAGGAAGACGAAAGCAACGCGACAGAAGCAGCAGAGATCGGGAGACTGATATCATCGCACGGTTCGAGTGGTACCAGTGGCCGCGGGACGAAGTTACGCCTTGAAGAAAATGATGGCGGTAGAAGCGAAAGTGTAGAGTCACATGCTTCTTCTGACAGAGAAGTCATCGCCCCTAACCGACCTAGAATCTATCTGCAAGATGATGACCCAGAATTCGACGATTTTGACGAGGAAGACCCTGACGACGACCTGGAAATATAAATGCACCAATTTACCATTACTGTTGTCTTACTTTGATTTSGAAGAATGCATTGTTGAAAACTGATGGTGGYGATGGAAATGATCATTTACTCCTCTTTCTTCAGCTACTACTAGAAAAGTACTACATCTACTACTGCTGTTAGAAGAAGAACAATAGATCAATAATACTGTWTGACCTTTGTGATCAACTTCAGTCATGAATTACAATATTTCTAATAGTAAGATGCTCTAATTACAACAGATGGATTCAGGGAATCTATTACACACAGCAAGMATATATTCTACAACTATCCAAATAAACTCATTCTTTTCAGCTAGCCATCTATCATACAGATATCACAACACATATAGCTAAAAACTAAAACAKAACAGATGTCAACCATTTGACAAACACCATCTGACACCCAACARCACTTCCTTCATTGTAAATACAACAAATCAAACTATTAGTACTTSGATTGTTCGTTTTCTATTGTATTCAAAACCTCACAAAAACTATAACCCTCCAGCAAAGAAAATCACACTCCATAATCCAATTACTCCCTAACAATGGCAAGAACAATGAAACCTAACAATAGWACTAAAAAGGTAGTCACTACTACTAAGAAAAATAGCTCTACAAATGATATTCCAAAGAGAGCAGGGGCTCCACCAGCCCTCAACACTTTACCACCAGCTATTCCCCATATCAAGCACGAGTTCAACTTTTATGTTGCTCCAAAGGCAAAATCCCATCCATCCACCAGTGATTCCATAGTTTTTGCTGACACTCTTTTGACAGAGACATATTGAGAGAAAGGTGAATTTATGATTCTAACAGGGATTTAGAAGTCCGGAAATGGAGCTTACTACATCAGACCTCTTTTCTATTCAGAGACTCCCATAACTTTTGCTGATTGCAACACCTTTKACTGTTTGATGGGTGATTTACATGTATTTGTGGGTTTGAAGAGAAGATGATAGCTKTGTACCTGTTGGAGGTTCAACTGGTAGAAAGTTCAACAAAATTGTTCTTCTTTCTGTGCCAGAGAAAAACAAAATTGCTGAAAAGCATCAGACTACATTTGTGTTCAATGATATCTTCTTTGAGAAGCTCTTCTGTGATGCCTGTGTGTGAGAGAGAGCTCATGATCTAGAACAGACCATATCTGACACATCATATCTGATCATCAGCATATCCTGACACATGTCCCATCATCAGCAACCTCTGACTTTCACTTTTGTTGCACATTGGATGAACAATTCTATCAACAGTCTTTCCAAAACAGTAAATGGTCTTTTTGCAAAACAGTAAATGATGTTTTTCATTTTCTTGATGATGATGCTGCTGGTTGGTATATCATAATGTAATTTGCTTCAGAGTTCAAACAAAAACAAAAACAGAGTTATCAAAGAGAAAATACACACTATCACTCAAAAAGATGACAAATTACTTTCCAACAACTGGCAGGGAAGTTCTTTATTCTCATACAGGTTGTATCATGCATGYCTACCATACATGCTAGTACCTCTCTCAAGCAAAATACTATAATTAATAATGTCAAAGTTCTTCTTTTGTGCAGCAATACTACTACTGCTGGTACCTAAACAATACTATTATCCAACCAGAGACACACAGCAATAATAATAACAATGAAAAATAATATTTATTCTACCTGAGGAGGAGATTCACTGAACTGTACATCCAATAAAATAATTTGTTATTTAAAACAACAAATTTCTACCATTTTCACACAATTAACATGTGTTACTGTCTGGCCATCATGCCTGTTCAGCATATTCCCACTGAAAAATTAAATTATGATTGACTCTTCTAATTCATGACATTAAATAAATACATCTTTTTGGGTCCTGTGCCATCAGAACATACAAAACACAGTGGGTTCAAACCTAAAMACATATTTTTAGTGTATGGATCTTACATACCAGTCATAGAAGTATTACATACAAAAATTGTTTCATTTCTGGCGAAACAAGCACCAGCAACATTAAGTATGTGCCTACAATACTAGTACACCTCTCCCTCTTTTCAACTACATACACTACTGGGAACCTTCTTACAATACACTGCCCTTTAACCACCTAGCCGCCCATGATCAAGCTCTGCTTGTTGTTGTAGTAGCTTGTAAGTAATGGGTCATTCCCCATAACATAAATCCAGGTATGTAATAGGGAATCAATTTTAGTGGTATTGAAGACTCTGCAGGCTTGCTGAAAATACTTATTTCCACCCATTTTTGGAATTTCTTGGAATCCCATTTTATTCTTTACTAGTAGTGCTGCGCATATCATTTAGTGTGCTTGCGCCCAGTCACACTGAAAATSTTAAGTCAAGGAATCCAATAGAAATTTATGTCAAATACACAGATCTTGGTTGTCATGGGCCCACTACAATCAGTATCTGTGCAAATCTGTGTATTTGTGATACATAGTATTATGTCAATGTTATCTGGAATCGGGAATGACCCAATATTCATATTGATACTCGTACCTAACACACATAGGATGCATACCTTCAAACAAAGAACAACACAAAACACATCATTATTTCTTTTTAAGAGAACATCACGACCAAACAACCAACAACGCAGAACGGACGACGATGGTTACGGTCTGCGCTACAAGCCGAAACACTCTAMAAGCAATGCCTACTACCGTACAGCAGAGGACTTCGTTCAATTCATTCTACAAACGAGTAAACATCGCTAATAAAAGTGGATCATAAAGCCAAAGCGTTCTATAAGCTGACGCGCCACACAGAACGAGACCACAAACGAGATTATAATTCACAATTCCCCGTTCCAATGCTACAAAATTGTAAGATGAATAGAATACAAAAAACTTCAATTCGTAGTTTACTCGTATCGATCCGATGTCAGGTCCGGTTCGAACTGATCTGTTGGTTTCATCAAAGAAAATTGCGAAACTCACTTTTTTGCCACACTCTGTCAATTTRRTCGCATATCATTAATAACGAAAACATTTATGAAACCGAAACCAAAAATGCCTTTTCACAGTGCAAAAAGTCAACCGGCAAGTGTGGATCGGCCTAGGAAGCACCCTAATCATCGCTGCTTCAGCATACCCTGTCTTTTCGAAAGACGTTCGACCAGGTCACGAATTGTTTAGCTCAGAAAAACCAGAAGCTGTGTTGTTGGCACAGGAGGCAAGRCAAAAAGAGTACCGCAAACAACTCGAAAAGCGACGCGCCGAACTCAGGGCTGAGCAAGAAGCGTCATCGAAATAAATAGTGTCAGCGGCATTCAGCACAAAATCATAAAACTGTTTCAATCTAAAGAAGGTGAGAGCGCCAGAAAAAAACTTGTCAAATATACGGAACGAACAATAACCGAAGCAAGCAAAATGGAGGCAGATATGCAGGCGGCAATCGAGGCGTTCATGCTCGGAAAAAGCAAGAGCAGTGCACCAACGTCACCGCAGAAAGAAAGTGACGATAATCATCAGAACAGCAACGTCCGGAAGAAATGCTACCGCTCGATCCTCAGAGCATTTCAGGGGAGAGTYGAAGAATGGAACGACGCAAATAAACAGCTGAAAGGTGTGTTGGGGTCGATCGCCAACCTTCGTGATCGTGTGTACTGGGAGAGTAGTCGGTTGAAGGCGTTCTCAGTTGGGATGGAAGGAAAAGATATGGGATTGAATAAGCGACACGTGAAACAAAAACACCGGCAGCCGCCGTGGAGAAGTAGTGGATATAGAAACACGTTGTTCATGCACRGAGGCAGTTGTGCTTTGTTGAAGGAGGAGGATATCCAATTAGCACTGAATCATGATCTTCTCCAGCACGAGCGAATGCTGTCAGCATTAAGAAGTACTATGGCATCAATGGCAAAAACTGTAGATGACATTGGACGACGCTTAGATGAATGGATGATTCATAACTTGAATAATGAGAACGATTGGATGATTGAGGACAAGAAAACAGTTGCAGCTCGGCTGCAAGAAACTGAGGCACTAGAACTTGCGCAAGAAGTCTTTTCTCTAMTGGCATCTGATCTATACTCCAAGCAAAWGATGGCTATGAAGGTCTTTGATTCCTGCCATGACGGTGTACTGGAAGTTGTGGACGTCCATACTACCAGCACAGGTCTATCGAATGATAATACTTTGTGGATGTCGGATCCCCGGGCTGTKATAAAAAGAGCATCGAAAGAGTTTCCAAGTTCCGATAGCAGCGATCCAACCTTGGCTGCTGTCAATCAATTGATGAACATAGACTAATTACTGTAGACTATGATTCCACGTGTGCGTCCCAGGGATGATTAACTTATGAATTATACTGACACTGTATATTTACAATGTTTCAAATTTACACTACGAACGTACCTATTCCAAAAACATCATAATACATTTTACATTCATTTTAAAAGTTTTTCTTCGATCTGTTTCCACCTSYATACTGCCAATTTTCACCTGACGGGAAGATTGGATTTGGTTGTTCAGTCGTTTTTTGTTCAAACATTCCCCGAAGTTTGTCAAATCTTTTAGCYTTCGGATTCCCCGCTTTTTTAGTTTTCTGYTGCGGGGTTGCCGCCGCTACAACAGCTGCGGTATTCTTATCTTTGTTCGAACGTTGAAGATTTAGACGAGCTACGCCACCACCTTTGTTTGCACCCGCCCAATCATTCTTGTTACTGTCGCTGCTTGTACCCGTGGGCACAGCCGCATCCATATTGAGATTGACTATGGAGCTCGAATTGTCAATAATGGCATCGTTTGCTCTCAAGTTAGCTAGACGAGAAGAAGAAGAAGAAGGCGACTTGCTCTTGTCATGACCATAACCAACCGAGTATCGGTAGTCTTGTTCAGCTCTCGAACGGGACGGTGTTGTTGCTGTCCTCTCTGACAACGAGTTGGCTTCATTCTGCACAGAGCCTTTTCTGTAGTAYACTTCATCGTATGAAATTCGGTACGGAGAAATTCCGAGACGTGAATTTGTAGGGCTTCCACCTTCTGGATCATCTTCGTCCTCACTTACGATCGACAAGGATTCAGACAGCTCGTTCTTCTGAGAACCTATGAAGCTTTCAGCATAACTCGAAAGTGGAGCTGGAGCTAGTTGCGGTCCTCTTGTTGGAGAACGGTTTGGTATTGAATTCTTGTCGCTWYTTTKAGGGTTGTAGACACGTCCATCCATTCCAATAGACATCGAGTTCGCAGCCATTGAATTTTGTCGCGGCGCCCTTTCAGCAGCACTCAGTCGTTCGTGGAGAAACTCTTCTCTTTTATTTTTGCGATCCTTTCTTCGTTCGTAYCGGCGGACATACTTTGAAAGTTCTGACACTTCYGACAATATATCTGAATTGTCATCAGCGTTCTTTGTTTCCGAGGATCTATTCTTGGGGATGACTGTTGCTTGTCCTCCTGAAACGGCCAGATCTTTTTCAATATCCTTCAATTTTTTAACAAAAAATGCGTTGGCACTTGTTTCATCCTTTTTCTCTTCTCCAAGCGACAGAGATGAATTGTAAGGTTCCCATGGGACCGAGGAAGGGAGTTCGCTGAATTCGYCATCACCAGCGGCACTGAATCCATGTGCTTCGTCACCATACGGAAATGACTTCGTAAAAGATGGATCTCTTCCCAATGGAGTTTCGAATCCCACGGGATGTTCTCTATCTTCTACSKTTCTTTTCGTATTTTTCGTCAACAAAGATGGAACAGATGCGCTAATCGAAGAATGCCTATTTTGATCAGCCTTTCGATTCGTAGAATGATACCTATTAATTTCAATTTTTTCGTGGCTTTCCTTTCTGCGCTGAAATTCATCCCATGCTTGTTTGTCACGTGATGCTGCCAACTTTAACTCGTTTGCAAACGAATCAGTGATGTCTTCCGATCCTACACTTGACTCGAGTCCTCTGTAAGAAGTTTCTTCTGATTCAGATTGGGACAGCATCATGGAATGAAATGGCATTTGCGATGGATGTGGTGTTGGCACAGGGCGGGAGGCTGACTGCGGTCTGGCCTTCGACGCGTATTTGCTATTCTTGCGACCAGCTGTCGGAGCAGCAGCAGAGGCTGCTGCCGCCGCGGCAAGATTCGCAGAGGAAAAAGTAATACTCTCTTTCATCTTCTTCTTTTTCTTGAGTCGTTTCTGTCTTTTTCGGTAAAATATATATGCATATCCAAATAATCCAAGGACCGCGATTCCCGTCAGAATGAAACCGAATACGATGGAAAGGGTTGATGGRCGTTCCAGCTCGTCCTTACGAGAGCTTTGCTTGCTGTCATTCTTCGTGACTTCGACAGACTGATCCGCGTTGTTATTTTCCGTGTTATTTTGGTATAGGTTGGCAGGGTCATTTGTAGTACTTTCATTGTCATCATAGTCCTCGTTGAAATTCCTAGTGTCACCGTCGTTCTTTGCACTCAAATCTTGTTCTGCGCTAACATCTTCAACTCGCAGGACTCCAGCAATCTGGGCATTATCAAATGCACSTTGTAACTGATTTTGAGCAATTATATCATGATAGGCTTCAATCCATTCTTTTTCAACTTCATCCGGGGTAGGTATCGATCCATCTACTTCCATGCTGTAATTTACAGATCCAYTCACACTAATTGTAATGATTTTTGTGTCAGAWGACTGTATTTCTTCTTGCATATCTCGTTGTTTCGATCGMAATGAACCTCTCGACAAAGTARCTGAGTTGCTATCTAGTTGACGCCGCTTTCTGTCTTGCCACCATCTAGATTCTAACAATTGCAAGGTCAAGTCTACTTCTCCCAGCTTCAATGTTTCAAGATTTGAATTAGTGATGCTGCCAGTCKCTCYATCATCATCACCATTGCGGTTGCCGTCGATCAACTTTTTATATTCATTTTGTATGTAATTTTCCAAGAAAACCTCCAGCACCCTCAACAATTCATTCGTAATAGTATTCTCTACCAATAGTTGCATGTCGAAGTCGATTGGAAGCTTGTTTCGAATGAGGGGGTTTCCCTTCTTAAAGAATTCCCCATAGTCAAATGGCTCAATATCCGGCTCGTCGACTGGGGGTGTCGTCACGGTTAGAGGCGATGCCACATCTATTTCATTGGGGGCTTGGCTTCCACTGAATGATTCTTCTGCATCGAAGTCATTTCGAAGTTCCGGTGACAAAGTCTCCACTTTACTATTTTGTTGTCGAATAATATTTTCAAGTCTCTGCCCYGACTGAAGAATCCTTTGTTTCCTCTCGATAACGTCAAGCCCATGCTGCTGCATTCTGTTTTCTACGGATGATAAATCCTTGCCCCGACCATACTGCAAAAGTTCATGCTTTCCCTGGTATCCCTTCCCCTCCCAAGACCGATTCCCACTACCCCTTGCCGTCTCGATCAAATGATGACGGAGGTGTGTTTCCCCCAGAACACACCGAGACAAGAAAAGCAATAATAATGATGAACCCAGAAATTTATGAAAGGAAAATGATTGCTTTCGTCTTCGCACCCCTTCGTGGCGAGAGTACCCGGAATAAATAGAAGGCGCCCTCTGCAAAACWCTCAGAATCCAYATAAAGAAAAACGATGCATGGTCACTGGAGCGCGGACAGTAGTAGATTCGGGAACCTTTGCTTCGCACGAGCGTCATTAATGTGTTATCATMATCACCATCGATGTTCCGCTGATGATCACAACCGCTATATCCACACCTTTGTCGTTTCATACCAACTTTGGGAGGATCCGACGCCATGGTTCAAGCGTATTCCACCTGKGGTGAATGTATTTAGGACTATTACTTGTATCGCCCGATTGCACTCTATTTGTCACAAAACTTTGACGTAACACTGTCGATGATTAGAACACATACAACATACCGATGTCGAGAACTCATTGTATCGTGCAAAACGGAAGGTGTTCATTCTTACGAGCAAATAAAGTCTCATCATTATTGATGTGCGACCAAAAATACTAACGGGTTTCATGATTGGCGAAATACGAGCAAGCCCGCTACAACGACTTCTTTGTGTCGGTGTTTTTTCTGATAGAAATAATAGAGAATGCTATGGGAAGCACGCGCTCCTCGCATTACAGTGAATGGGCGCGGTCGAGGGATCAGTTACGACGGTTATGAGTATGATTATTAACCTGTGAAATGTTGATAGGCTCCTTAATATACGATAATACGTGGTTTACAATAAAGAGTGAGGATTATTCACTAGCTACTCGTGAATGCGGTATGGGCATTACCTCACAATACCATCAGAACGACGTTGAGCTACTTTAAAGTAGCTTTAAAGCAGCTTTAAAGCTAGTTTTAAGTACCATAGAAGTAGCTTCAAGTCGGTTTTAAGCTACTTTAGCTACCTTCAAGCTACTTTGTTTAGATATCAGTAGGCACGTTAGCCTGCAGTAGGTCCAGCTCGTACGTGACTCAGTAGCTTCGCCGTACGTCCAGTAGCTTAAAGTATCTGGTTATGAGTTGTTTCCCAACGTCCCAGGGGTCATAAATTTCGAGGGGTGCGCAACGCATCAAAACTCATATTCCATCTGTGGTACCAATAAGAAAATTTTACCCCCAGGGATTTTTTTCAATTTCATTTTTACTCCATATCACTGCAAAAAGTGTACCTGAAAGACCCCATGCACAGGAACACTTCTAATCACCACTCTCTAATTTTCAAACTTCACATGCACATCTCTCACATTGTTGAGAGGCAAGTAGTAAGTATATTTTCACTGTTATTGCTGTCTGCAGTTTAAACATATTATGCAGTAAAAATGAAATTGAAAAAAATCCCTGGGGATAAAATTTTCTTATTGGTACCACAGATGGAATGGATTTTTTTTCATCCTGATGCTGAAAAACGTGCGCGTTGCACACCCCTCTAAATTATCACCCCTGGCATGCGCACCCATTTCAAATAGAAGAAATCCAAAATCCTCAATCAAATTAGCAATAAAAGGAATCTCATTTCCAGAAATCTATTAAAAAAAAGCAATCCAAAGCAACGTGGTTTCTAATTCATATACATTTGAATTTTATGACTAGAAAACAGTGTTAACTGGTGCTGTGAGAACCACATCACAGCAAAAATTCCAGCAGGAACACCAAGAACAAGAAGAACAAGATGAGCCCCACCAGCAGGAGGGAGCACCACCAGTCCACCACCACCAGTCCACCACCACCACCACCACAATGCAGCAAGAGAGGAACAAGAACAAGAAGAACAAGAGGAGGGAAAACAGCAGCAACAACATCATGATCAAGAGGCAGCAGAACAAGCAGCAGAACAAGCTGCAGCAGCACCAAGAAGGACCACCACAACTATGACAGTAGTACAAATAGTAGTAATCATGATTATTGCCACGTCACAAAAAATGGATCCATGGTATTGTGCATTTCATGCAGTTGACACTATGGAATTTTCAATGCCCACCCTTAGTTTTCATCTTGGAATAAATTTATGGAAAAATCTTTCAGAACTCTGTTTCCCCAGAACATGTTTTTGGAATGAGCATATATTTACTAGTACTAGTACTACTAGTACTACTTCGAAGTATTTCAACTCTATGCTGTGAGCACAAAAAAAGCTACCCCTCCCATGAAACTCATTCCATTCTTTATTCTATTTATTTTAGGAATGGTGTTCTGAACTCATTCACCATATACTCTGTCCCCCCCTTCCCCCCCTCCAAAGCTGAAGGTATTCTGTCAAAACTGTCATGCGTCAAGAAGAGATGGGAGAAACCAGCATCCCATAATTTACAGTGCCAAACAGAACAAAAAACAGGATTCATCATCACCTCCCTAAATTTCTTAGTCTTCTTAGCTACAGTAAGGATTGCCTCCAAAATTATTTCTATTGGCAACAGGACCAACGATTTCACCAGTTCCTCCCTGTACAAAACTTGAAGTTGGCCATTTGTTAATAGAGTCTACTACAATGGAATCTGTTTATTCTGATCTTGACCATGGTGTTTTTGGTGAACGTGTTCATATGGAAGAAAGCCCTGACTCTGTTCTTGTTGATGCAAWCAAAACACCCATTGATTAATGGTTGTTACCATCCCCAACAAAGGTAAAAATAAAGTTAACAAAGATTATGAGRGACCACAACCTAGTACCATTAGTTGCCAAAAGGGAGCTATACCAATGGGCTATCAAATTGGAGAGGTTGTCTGGTTTCACCTGCTGGAGTACCAGAAGCAGTCTGATCAAAACTTGCCAAACTGTTTTAGGCAAATGTTACAAAGCAACCCCTGAACTATATGGGGATGGCTTTGTACAGCAGCAGCTTATCAAATGGTGTTCTAGTAACAATGTCAGTGACAAGCTAATCTAGGTAAGGTCCTTTGGATGTCATGCATTGCATTCTCTTTTGACCAATGTTTCATTCATCAAAGAAGAAAATTTATTGTTTCCCAATCAGAAGAACCCCACCTCACCATGTCAAGTTCCAGAAATGACAGAAGACTCCCTTATCTATGAACTCCATCAGGGGGAATGGTGGGTGGAAACATGAAAAAAACTGCAATCCCAATAAAGACAAAATGTTTATTCCGGTTATATTCTACATCAATGGCATYGGTACTATAGACAGGCATGGATGTACAACCCTTTGTCCATTGAGCATGACTCATGGTATATTCAGCAATCTCACGCGCTCCACCAGACCCAATGGTTGGGAGACTCTTTATTTTTATCCTCAAGGAAAAAGCAATCAGTTGGTTCACTGTGGTTTACAGGCAGCTTTTGCTTCCTTCCAAGCAATTTTTGAATCATCAAATGATATTTGGTGGCACAATTGTCCATGGGATGGTGAGCTTTGGAATGCGAGATTGAAATTTGTTGTTCCTTTTTTCATTGGCAACATGGAGCAACACAGCAAGCTCCATGGGCATTTCACTTCTGCTAAAACAAAAATGATCTATGGACACTGCAACTGTCCTTCTTGTGCGCTTGGAATCAACTCAAAAGTTAACTTTCTGAATGCTTCCATTTCCAATGAACTCAAGAATCTCCAAAATGCAATCAAAAGTAAAGACAACAATGACAAATCTGACAAGACAACAAATGTTAGTCTCAAAGGAGGCTCATGGAGCAACAAGAAGAGGTGTAGAACATGCATTGGCAGTAGTACCCTGCCCCACCATTACTCTCCTCTAAAGTTACTATGGTACCCTTCGGATTTTAGCAAGAAGGACCACTATGACAGCTGTCTAGTACAAATAATCATGATTACTACTGCTAGTGGTTGWAGAACACACCAGCAGAAAAACAATGTGCGATGTGGAATAATGGATGCAGTATTGCTTCTTCCTACTACTATTCAACTGCTGGAACTACCACTACTAGTAGTAGTACTATCAGCATCTTGCATTGTTGCTGGCAAGAATCTTGTTGTTGTTGCTTGTTGCCTCCTTTGATTTCTTGTCAGCACTGCTGCTTGAAGAAGCAACAAGAAGAAGAACAAGAAGAAGGTCGTGGTGCTTCTTACAATGACACACCACCACATTGAGCAGGAAAATCATACTACTACTAGTTGTAGCTACTTCTTAGTAGTACTATTAGTGGTGATGATTCTTATTTCCAGAAATGAAATTTGTTTATTGTTCTTGCTCCTTTCACAGATTTTCAGCAGAAGGAACTAGTTAGAAATACTAGTACTGGGAGTTCATAGCTAGTAGTAGTAGGTTTCCAAAGAAGGAGACTTCTTAATTTGTTCATCATCATGCTACTAGTAGTACTACTACTAAATTCATTTTTGAACAACAAGAAGAATGAATGGCTTAGTACTAGTATGCTGATGACTGTTTTGGATGGRAATGTACAGAAGCTGGGTGAAACTGATTTATTTTCAACCATTTGGTGACAGCTCCTGCACAAGTGAAGACCAAACCACTTCTTACTAGTAGTAGCTAGTAGTACTAGCCATAATCAAGCTCTGCTTGTGGATGCCTGCATGCAGTWCCAGTCTACCCAGGCATGGTACGTACGTACTGTACTCGTAAGCACTACGTACTACTAACTCGTGTCACTGCGCGAGACCAACATTTTCAAAAACCAAGATCTTGGCATCGTTKTGTACAAGCATTGTCTTTCGATTTCGATTACTGTACGTACGTACCGGTACAGTGCCGTACGTACGATATCTCACCCGTATCACTCATCCGTACGTACCGGTACGAGTTCGTATCGTACGGTACCATACCGTAGATTCCGGTACAGTAGGCCCGTCGGAGGTCGGGAAGCCGACGCAAACAGGAACAGAAACAGAAACAGAAACTAAGGGTATCGATACTGTATTGTCTAGCGAAGCCGAGAACGATACACCAACAGCAACAAGAGCAACAGCAAGAGCAACAGCAAGAGCAACACGGCAACAGAATAAACCAAAGCAGACGCACGCACGCACGCATGCCTCAGCAGCCATGAAGGAACAGAGCGAGAAGATCAACCACTTTTTGCTGCAGGAGCAGTTCCCCGACATTGTCTTGGTCGCCGGGACCGAGAACAAGGGCGGGAGCAGCAGCAGCAGCGGCGGCGGGCCCTCCCGGTCCTCCTCCCCCGGGTCCCACCCGGCGGGCGTTGTTGCTTCGAAGAGCTCGGTGTCCCGGAGGATCGTGCGGGCGGACGACCACGTGAGCGAGCTCCTGAAGGAGAGCTGCCGCTGCCCCCAACTGGAGGAATACCTGCCGCGTTTCCTGGACCTGTCGCTCGTCAAGACGACCCCGAGCCAKCACCACCCGAGGGGGTGGACCCTCTCGAATCCGGTCCACGCCCTGCACGTGGCCGCGGCCCAGTCGGGGGGCCCGGAGTCCTCGGCGAGGGTCCAGAAGCAGCGCCTCCCGCCCTCCTTTATGTACGGGGAGGAGCACCACCGGGCCACCGCCCTCAGGGCGGAGGGAATCGCCGAGTACTGGTGCTCCTTCGACGGGAGCCCGGCCGAGGACACGACGACGGAACGGGTGCGGAACCTGATGGGCGCCGCCTTTGTCTCGGGGGCAAGGCACGCGAGGCCGCCGAGTGGGACCAAGGGGGAGGGGCCGGTGTTGTCGTCGTTGTCGGTGTCGACGTCGGTGTCGACGTCGACGCAGCGCAAGGGATCGGCATCGTCCACCGCCGCTTCCGCGACCGCACCGGTGCCCGTTCCCGTGCCCGTGCCGACCAAGGACGCCCCCCGCTCGGGTCTCGTCCAATCGGTGGCCGTCCCGGTGGCGGTGGCGTCCTCCGGAGCGGACGCKCAGCCCCCGGCGCCCGTTGCCGGCGCACCGGGAATCCTTCCGCCGCCGCCGCTTCCCGGGGGCAACCCCGAGCCACCGGTCTCCTCCACCGAAACCACCCCCGCGCCGCAACCAGAACCCGCATCGAACCCCGGCGGTCCCACCGCACCGGCAAAGACCGAAACGGAAGCCCAGCCCGGCGAGAAGGCACCCGGCCACAAGCCCGAACCCCCCTTCGGCGAGGGGACGAAAGAACCAAGCAAAGCTACACCAACACCAACCGAAAAGCCTTCCGAGGATGGCGCAAGGAACGCCGAGTCCGAGAGCAAGTCCGAGAGCAAGTCCGAGAGCAAGTCCGAGAGCACATCCAAAAATCCTGCCACCGGCAAGCCGCCGGAAAAGGCAGGCCCGGCGTCCAACGAAACCGCTGCCGAAGACGACGGCAACCAGAATCCAGCGACGGAAACGGGAGCTGCCGAGAAAACGGACGGCAAGGACGATCCTCCTCCTCCGCCATCTCCGGCACCGCCCACAAAAGAGGCAGRGGCAAAAACCTCGGAAGCGACACCGGGCGACGCCGCCGGCTCTTGCCCGCCCGACGACGCCGCGGAAAAGGCCGGCGAAGCCGCATCCGGAGCGAAGGGCGTCGACGAACCCACGTCGATCGAAACAGAACCCAATGCATCCACGGAGACCAAGGCCACCCCGGTTGCCGAGGGTGCACCGGCCAAAGAATCGACCGATGCGGTCACCACCAAACAGGAAGGAACCCCTCCACCCTCCACCGACGCGCCCGGGCAGGAGAAACCAGCCCTGCCGCCGAAACCTCTCGGTGACAACGAGGAGAAAAAAAACGAAATCCCTGCCAAGGAGGAACAAGCCGGATCGGTTGCCAAGGGCGAGCCCGGGGTTCCGGACAAGAAGAAAGACGACGAGAGCAGGGCAACAACGGAAACCCAACCGAACAAAATGGACGACACGGCACCACCAAATGCCAAACTCTCCGGCGATGCTCCGATGGAAGACGCCGGTTCGACGCCCGATGTCGTCCGRTCRGAGGCGTCCAAGGCGTCCGGGGACGATCCCATGGAGATCGACGAGGCCGCTGCCACGCAMRGGGCTCCCGGGACGAGCCGCGAAARCGGTTCCACGGCAAAGGAAACCGCCAAAACAAAGGCCGCTCCGGGCACGCMGGCGGCCGGCGACAGAAACCAAAACGATCCGAAGGCCACCGGGAGCGAGCCCCTGCCCCCGGCGGTCAAGAGCGGAGACCCCACTACCAAGGAAGTCGTGGCGGGGGCTTTGGTGCCCTTGCCAGTGGCGAGCAGTGCAGCAGCGGGAACGCCGAACGGGAACGAAGCAGCGCCGCCAAGGATTCTCCCCGCGCCGTTCAAGTCGGACCCGCGGATGGACAAGTTCCGCCGAGAAGAGGAAAAACTCCGCCGGATCCGAAGATCCCTGCTGTCGAAACGCGTGCGAAAAAAGGCCGAGCCGCYKCCGAAGGACACGGGCAAGAAGAAACGGAAGGTTTCCGACAAGTTCAGCGTTTTGTCTGGATTCAAGGCCCCCTCCGTGCACGAGCTGACCAAGGAAGAAGAAGAAGCTTACATGTCCGCAACAAAAGAAGCGAACGAAACAACCGAACGGTGGATCCGCCAGTTCCGCCTCACGCACGAATCCTTTTGGCGGCARAAAGAAAGGCAGGAGSAATACGGACTGMCACAAACACGGGCCGGTTTTTATCTCCGCTCCGATCTGGCCATTCAAAAACCGAGGTGCCAGGGGTGCGATGCGGAAGAAAAAGAGAGATTGCTGCGCAACCCCTCGAAGAACCGCAAGAAGGAACGCCGACCGTTCGCGGGAGACGAATTGATGCAATGCCTTGACTGTGGTTTCATTGGCTGCTCTCCACCCTCCCTCAATCCGAACACAAAAAACTACATGCTGCGGCACATGCTCGTCACGGGACACAAGTTTGCGGTCTCTTGCGGAGAGAAGGCGCTGGTGTTTTGCTTTCCGTTCGGGGATTTCGTGTACCACGAGGTCTTTGAACAGGAAAAGATCCGCATTGCCTGCGCGAGAAAATTGCCACACATGGCTTGGAACGAACACGCCGTCCTACGTTCGTTCGACCCGTTTCAGTTCCTAAAGACCGCCGACAGTGGAATCATCTGGAAGGGCTTGGTGGCTACGTATCCCCCACTCGTGCCAAAGGAGCATTTCTGTGCCGTGCAGCTCACTTTGCGACGGCAGGCACTGTTCGAGGGCAWTTCCAGCGACAGATGGATTCTCCCAAAGCCCAATGCTCTCTACTTTGCTGCTTCTCAGCACGCGAGAGACGAAAAAGAACGATTCCAGATCGCCGCCCCCGTCGGCATCTACAATCTGGGGAATACGTGTTTCATGAGTGCCATTTTGCAATGCCTGATCTCTTGCAGGCCCCTCCAGCAATACTTTTTGCGGGATTCGGGCCACCACTTCAAGTCGTGCGAAGTCTTCCGCCACAAGGAAGAGTTGTTGGCTGCCACGGCGGCGGCTGCAGCGTCTGGCCCGGCGAAGAGGAACCTTGTAAAGTCGAAAAAATCCGGAGCCGTATCTACCGTGAAGAAGAAGACCACAAAGGTTCGGTCGGAGGTTTGTCTTGCTTGTGAAATGGACCGCTTGTTCTTGTCCTATTACGGAGCCACCGTTGGGAACGACGTCTTTGTCCCTATCGAAGAATCGTCTCGCAACCTCGTAGGAAACCTGGATCAGTGCGACCCGGTGACTCTACACGAGGTCGTCGTGCCCATCGAAAAGGGTGACCCCCTGATCATTTCGGATCTGCTCACCTCGGCCTGGAAAAGCGGGGGCATGAACCATCTCACAGGGTACGACCAACACGATGCACACGAGTTTTTGAATTCGTTTTTAGAGCTATTGGGGAAACACATTCTGATGTTCCGACAACGCACACACGCTGCGGCAACCAAAGTATACAAGGAGAATGCCTTGATGCCGGATTTCGATCCGAAAAAGAATGGTACGCATGGTTTGAAACGAGTTTGGCCTCTCATTAGTTGACTCATTTACTCACCCAACCTTTTTCTCTCTGTTTGCAAAACTACGATACCGACAGACTTGATCAAAAGTCTGTTCGAAGGATCTTTGAGGTCGGTGTTGTTGTGCGAAACCTGTGGGGTGAAAAGAGTACAGTTAGAGCCATTCATGAATGTCTCCTTGAGCCTTTCGGAGGAAGTAGAGAGAATGCAAGAAAGGAAAGGAATGCAAAAGCTCGACGACATGAGTGTAGAATCGTGTCTCCAACACTTTGTCACGCCGGAGCAGCTCGGAGATCTCGTGTACTGCAATGCCTGCAGGAAGAAAACCCGAACCAAAAAGCAGCACACGTTTGCAAAATTACCCAAAATCCTGTGCCTTCACCTAAAGCGATTCGATGCTACCAAAAACAAAAAGATCGAGAATTTCGTCTCCTTCCCCAGCCACGGACTGAACATGGGAGGTTTGTTGTCGCACTGGTGCGAAGTGACGAGGCTAGAATCATCGAAACGTGGAAACGACGTATCGACACCTTCCGCGAAACCAAAGATTCTTTACGACCTATTTGGCACTGTAAACCACGTAGGGAATATGCAAAGTGGACACTACGTCGCAAACGTCAAAGTAGAAGACACATGGTATCATTGCAACGACCAACACATCAGTTATGAAAAAGAGGAGTCGGTTTTGAAGGCTGAAGGGGCGTACGTATTGTTTTATATCAGACGGTAATATTTCAGTTAAAATTCATTTAACCATTTACATTATCTACCACATATGTTCAAAGACTCATTGCATTCTCCGATATCCGCGCACAAGAGTAGCACATAAGTCGAAATGCTATTCTCCTGTCAATCTAATTTCCGCCTGCCTCATGATCTTCGTTATAACTCTTCGATCCTGTCTCGTTTCTTTTACTTTCGTCGTTTGATTCAATGMTGATTGGGCTCGCTCTAGAACCAATTGGTGGCGGAGGTGTAACCACGTAATGCATCAACCAGTAGTGCCGTTGATGTGATGCGTATTGGTCCTCGATTGAATGACTTCTCAATCCATCATGAGCACCAAAAAATAGATTCGAGTATGCTGCAGCACCTGACGGACCCTGGGAAGAAAAAGGAACAAATGCATTATTTTGGTGAAGTGTTCCAACGGGAATGATAGAGCCACGGGCTTGACCAAATTGGTTGCTACTGAGTGCACTCTGCTCGATGATTCCCTCGGCCGTGCTCTCTTTACAGGTCCCCGGGTGCTCTTCACCATCGCTAATTTGTCCCTCGGTGTGTCCGTGGCATGAAAACACGGAAAGTAAGATTCCAAAGAGATAGATATTACAGATCGCATACAAGCAATTTGTATATAGAGAATCGGGAGAGCCGCTTGAGGTAAAAAACCAAAATTTTCCTTGATCCTCGTTGTTGCTAAACCATGAACCACAGATCTTAATCGACGAAGAAAGGAGGATGACCGAAAACATATATAACCGCATCCATCGAAAGATAGCAGGAASTGTCAAGAAATATGCAAGGAAGAAGCCGCAAATATTACAGATAATCCCCTGGAACAAAAAGTGAATAGTTCGCAATCCACTAGTAACCAAATTCTTTCCAATGTACCAGAGTTGCATAAAACCGCGACCTCTTCTTTTAATGAAAGAAAAGACCGTGAACTCTTCTCTATATTTTTCAAGCTCTTGCGCTAGAGTTTCACGGTAGTCTTTGTATTCGTCGTTGCGAAGGCGACGCTCATTCTCGAGCATGCTATGGAGACTCTCGATTTCGGATTGGATACTGTAGGATTGCTCTTGCACACGAGATTCTAGTTCATCATATACTCTCAATACATGCTCTTCGCGCTTATTCCATCGATGAATGAGGAAATCTTGCTGCTCTATCAAGGCCTGGACCTTCGATTCCGCAATTTTAGAAGATTTTTCAAGCTGGTAGCTAGTCTGACGGTACATTGACAGCATGGTCTCCGAAAGAAGGCGGGTGCAGAGCTCATTCACGTACGAGAAAAAATGCGTGTAAGTAGCGACACCGGAATCCGTCAAATGAACCAAGCAGTTTGAAGCAACAGAGCGAGGATATTCTTTCTTCTCCTCACGATGAGAGGCACCATCGTCATTGGTGCGTACGGTTTCCCGAGAGCTTGCTACATCATACTCGTAGATTACTCGAGAACAAGCAATGCGTTGGTCTCTGTCTTGAAACTGAAACAATGGGCGTCCGATGTCTTCCATGTGACATTTGGACAGTTCCAGGGCAAGAACTTTTTGATCGTCGGACGTCATCCATCTGCACGTCATCGTGTCAATATCTTTGTAGCTATCGTTTTTATCGGGATTGGTGGCAGTGAGGTGTTCGCTTTCGAGGAAGAGCGATTCGTGTCGACTTTTCAACACTTGCATTGCTTCCAACCAGCAATCAGGAGATGCCGGAACAAGAGCAATATTTGTTGTGCCYGGAGTCTTCAAAGACGAGATGAAGGAAGAGGAAACACCATCTATTGCATCCATGAATGAGCAGTTTACCAAAGAACTCGATGAAAGTAATGCCAACGAAAATGAAACACAAACGAATGATCGACACCCTGTCAGCGTCTTTARTGACGGACGAGAAGAAGGGCGACTCCCTCGGTGACGTCCATGTGCTTTGTGATAACCTAACATGGTTGTAGAATATTTCTGAAGTAAGTTGTTTCAGTGTTGTATTGTTTAGTCCGGGCGACAAGATATCCGTGCCTTTGTACCTTGGTTTCTCTGGGCGTGCTTTCCTAATTGTACAATCCGTTTCTGTTCACTCCGTTGATCGTTCCACGATATAGTACGTACGGTACTTGGTAGTTACGTATCTATCTATTTTTTCCGCAACGCCCGAAATTTCAAAATAATCTTCTCATGAAAATCTAGATTTTAACCCCCACGATTTGTTTTAGTCGAGCTAGTCGATGACCTGGTGTGGAAGAAGGACTGACGCATAACATTCAACGCTTCAAACCTCGGTTTGCGCGCGGTGATTAAAGAGAGTTCGCATAATTAGCGATGATTGACTGATCAAAAAATGAAGCCCACTCWTATTTCAGCAAGTAAAAAAAGAAAAAAAGAATTTTGCTTGCTTTTGAGCGTCTGCACGTTCATGAATCGTACCGGTACGTAAGTACAGTATGGTAAGTGAAAATTATTTGTTGAGGTATTTTGTGATGTTTGTTTTTGAACGTGCAAAACGAAACGTGTCAGCCTTCTGCATGCAGCGCACCTTCACTAAAACACTCTTTTCGTGAAGAAGGAAAAACAAGTGGWGCAGACAGAAACAATTGTCTACCCACTCATACCTACCTACACGCAAAGAAGATAACTGTTTGCAAAGCACACACAACAATACATTATTACGACAGGCTAGTGCACGCCATGTGCATTCTGGCAGTCTGAAAGTAATTTTAGGAGCAGAAGCACGGTGCTGGTACCTGTAGGAAGTTTCAAAGAATCGTGTTTCAACTGCCGCGGTATGCAAATGGAATCGCAATCCAACATGCCACTCCAGGTCGCGCCTGCCCCCGCAACCCCGTTGCTACATTCGTCGACTATCGATAACGACATTGGATCGCGAGGTATCGGGACAACGGCTCCGAGATCAGTTCCAGGGACAGTTCTTCCGGCACCACGAGGACCGGTAGTAGGCAGGCCAATCGTGTTAAGCACGTTGCATGCCCCGACACAGAATTCAGCTCTAAAATTTTTAGTACCAGATTCTACKCGCAGTGGAGAATCTCTGATTGAGTCCCACGCCAAAATTTTCTCAGAACATCGAAAATCACGTTCCTCCGGTGACAACCCTGGAACGGCGGGATTGAGACTAGAAGTACAACCACCCAACGAACAACAACAGACGCAACAAAATTATTCACTCTCACAACAAATTCGAACCATAGAAGAACAACATGAACACCATAAATCAATACAGCACTCAATAGCTTCTTCCGGTAGTGGAGGAAACTGTAATTTCGTAACGATAACAAACAACTCCACCCAATCTCAAGAGCAAAGGAATCGAGAACACCATCTCGGTTTCCCCAGGATAGAAAGCACCAACAATACAAGCACGAACACATCACAGCAAAGGCAATTCGAACCACAATATACACAACACCAGCAACACTCCCGAACAGCACTGCCGCAGCAACCCCAACCACCTGTACAGTACACGGGAACAGCTGCAGAAATTGCACACCCCTCTTACAGCCAGAACCACAAGATGGGAGACGGTTCCAGGGGATTTTCAATGGCACGTTACGGAGATTTCAACGAAACGAAACGCGATGTAATTGGTTCTCAGAAAGACACAGACGAAGACGCCAGTAGGACTTCGAACTCGACTGATGGCGTTGCCGGTATAAGCCCAGGAAGGAGGACACCAATTCACGAACCTTCGATCGATCGCATCATAGTTGGTACACCTTCTACGGTATCCACCGCACCATCGTCGGACGACGAGGGGATATTAGATTACAAGTTGGATGAATCTGCGTCGATTCTACCAAATCTTCTTCACCCACTCCACCGAAGGGATCGCAGGTTCGGTGAAGAGGATGTGCTCCACATCAACGATCCACAACGCCTTCATCCCGGTTCCTCAGAATCTACCCAGGAGTCAAACCTATGGTCCCGGCAGTCGGCAACTGCAATTTCGTACGAAGAACCTCGACGATCGTTTGATKGGATAACTCAGGTTGTGCCGAATCATGGTCCACCCTTAAGGCATCATCAACCACAACAGAGAGTGGCGTCTTTCCGAAACGAGGGAAACATACACCATCAGATGAATCGCCTCGCACATCATTCTTCTCCAAAAGAATACTATCCACAGCAGCAGCAGCAGCAACAACAACAGCAACAGCAGCAGCAGCAGCAGCACCAACCTCACTTTCCCTTTCAGCAGCAAACTCTTTTGCCGCCAGCGCATCGGAAGATACCACATTCACACCATTCTACCCCCAAAAATACTTCACCTCTCAGAAGCGGTCGCAACCAGAGACAACAGGGTTCTAGACAGGGTTCATCGGGAGGACAATTAAGTAGTCCACATCAATCAACGCAAAGGTCTTCCTCCGAGGTACTGAAAACTCTGCTGCGAAAGAAAGCATGTTTATATGAGCCTGATACATCTCGATCGGTGGCATTAGTCACATGGCTTGTAGGAAGAATTCTAGCTCTCGAATTTGGTTTCTTCTCAAGGCAACAACTTCAATCCGGAGTGCACGCATGTGTGTCCAGCAAGATCGAAGCCGGAACGATCACGCGAACCAAAGTGAACAGGTGCATGCAAATCATTCTGAACTCCTGTTTTCACTATATCATTCCCAGATCTGATGGCTCGGAGGAGAAAGGTGATTACTTCCGGGACTCTTTTTCAGAAACTGTTCAAAATGATTCTGTCCTTCTGCAAGAACTACCGAAACCTTGGAATGATCTGGTTGTTGATAGAGACACAGTGATACATGCCATCCTCAACGAGACAGATGAAAAGATGAAGATTCGTTCGCCTTTGTCATCGCCAAGACACTCTCCAAAATTTGGAAGCATCAATGCAGAGAAAACTTCAGAGAAGTATGGCATGGATGGAGAGAAAGAAGAGGCATCCAAGAGAGCTGTTCTTTTGTGCTTTAATGAAAATGTGAGATCTGCCGAAGACGTCTTTCGTTGCCATCACGACTTCATACGGGACACGGCGAATGCATCTAGCCTCCAATTGACCGCACAAGAGTGGGCCCAATTTTTTGGTCACGAAGGTTCCCAGGATCCCCATCTTTTGGGAAACATCGGAGCATCTATGCAAGCAGGAGCGTCACTGGGGAGACCTCCCTTGCAACCCGATGTGCTTGGTCGGATGAGTCCCGACGAGTTGGGTAAGTTTCGAACTACTTGGTGTACTAAAAGGTACGAACACGACCACGATCTTTGCGGGTTTGCCCACATCGAAGCAAACAGTGGTTGGTTGCGTCGCGACCCTTTGGTCTATTCGTATAAGAACGAAATGTGCAAGTTCGTTACCTACGTTGGAGAAGAGATGGTTCTCCCTGGGACTCCTGCAAACTTTTTCTTGAATGAGTGTCCAAATGGCCTTGCTTGYGGTTACGCCCACTCTACGGAGGAGATTAATTACCACCCTGATAGCTACAAGAAAAGAGTGTGCGCATCTCCCTATCTGAGATCTGGGGGTTGTCGACTCGGTGACGTCTGCCCGAACGYTCATCCCATCGATAGTAACAGGCCGTTGAAGAAATCATTCCCTGAGAGCCGCTCTCCAGATAAAAGGGGAAAGAAGAATTACGAACAAGTAAAGTTGAATGCAAGGACTTGCCATGACATTTTACCTTCTGGCTTGCCAATCGTGTATGCGAGCCCAGCCCCTATCTCCAAGTTCGAACAACAACTCGGAATGCCAGGGTTGCAAAATCTTTACCGAAGACAGAGCGAAGTGGTAAGGGCTTACGCCCGATCATCTGGGAAATACAAATTCCCCTACAGTCTCTTCGGGGATAGGATGACCACATCTTCTCCAGAATCTATTTCAAAGTGAGGATCTTTCTCTGATAGGGCGATGTAAAGCTACCGTCCGTGAAATTAGCACCAGCGACCAATGGTGCAAATATTGGGATTTATAATGTATGTTTTGAATGTTTTTGTTGCCACTCCCAGGTATTATTGTGTTATGGAACCACAAGAATTCAAATAATGCAGGGAGCGGCAACGGTAGGGCACAGTGACTGTTTTGTTACTTGTATTTGTGATGTATGCTACCGAAAGCTCAGTACTTAAACACAGAATCCACACATGCACAATCACGTCGATTGGAATTTGCTGTGTGGTAGTGGAAAAGATGAAATGCATTTCTTGATTTACAAAGTATTTCATAATAAATTTGAATTTATATTACACCAAACGTACCTATTAGGCATTCTTCCTCAATCTGTAGCATTCGAAACCGAATCGCAAAAATTCCGCGATGGATTTTTCGTCAAATTTCCCTATTGGAACAAATCATCGTCATCACTTTTTTCTTCTGATAAGAAAGCACAGCATTTGCCGAATATCTAGGCATTGTACAAGGAATTGACCGGATGCGTGCTCTGCTTTTTTACTCTCCAAACATTGAAAATACCCAAAATCCGAAACTTGACGACAAGACAATGTTTGCAATAATGCACAATATCCTTTTTTCTTTTTTCACTTCATGCTTCGTTCCGGTACGGATCCCTGTAACTGTTACGGTATCGTAAGTGATGGTTTGGTGCTTTTCGGAAAAGATCTCGAGACCGTTTACGTTTCGTCGAGGGAGGAATCGGGAGGACTTGTATGTACGTAGTATTGTTACTGCAGTGAAGAGAGTAGGAGTAGAAACCAATGATCATGTTGTTACTATTACTGGGGCCTACTGTGGTYCACCGCGGCTACTACTCATCTAAAGTGTTCTTTTCATTCTATTGAAAAAACACTGTTCAAAGCAACCAACGATAGGAATAGCTGTTTGAAGGTCTTCCACTCACTCACTCTTTCTTAGTACTGTACTTGGTAGCAATCGTTAGCTCTATTCAATTGTCGATTTATCAAGCCTTGTTGAACTTGTGGTGTATTAGTACTAAACAAGCAAGTGTTGTAACCCATTTTATAGTGGTAGTGTGTTCAGTGCCAGCAGCTTCTTTTTTACGACAACTGATTCTGACCTCAGCAACAGCAATCAGCAACATGACAAGCACTGATCGTCTGCTGGCAGATAAGATGCTACTACTAGTAGTAGTAGCCAAGCTCTGAGCCAATGCTGGAGGACTATCAAGGCTAACACAACAACAAGAAAGAGCTGAGAAGTCTCATGTTAGAAGGGGAGAGAGTAGATGATATGATGACCACATTAGAAAGATGGAACTRGAAAGGAAAGGTGCTTGTTGTCTTCCTCCTGCCATTGCTAGTAAATCCTCAATCAAGGGATGGTCAAAGAGGGCAGGAGAGGGCTACAGGACGAGAACTGACAATATTAGCCAGGGCAAACTGGTGGGTTGCAATCTCTTTAACATAGTTTTGTTTATCTGGATCTATCCAGATGCAAGAAATGATGAAATGCAAGCTTCCCCATCATCTTGGAAAAGCAAGAAGCCTGATGCGTGCAGGTGTGCTCCTAGTTTCAATTATTTGCAAGCCTGACTGCATTGCAGCAAGTTCTTGCTGCTGCTGCTGCTGCTGCTGCTGCTGCTGCTTAAAATAAGAGTAGTAGTGACAAAGGAAGTTCCTGGTACTACTGCAATGACACATATTCAGGACCAGGCAGTATCAAAACAGGGACACAATGACACATATGGTGGACCAGAGGAAGTAATATTTTAGTTTTGGCCACACTTTTACAATGCATTGGGTTGCTGCCAAAAATGAGCACTAGGATTTTTATCTGCCTTCCAACCCCAGCAAGAAGCAACAATTCCCACTGCCAGCCCTCCCACCATTGTTGACATCAAAATTTGAATATTTAATTATTTCTCTTTCCCTTGTATTGATTAAAACTCAATTGTATAGGCTTGGCCACACCAAAAAAGACAACCCAGTTGTACATTAGCAATGCTGGACATACTTACACATATAATGAAGACTTCTTTKACCCCCATACTCCCCCATATCACTCAATTTGTCTTTTTAATGGGATTCAATTCATGTGCCTATCATACTTCAGCGTCCATTGGGGACCAAGATACAGCTCAAAGAACTGTCAGTTCAAGACAAAAAATTATACAGTTAAATAACAAAGTGCATAGTAGATAGTGGGCTATCTTTTTTTGTGTAATGGCTTGTACTAGGGCTACAGCAACAGCATGTGCAAGCAAAACTATCTGGTTGCAAGAAGACTGACAGGATTCAAAAATTAAAAATTCGACACAACAATGTACTGGTAGTAGTACTGAGCACATGCATTATGTACATGGATAGTTTTTTAGTCAAACTAGTCACTATGTACAAAATAAGGCCTGCAATCTACAATTGGATTGTAGTAGATTGGCTGGCCAAGCCTATATGATACTAGTAGTAGTAGTCTCTTAGAGCCATACATGCTTAGGGCCTACACATGATGGTTAGTGGTGCTCATACATGCTTAGTGCCTACTACTAGTACTACAGCTAGACCCAATAGTAAGCCAAAGACAATTTATATGTTGACAGCAAATCCACAGTGAGGAAAATGGATGACAATGACAAAACAAGCAAAAGAGACAATGCCACTGCAAGGAAATTGGATGATGATGGTGCTGGAGCCTGCAGTCCACCAGCAACAAAGATTRAGACAGTGTAGAGACAGTGTAGGAGATGATGGTCAAGAGTAGTACTAGTACATCATAGTAGCTAGTACTACTACTAGTAATAATCTACTAGTAGCATGAAGAAGAATGACAGAAGTTAGAGAAAAAAACAATTGGTACTACTACTACTACTACTACTACTACTACTACTACTACTACTACTACTACTGCTACTGCTACTGCTACTGCTGCTGCTGCTGCTGCTACTACTACTACTACTACTACTACTACTACTACTACTACTACTACTACTACTACTGCTGCTGCTGCAATGGATACATACGTACTGTATCGGAAATACGTACGTACTGTATTGGAAGCATACGTACATACGATGCTTGCTCGGAATGGATGGACATACTATTCCTACCTATATATCATAAGGTACTATTCATATATATATCATACGATCTATCGTACCAAGAGGTCTAAGAATACAAGGTACGATTTGAGAACACCTTACGAAGAACAAAGATGTCACGAGTCTGGAATAGGAGAATCCTCATGTACATTCAGTACCAGATCTACATAAGGATCTAATCAGAACTTTGGAATTCTCGTGAACGCACTTGGTAATTTTCACGATAATCTTATCTTATAATTTTCTTTCATACACACTTAAACACCTACTAAGAGTACACGTATTTCGTGCACAGTAATTACTACCYGTTTGACGTGTATCAAATTAATCGACTCAACCCTTAAGAAAAATCACCGAATAACCGAATCAACCATGGTGAAAACAAATAAGAACTCCTCTTCCAAACAACATTGATACTCACATCAATCATGTCTCAGCCTTGAGAATAACTTCAACAAAAGTGACCTTGAGAAGGTTACCCTTTTCGTGGATCATCCAGCACTGGGAGAGGAGCAAATATAAGAACAATTCAAATCCCTGCAAAGAAACTAAAGAGAAACTGCTCAGTCTTCTCTGGACAATATGGAGTACAGGAACTCTTCCATATTCAGGAAGACTTTGAGGACACAATAGATGATTTGGAATTGATGGATGGACAGATTGATCAAAAATGGGTAATGGTTCTAGCCCATTGACCAAGGCAGAACTGGAACAACATGTGGAGAGGTACCGACAGATTGAGAATAGGGAGAAACACCAAGGAGCAATGGAAACAGGCCCTCATCGCCTTCAGGGAATTCTACGCACCATCAAAACGAGCCAGAGATGAGGCCATTGAATATTTACAATCAGATGCCATACAGAAGCCCCCCAGAATCACATGCCAAGCACACGCCGAAAGCATCCTCATTTGTTGCAACAGAGCCAACCTCCTACATGGTATTCAGGACCCTCTGTCCGAGAGGGAGATCAAGGAGATCCTTTTTAAGTCCTTCCCCAGTGCTTGGCAAGATAAATATATCAGTTGCAGCAAGGACATCCTCGAAGACTCTCCCCAGCAAATAGTCAAGTTCATGACAGACCAAAAAGGACTCGCAGACAGGAATGAAAGGAATCAATTGAGGAAAAGACCAGTGAATGATACAGAACACAGAGGAAAGAGTGGAAAACAAAGAAGAGGCAACAGCAGCAACAGTAACAGCGCTGGCAGTGAAAATCAGACAGAAAGGCAGAAGAGGATCAATGTGAGGCCTTGCAGGAAGCATAGTGGAGATCACACTTGGGGAGAGTGCCCATTCAACAGGAAGGGTACCAATTACCAAGGAGACAGTCAGAGAAATAACAACAATAACAACCAAGGGAACAACAATAACAACCACAGGAACAATCAGGGAAGCTCAAATTCAAGCAGCAAGACATATACACCAGGTACCTATACCCTTGATGAACGTGGCCAGCTAACTCAAATCTAACAACAGCCTACATGCCAAACTTATCAGCTTACACAAGCACAGAATAGATCCAGTTTGAGTGGAGGTCCTCCTAGCCATGTCTCCATACAATCCAACAGCAACACAGGATCAACAGTCCATTTTCATGGACTTAATCATCAGTGGTGACATCCACAAGAGGTAGAACAAAAGGAGGCCTTCTTTGCATTGCCTCCGACACCAACCACTCATTCACAGCAAGCAAGTTTAGAGCTGTTTGGGCTTGATAAGAAATATCCCCTCACGAATCCAACTTCCAACACTTTGAGAGCATTGAATCCGGATTTGATTCCAGCTGTAATCCTTGTTTGCAAAACAATCCAAGACCTATCAATGATTACTACATTCAAAGTTCTTTTGGATAGTGGAAGTACCATGTGTCTGATTCCTGAGCGTTGCCTTCCACCRGGAACAGTCCCCTTCAAGGACAAGGTTAGCTCAGTCACCACAACAGCCCAAGGAAGCTTCAATACATCAAAGTATGTCTTCATATCCCAAATACGCCTTCCACAATTCGGCAATGGCAAATATATCAAAGGAATCAATGCAAGGCTCTTCTCAGCCCCTTCTTGTAACTAGTATGACATGATCCTAGGAAGAGATTTCCTGCTTATGACCAGAGTAGACCTTCTCTTCTCCAAGCACACCATCAGATGGTTGGATTCAAGCATAGAAATGAACCCATTAGATCATTTCAATGATCCCCAGCAAGTGGTTGAAGCCATGTGGCTGGCAGAGGATGATGAACTCCTGGATGGCGGATTCCTAGAGTTTCATCTACTCCCCCCAAGCTGCTGACAACAAGACTGCAGATGTTTAGCCAGCTCGGACAGTTATTTGGCAGGCACTGCCAGAGCTACTGGCGGAACACTACTACTACTACTACTACTGCCACTAGTAGTAGTAGTAGTGTTTTTGTTGTAGTACTAGTAGTGCTAGTACTACTAGTAGTACTAGTAGCACCACCACTACGTCACACAAAGCACTTTCATCCCGGTAATATTTTCTCGCAACACACGAACCAAATTTTCTTCCCTATTTTGTCGCGCGTTTCAGCAAATTTCTCCCCCCACTATGCGCGCAACAATGTCGCATGCCCTAGTTTC